>BNST01000054.1:0-427838 GCA_019650275.1 Xylocarpus granatum | reverse complement strand
AAAGGGGAGAGAGGGGGGGGGAGGAGGGGAAGAGGAGAAAAAGGAGAGGAAAGAGGAGGAGGAGAGGGGGAAAAAAAAAGAGAGGAAAAGGGGAAGGGGGGGAAAAGGAAAAAGAAGAAAAGTAAAAGATTGCGATAGAAGTGAAGGGGGGGAACTGTCAAGAGGTGGGATAGAGGGATCAGAGCTGCAAACTTTGCCATCCTATTGGGTCAGTTGCCATAAACCAAAAGCAAATCTCTATGTGGCTAATAGATGTACTAATTAATTCACGACAGCTTATAGGCTGCATTTTGACACGCAACACCAGAGAACCAAGCCCAGCCACTGATAGTAAATAATCAATGGGTATTCGCACCACACATGCCAGACAAGACCTCAGGCAGCAAAGAAAAGCAGCTTCTTCAGAAGCTGCTCAAGTGTTAATAGCATAACTGTGAGAGCCAGCCACCCTTAAAATCTCACTAGAATTTTTAATTAATCCCAATTTCCCTTTGTTCATGAAAACTGATGGAAATCTACATTGCAAAACACACAAGAGTGCATATACACTAAGAAATTCCAATTTCTCTTTGTTCATTAAAACTGATGGAAATCTATATTGCAAAACACACAAGAGTGCATTATACACCGGAAAAATGACTGACTGTCAGAATGAACCACATCCAAAGGGTGAACTATAGAATACTCTCAGTAGCAAAGTCCATGCATTAAGCGTCTTCAAGCAATCATAATACAGCAAACAAATTCAGTGATATCTTTGCAAATGTGAGAAGAACGAAGAAATTATGAAAAAAACGTTGGAGCAATTAGTTGTTTGAGAACAATTCAGATCAGTTTTGATGCAAATGAAATAAAATTTTGGTAATGATAAAGCTCAGTTTGCTGTTAGTTCTTTACAATATTCACCTGAAAGGCAAAGGCAAAAATATTGTGAACATAAAAGACTACTAGCTCTTTTATGAACTTCACTCACTAAAAGAAAGTGAAATTCTTCCCAAACAATGAACACCACAAGAGCCGTTGAAGCTCAACCAATTGTTCATCTTTCTTCCATTCACCCTAGGACCAGGACATGCAATAAAATTGATTATTTGTACTTCATACAAAACTTATCAAAAGTCCTTAAAGGATATAATGAAACTCACTTGAGAAGTTCATCAATGTAAGTTAACCACAAGCTTAGAGAGATGCCCTGTTCATCACCAGCAAGAGCCTTGAAAAGGTTATGCAGCCGTTGATACTCGGACTCACAAGCACCAGAGAGTAGCAGGAGCAATACGAACAAAAGCTTCTTCTCCAACAAGCTTTACCTTCAGTGATTAAAAAAAATCAGATAATCATTCTTTTCCTCATAAATAGAGCCACAGTTGATAATAACAAGTTCAGAACAACAAATCAATTTAAACAACCACTTACTACATAATATATGATGTTATAATTGCTCTAATGTGGCACATGACAAAATCAGAAGAGAACTAACTTCAATGATATGAGAGGTTTGCAAACTTTACCATACATCTCATTGGTGTCACAATCATGGTTAACAATTTTTTGTGCTCAATTCTTGGGCTTTGTTTTCAAAGATATTTCAGGATTATGAATTTTATGCTTTTGTGAGAAGGTTACCTATGAATTGTTCTGTTTTCATAAAGCTGGAAGCCTGGTTCAACTTTACTGCACCCCTTTTTTGATTGTTTTATTGAAATTCTCATTTATAATCATCATCGACAGCAGCAGCAGAGAAAACTATAATGGATGTGCAAAAATAAACCTGAAAGAAAGCTTTCTCTGGAAAATTTTCAGGGGAATCATTTTCTTCACGATAAGGATTCTCCCATGCAAGCATTGTGATGAAAATTAATCTCCGGAATGCAGGTTCCTACAAACATAACATCCAAAAAAAGTTAACTCTAGCAGTCATAAAACAGACAAATTATTGTTAAATAGGAAGAAATATGAAGAAAACACATGCCTAACAATAGAGCATGGACAAATATTCTTGTGAATGAAAATCAAAACAGCGATAAAATGAGGAAGTAAAATAATATATTAAAAATGCCTTCAATTAGAACCCTTCTGCAGCTACTTTGAGCAATCTTAAGTAGTAAATAAAATGTCAATACCATCCCACCACTTTGAGTTATTGCAACAACAAATTAGAGGAAATTAATTTGCTAGTGGATTTTCTTAAGCTTAACCAAATAAATACATCATCTCATGTAGGACATTTGAGGAAAATACCTCCTTCCTATTACTTTTCACTGAATGATTTCCATAAAAAAAGGATGAACCTACTACAGTAAAGATAAAAGGATGCATAAAAATCAAATTCACTTATACTAAGTCAACAAACCTTTAGGCACGGATGAATGTCTGAGTTATCCCTTGACAAAAACCTAAAGCAGCAATATTCCACCAAATTACGTGCATTGTTGTATTTGGGTTCAGGAATAAGTGCTTTAAATATCTTCTGCACCTTCTCTCCAGTCAAGCCATTCATCCTGCATATCTTAAATCCAAAAGTCAAATTATAATTCCTGCATTAGTCTGATAGAGAAAGCTCAGCCATAATGCAATAGTTTCTCTGCACAAATGTTAACCTTCATGATCATACTATCAAATAAAATGTTACATATCCAAGATAATAACTTTCAAGCACAAGCATGCATACACTAACAAACTCAAAATATACTGCTACTGCATGGAGAATCATTGTCCAATCGATTTCACAATTATATGATAGATGAAATTGCTAATTGCATCAAACCTCATGAAACGTACTAGAACATGACTCTCTTAGGTATTCACATTATGTCAAAAAAAGCCCCCCGTAAATCATAGAGTCAGACAAGATGTCTGCTCAAGAAAACTCCTCCCACATAACATTATCAATCATATTAAAGGATAAATATAAAGACAGATATCCAAAGAAATATTAATGCATCCTCAGGATGATTCCAAAAGAAAAATGACTTCAAAACCTAGAATACAGCACCTCCTGTAAATCATAGAAACCTATTCCTCTTCTCTCTAATTTCAAAAGTCCTCATAAAATTTTCATTAATAAATAACAATGACACACAAGTAAGGAAAGTTCCTCAATCCAATTCAAACCAAGTGAGACATTTGCACCTGCTAAATTGCTCAATAGACACAATAGCTGCTGGCGAGAGAAACCCGTTTGGTGTTCTACTATCAACGGTCTGTTCTGCCACAAATATTTCCTCCATATCTTGTGCATCAAATGCATTTCCCCGATCAGGCTTCTCGCCTTGGCCTGTTTTCACCAGTGCACCATTGAAAAAGTTTTGGGTTTTTGACAGCCATGAGTTCAATCTTTCTTGCACAGCATCTGTCGAGACAAACAAGACAAAAGCTTAGATACAACCAAAAACCCCAAAATATAGGGGGATATTCCATAGCCTTCTCACAATCAAAAAGTTTAGTTTATTACAGACCTATTTACTGAACTTGTTCCGAAATATAGACTTAGGTTTGCTTTGGGAGATCTTCATCTATTGAGTAAAAATGTTTTTTTTCCTGCAAAAGCACCGATCAGATGCTTCTTCCAGACGCAGTTCAAGTGCTTTTATGACCCCTCAGTTCCTTTTTTAACTCAAAATGAACACTTCTTGCATCTCGAGTAAAAGACTAAAAAAGGTACACGGAAGCGTTTTGCACGATCTAAAAGCGCTTTTCATAAAACTAATATCACTATCAATCCCATTAATAGTTACTATCAACGAAGAAAAACTCTATTCTTTGCTTCTTTGAGAAACTAATACCATACAATTGTTAAAGAAATAAAGACAGAGAGAGCAAAATAGAAGCACAAACAGCTAGAACAAAACTACATCACTTCTCAAAAACAAAATTCATGATTAATACAAGAACATACTCGTGTCAATATCATTGAGCTTCCATCTATCGCCAGAAGAATGACCCACGACCTTAAACCTTAACCTGTGTTCAGAAGTGGAACTTCTCGGAAAATATCCGAAACTACACAACTCTTTATGCCACGAAAGTAAAGAATTGGATGTAGCTGGTGTTGGTTTCAAATGGTAAACTGAAAGTTTGGAAACCATCTTTCTTTACCTTTCTTTGTTTCCCAAGATTCAACGATTGAAGGTCTAGTGAAATTTATGAAAGAAAGAAAGAAAGAAAGTTGAGATACGTAATTAGTAGTGATTGCAGTTGCTCGTTAAAGGGAGAACAACGACAAACTTTTAAGCACCAAGTGGGGCACGGAACAGGCGCGATACATCGACACGCTTTAATGGTGCTGACTAGAAAAATGGATAACGCAGAGAATGAAGAAATAACTGAAAAAAACACTGCAAGAAGATATCATGTGAGACATCTTTGTAGTAATGTTTGTGGGTTTGGTCCGAGATTATTTCACTTAATCTTAAAATTAAAATTAAATAAATATTTAATAAACATTCATTTGTAGTATAATTTATTTTATTTTTTTAAAAATATTTAATATATTTATTACATAGCAATAACGGGTAAATATAATCGGACCGATCCAATTTGATTTAAAAATATATTGATTTAATTTCGATTTGAAACAATTATCAATTCAATTATTTTATTTAAATTTGGTTCAAATAAAAATCAAATTAATCAATTATATATAATTTTTTCGAGTTCAAATTAAATTGAACAAATATTTATTATTTCATTTCGATTCAATTTGTCCTTTGTCATCGATTTGATTCGATTCGAGCCAAATTAAAATTAATAATTATAATTCAATTTGAAATCTAACTTAAATTAAATGAAATCGTATTTATCTTAAAAGTATTTTTTGATTTGATTTCATGAATTTATAAAATTTTTACGGAAAAATAAAACTAAACTTTAAAATTTGAATCATCGTAAATTTTATAAATTTGGAAAGAAAACTTAGGGTATGAATTTGGATGACTACTTTATTTTCAAAAATATGAATCGTTACTTGATAAAATATTTATTTATTTATTTTTACATATTTTAGATGATTTTATCTCGTCAAATTGTTAAGGTATAATCTTGATTTTACATATTTTTTTGTTAGTAAAAATAATAAATTACGCATACGACATCAAAACATCGAACAAAGTTTGATTGTTTTTGATATTTCAAAATAACATAATTATAATTATTTTTTAGACTCGAGAGATTAATAAATACCTAAATAAATAATATATATATATAATTTATTATGAATTATATAATACTTTTCATTGCATATTTTATTTAATTTATAAATTTTAAATAAAAATATTTGATTTTGATTAATTATGACAATTTTTAAAATAATTTTATGTTATTTTTTAATGAAAAAATAGCATGAGTT
The DNA here is from genome assembly GCA_019650275.1 of Xylocarpus granatum. NCBI lineage: Eukaryota > Viridiplantae > Streptophyta > Magnoliopsida > Sapindales > Meliaceae > Xylocarpus > Xylocarpus granatum. The sequence goes on along the minus strand of BNST01000054.1, from coordinate 422,491 downwards.
ATCAAAGTTCAATTGTATATAATAAAAATCTTATGCAATAAACATATATTATTGACAATTAATTTGAAGGACTTATTTATATATAATTAAAATTTTATGACCTAAGTAGATATTATTAGAAAGTACAAGGAACTTTTATCAAAGGTATCTTAAATTTTTTAAAATAGAGGGTGCCATCTATCAAGTCATATAATTATAAATTGATCATAATATGTTACATTCCATTAATACAATATAAGTAATAGTAATACATCTCTGGGTACATCGGCAAACTGTTCTTGATCAGCCATTTAGGCAGATGAAGATGAAGAAGAAGATTTCCTGAGCCTTGCCAAGCAGTTATCTTTGGGCCTTGAATGCGGCAGATACATGAGGGGGCATTCAGGATTCAGACGTTCCACTGAATAATTCAGAAGGAAGTGATGAAGAAATATGGCAATTTCAAGTTTGGCAAGATCATTTCCAGGGCACAACCTGCTGCCTCCTCCAAAGGGAAGGAAACTTCCGGCTCTGGGTGTAAAATTATCCCATCTGGAAGGATCGAACGCTTTTGGATTTGCATAGATTTCAGGATCCAGATGTACGCTTCTGAACCAGACTAAAACTTTCCAGCCCTTAGGGACGGTGTAGCCGTTTATGTTGACATCTGTTTTAGCTTCTCGGAAGACAGTAAGGGAGAACGTAATTACTCGAAGCGTTTCGTCAATCACCTTGGATAGATACTCCATTTCTCGAATTTCCTTTAGGTTCAGACCTTTCTGTGTCGGTGGTCTCATCTTTACAATCCTCTCTTGCTCCGCCTTTGCCTTTTCCAGACATTCGGGGTGTTCTTGCAAGAAAATGGTAGCCCACATCATGGTATGGCCCGAAGATTCATGTCCGGCGTTCAAGTACATCAACAGAACATCTATGATTTCCTCGTCTTCCAATTTTTTGCCGCTTTCATCCTCAACACTCAGCAGGGCATCCATCATGTCTTTCTTCTTCTGCGACTGCAAGTTATCTCCCAGCTTACTCCGTTTTCTTCGCTCATCTACTATAGACTGTAATGTGGCCACGAGATTTTTCCGGGCCTTAAGAGCTCGGTGGTAAGCAAATCCTGGAAGATCAATTTGCCATGGCTCTAACTCCATAGTTAAGAGCGGTGTATTCCCTCTCCAAATCTTCCATTACATGGTCACTCTCAGAGCTAAGAAAAATATACATTATAATCCTGAAAGTAATCCTTCGGAGTTCAGTTAAGAATTCGATTTGTTCTGTTTTCGCCCATTTATCCAATCCTGCAATCACATTTTCTTCTATGTATGGGATGTAAATAGACAATGCTTCGTGACCATTGACCGGAGCCGCCGTTAAGCGACGGAGACGCTTGTGTTCCTGATAAGAAATACCCACAAATGATTTCTTTCCGATGAGCTCGACAGTAGAAACCGGCCAACCAGGCTTAAAAGCATCGTCGTCTGTTAAGACTCTCCTGCAGGTTTCCGGTGCTGTGACAACTACGCTTGGGTTCCCGAACATGAACGCCTTGTAGATTCCAGTACGTCCAAATCTGGTGACATAGCTGTTCATGAAAGAATCAGGATCTGAGGATTTGAAAGCTCTGAGAAAAGTCCACATATTGCCAATGAAAGGCCATCCCAGATCACCTGGTGGAAGAGAATAATACTTGTTTGCACCAAGTTTAATTTCGTAAAACCAACAATTTGCTCTCTTCAGAACCATTTCAGAATCGGAAAGCTAGCAAATATCCAAACCACGGCAACCCAAATGGAACTCACGATCATCTTCGTGCACCAATTGCAAGCAAACCAAGGCCGCCAATATATAGCACCAGCCACCTTCACCACCAGCACAAACAGAACTTGTTACAACTGTGATTAAACCACAAGAAGAAAGGGTTTCAACAGCTTTAAGAATCTGGTATTGGATGGTTGATACTCGGTTGTTGTATGAGCCATGGAAATTCGCCTCCTTTAACAGCACAAATTCGATCGACATCGTAACAACTAAGATTTTACTTGAATTAAAGTTTTAGGACAAATGTCAAATCACTGCAGTAACTTATTATGGCATATTAATACTTGCCATTGAATATATTTTGATGGTGAAGACTATGTTTGCCCTTTATATTCTTTGACAAAAAATTATTATTAATAACATTATATATATAATATTATTGCTTTTTATTTAAATTAAATAAAAATAAAAATAAAAAAATACTAATTATACAATATAATATTTATGTAAAAAAATTTATATAAAAGATCACGGCCTCGGAGGATACGTAGATTCAATATATAAAAAATATTAAATTATATTATTAATTAATTTTAAATAAACTTAAATACGAATAAACTAGACTTTAAAATTTGAATCACCAATAAATTTATATAAAAATAAATAAATAAATAAAATTTTATAGTAAAATTGTTGAAATTTTTTAATTTTTATTTTTATTTATTTATTTTATTGGTTTAATAAAATCATTTAATTGATTATTATATATTATTAGTTATATTTTTTATTATATGATCAATATTATAAGATATTTAATTGTATTTTAATCTTGGCATATTTGAATTTTATTATAAAGATAGAGTATTATAAAAAAAATAATTTGTATTTTATTAATTAAACACACGCGTGATCACGTGGCAGGGGAGTCTTAAATTGAGCCTCTTACGGAGAACACTGCATTACACGTGTGACACTAACGAACGAGCATTTCGGTTTATTACAGCCTCAATCTCCCGCTTCCACCTTACCATGGACCTTATCTTCTTCTTCTTCTTCTTGTACTTCAACAGCTCCCAACTCTGCAACAATCCTCACTGCTTCTCAATTTTCACTACTCCCAAAACTCTTCCCTTCGAGGGTTTCTTTGTTTCACTTCCCCACCAAACTTAACAACAATAGCAATCTTAATCTATCAAGCAATGATTCAGCTTCTAAGAAATGGAGAGCCAATGTTTCTTTCTTTCCCTGCTTTCTTGAACAAAGGAAAAGATGCTAAGGTTCTCAAAGAAGAGCTCCTCGAGGCCATGGCTCCTCTTGATCGTGGTGCTGATGCCACTCCTGATGACCAGCAGAGAATTGATCAGGTTCGAATTAGTTTATGATCAGTTGTTTGGACTGTGATTTTGGGTTTTTTTATTTGGTTTCAAATCTGTTTTTATTTTGTCCTTTCTATTGTAATTTCATGACTGTAGTATATTATGAATCAGAAAAATTGATGCAATGCTGTTATAATAGAAAATTATTAAAATGTAGACTAACTTGAACGCTTCTATATATGCTTTCGACTGAAAGTATTTATTGATATTCTTGGCTTGGATTTTGGTTATTAAGGACATGTTTTGGATTGAGGTGTCACGGTTGTTGAGAGATAGAATCCGTAGATGTTAAATATATGACAGTTGGAGTAATAAACATCAGTGGCCATGTAATAGTGGGTACATACAATTATTGTGCTCTCAAAGTTGGGAAGGAACACATCATTTCTATACATACCCCAAAGCTACTAGATTTATGGATTTCCTTTTTTCCCGTCTTTGTAATTGCAAATCAAAGTTTAGATTCACCAAACTTTGCCATTTACTGCTTTGGTTTGGCTTTGTGCACTGTTTGTGTGATAAAAGAGAGAAGGGGGTGTGAAAAAGGAAAAAAGAAAAGAAGAAGGAGACAATTGTTCATTTCCTCTGTTTGGTTGCTGCATCAGTGAGACTTCGAGGAGAAAGGAAAGGAAAAAAAAACCCAAAACCATTATTGTTAGTGGCTGTTAATTGAAGTTGCATCATACGGTAGTATTGCCATGTGTGGGGGTCATAAGAAATGTAAGTGATAGTAATTTCTTTTGTTCATTTGCATGTTTTCAATTTGATTCTTGAAAATTATTTTTGAATAGATGGCACGCAAACTTGAAGTAGTTAATCCGACTAAGGAGCCACTCAAATCTGATTTGCTAAATGGAAAGTGGGAACTTATATACACGACTTCGCAATCAATTTTGCAAACGCAGGTAAGCTATGATTCAAGTTAAATTCCTTTTATTGGTTGAACCTATGATCGCTTTTTATTACATGTTGCAATGACTAATTTTGTTTCCAAGAAAATAGCTTAGTTGGTTAGATCACTGGGAGATATCGTTTAAGTGCTTACAGTAGTGATGCATTTTAATCTGGATTTGGGTTAGGGAGAGGTGTGGATGGGATGTCTGTTAGGTAACAGTGACTCGAGAAAGCAGAATGTCTCCAACCTGTTGGCTAATCCGTAGCTGAAGTGACCTATACAAAATATATAATGTGTTTGGGCTTCATCAATCTTATTAATAACCTTAATGAGTTCCAAAAATTTTATAATTAGGATGAAATAGTACTGCTAAATGTAATATCCTATTTTCATTTTGAGTCATTTGCGAGGAAAGTTGATTAGTCCTTGCCATGTCCATTATGCTACGAGCAAGTAATTTTTGAGAGATCGCCTTAAAATAATTTGATTGGTTCTGTTTTACTCCATGAAGGAGATTTTGGCCCATATGATGAAGCATTTTGCTTGTGATTCTCCTTGTATTAGAAAACAATGCATGTGTTATCCCTTTTTCCATAAAATTGAGAATTTTTTGATTAATTTTGTTCAGCATTTGAACTTGTGAGTTTCTCTACTTCGATTATATGTTCATATGACTTCAAAAATGTCTCTCTTTCTTCTAGAAAAAGAGGAGGAACATTATTTTTAATTTCATGTTTGTTCATTCTGTTGCTTCTATAATTTAGTCACTCAAAATATAATATTGTGACAGAGGCCCAAATTTTTAAGATCAACCACAAACTACCAAGCAATCAATGTAGATACGCTTAGGGCGCAAAATATGGAATCTTGGCCCTTCTTCAATCAGGTAAAAGTTACTCACTTGGATAACCAGAATATTTGACTAAGTTTCCTTTTACTTTTCTTTATCTTTTGGACACCTGTTTATTGATTGTAAGCATTAATGCTGGGTTTGAACCTACTTCATTTGCCATATGCATCAGCTGCTCTTTTTACCATGAAGACCGGCACCCATCACTGGCTGCCATCTTTCTGAACGTTTTAGTTCTCATGAGAGTTGCAATTATGTTATTTTATCTGCGCTGAAAAGGTTTAGTTGTTATTGCTTAAATGTTAATGAATGACCTGCACCAGCACTCAAAGAAGTTAAGATAGCTGTAAATAAATTCAGATTTCCTGCTTCCAAAATTAAGGGAAATCATTTTATAATCTCGTTATGCAACATATTGCACATAATAAAAGCACCTACACTCGCTTCAACCAGTTTTTTTAATGGAATGTGAATGCATCTTCATTCCCATTAGCTATTCTGCTTTAGGAAAGAAAGGACAGAGAGAGTGACTGTGCTGGATAGGACAAATGCTGTAGGAATTGACAGTTAGGCATCGCTGACATATGTAATAGGCTATGATGATAAAAAAAAAGTTTAATTTGATCTTAATAAAACTTTTGATGTGCTGTTGATAGAGGCTGCTGCTTCAGCTACATTTGAAGCCTGTTAATAATGTTTGCTCATGACAACGTGTATGTTGCAGCAAGTTGGAGACTCAGTCCTGCCATTTTTTTTGTAGAAGATTAAAAAAAACAGATTACACTTATAAATATTATTTGATTGCTAGTCCTCTACAGTATTCCTATGTAACTTGATTTTAGTCCAAACCAATATGAACTCTTCTTCTCTCCACTTTGTGTCTTGATCAGGAATATTTTCAATCATTATACCATCCATGTTCCACTGTCATATACCATTTATAATTTGTAGGTTACAGCAGATTTAACGCCTCTGAACTCAAGAAAGGTTGCAGTAAAATTTGATTATTTCAGGATTGCAGGCCTGGTGAGTGTTCATATTCTTATCAGTGATTGATTATTTGTAGTTATTTTATTTCAAATGACCTTGTAATCTGTAAATATAGAGTTGATCTAACTCGCCAAGAACATTCCTCATTGTTTTCTGTCTTTCCCATGCTTGGTATTTAACTAATTTGTGTATTATTCAACAGATGTTATGTCTTTTTTTAATACCAAATTGTGGTCATTCTTCTTCTTCTTCTTCTTCTTCTTCTTCTTCATCTTTTTAATTTTTGACTTAAGATTCTGGAAATTTGAAAGGAGTGTATGTCTTCCAATGAAAGGTGATGACCCTTCAGACTTCGACACTAGTTAGATCCCTCTATTTTAAGAGAACTACAGTGAATGCACGCTTAACCAATGCAGGCTATCAGTGCACAAAGCCTATGGTATCATTCAAACTTTCTTACTCTAATAGATTGAAGCTAGGACAGAAAGAAAGAAATTAAATAAACTTACAGCTGAGATGAATCACGTTGAAATTATGGCACAATACTATAGAGTTTCATGTACTTTATATTAAGTTCATACTTAAAAACTTTATTGGATTGCAAAATATGAAAACAACAAACATTATAAACTAATTGAATTGGAAAAAAGTAATTATGGTCAGTCTAAATGTTTCACTATTGTATAGCAATTAGTAAAACATTAACTTCAAGTCATGTTGACCATTCTATACAGATAGACTACAGGTATATTTGGGACTGTTGTGCTTCTAATTTTGAAAGTGCAGCAGCTAAATTGTTTGATAAACACTAGCTTATTACCTGGGATAATCTTTACAACTCACTCTTCCACATACACTGGACTTTGAGTAATTACATTGCACAATAGATGTAGCATCAAAGTTACATTACTTCAATGCCAAACATGCCTTACATTGTTGATAAATATCAAATTTCTGGTCAATTTCTTTATATGAGTGAAGAATCAAATTTTCTAGTGCTTTTCTACAACAATTTGCTTTTGACTATAACGATTTATGTATGATGTTGCAGATTCCTGTTAAGGCACCTGGAAGAGCTCGAGGTGAACTGGAAATTACTTATTTGGATGAAGAATTGCGGTAAGTTAACATGCTTAGCTTAAAACTTCAAAGTTTACTCTAAATGATATTTACATCTACACGCACTCTTCTTTCTTCTCCTTTGCAGGGTATACTTAAACTTTAATGTCAATACCAAAAAGACATGACAAAATGTAAATAATTGCCATAAATTGCCAAGGACTTAGGAAAAGCAAATAGTGTCCTATGCTTTGAACAATGACACTTTTCTTTTGTGGAAAAGTTTTTCTAGTTATTCTGTATTTTTTAGGTATTTCTGTCTTCTTCATGATGCTGAAAGTGCTCTGAACCACAGTTGAATCTTTTGTTTATCTAGTCTTACAAGACATAAACTGATTTAACTTAACAATTTTGATTTTGTTTTTAATCTTTTGGGTTCTTAAGTTTCTCTGGATCTTAGTTGCTTTTTTCATGATTAAACTTTCCCAAATTCGTCCAAAACCTCTCTTGAGATTTTATATAATTTATCATAAACCTTCCTTTCTAAATTGGGAGGTCCTTCTGTAATTAGGCTGCACCTAAAAGGAGTCAATTTACAAAAATATCTGTTCATCATGTGTTTATAAATTTCAATTTATTCATTAGGCGAAGGCATAACCCTAAGCTTTAGTCCCAATTGATTGAGCAAAAATATTTTGGAGCAAGAAAGCCTTACAAGATCATTTAGGAGTTCAAGGTTGATATGGTGTTTTTCTAAATCTTGATCCTTTTAGGACCATGGTTCTAAACTTATAGCTGCAAGAAGCATTTAAAAGATGTTTTACTTTTTTACAATTAATGCTATGAAAATGTTGTAATCCACATGCTCATTTTAGTAAAGACTTAGCTTCCTTTAAGATATAGTTTCTTCAATGTGTATTGAGAGATCAATGATGTTGCATTCCTTCTGTGCACAGTACTTGGGAGGCTTGAACTTGCTCATCTTATCATAGTAATTATGCATACACTCTTGCTTCATATATACACAACAATTAAATGATAATTTCTTCATCTACCAAGAACAAAAATCACGAAATGTAGTCTTAATTCTCTTTGTTTTGACAGTGTATCGAGAGGTGACAAAGGCAACTTGTTCATCTTGAAAATGGTAGATCCTTCTTACCGAGTGCCTACATGAATGATTTATCAATTTGGTTGCAGCATTTTAATTGTCAGGCTATCAAGCCTTCCTGATTATGAGAATGAACCGACTGCAACAAGTATCTGCTCAAAAGATATCTCAATATGCTTTCTTGTGTAAATGTTGTAGAAAGTTTTTCCCAGTTGATAACTTATTTTGTCTGGCTTACGAGGCTCTTGGGTACAAAAAATTACACTATTAAACGTTACTCTGAGTATTGAGTCGCCGAGAAGTAATATACTAAAATTTGTATCTTAATTGAAGTGAAAGGACTTTTTGATAGGGATGGCAAACGTGACCATTTCATTTGCTTGTCATTTGTGGCTAACTTGGCTGGATTTGCCATGAATACTTTCCATGGATCTCATTTACAGGAATTTGCATATTTTCTGACAAAATAATCATCTAACACAAATTTAATTTTTATTTTTCATTAGATTAATTAAACATCTTATTGTGATGTATTACAGAATTGATGCAATGCACCTCACCTTCAATTCAGTGAGAGGTGAACTACCATTTTAATAAGCAGCAAGTTTATGACTTGTAAATAAAACTCTATAACAGAGTTTCCAATACAGCATGAATTTTTTTCCTTTTTTTGTTTGGTTGGCCAGAAAAATTCAGTGCCAAAATCTTGTTCATTCATTTGCAGAAAGAGAATCAAAATAAATAAATAGAAAGGATAACAGTACGAGCAATAATGCAAGAGATGGACGACTCTAGAAGATAAGCCACGTGCATGCATGCAGCAAAGCATATATATATACATATAAAATAATTGTTTACTAATTTAGAAGAAAATAGAAGTGGATGAACAGTAACAAATTAGGTATGGGGAGTTGGTTATCAATCAATTCAAGATGATCTTTTTTCTACAAAGCAAAGCAATGCATTGCATACAGCTATCATATCTATAAGAGCTATACCCCATTTCCATACTCAGGTCTCTCTTTCCCTGCAGATCAGTTATTGCATGCATGCTGTTGGATTTTAGTTAATTTCCCAGTGTTCCTTCTATATTAGGTGTGGAAAGGCAGAGGTGTGCATTCTTGAATGGAGTCTGATCACTTTAAAACAATGGATGATCATCATCATCAACAACAACAAAAACAACGTGAACATCTCTCTCCATCTTTGCCTCTTCTCTCAAGACTCGATCGCCTTGATCGTTTGGTAACACTTCTGAATTCCCTTCTATTTAGTACAATTATTAACCTATTTGCTAAATTATTGTGTCAATAAAGTGTTTGATAATCACCAATTTTTGACGGATATCATTCATTTTTATACGCGATTTCCATCTTACATCAGTTGTGATTTCAAAATCACTTAAAAAATCATAAACAAATGCATTGTCCTCGTAAATAGATTCTATGATAGTAACATTTATGTGCGAAAGAGCTTGATGGATATGCAAACATGCAGCTAGTATTGTTACAAGAGAGACAGTGTTTGTCGACAAGACATTCTTCAAGTCCTGTAAATAATAAAAACTTGAGAATTGTGTATTAGAGGTACTGCAATTAACTAATTAGAATTCCAAATTCTTCTTGTGATATCAAATTAGTGTTACTTTTGGTTCAGTTGAGTGTAGAGATGGAAGCTGTAGGAAACACATCGAGATCAAGCTCTTCCACCATGGCTGAAAACATTGAACGTAAAACAACTTCTTCTACAGTTACAAGGCAGGATGATGAGGATTTAATCATTAACAGGCCGCAGGTAAGATTAAACTCGTAGCGACAATTACTATAATCATTTTAATTAGGTAGCTAATTAATTGGAATTACAATTAAAGAAAGATAATGGAGTATGGAGATTCACTTTCAGGTGACCAGCCGCAATCCAGTTGAAGCATGTGGATGTGAAAGAAAATCAAAGGATTGTCAGAAAGACCGACACACAAGAAATGGCTCGGCTGGTTTGGGACGGGATGTTAGAATCTCGTCCTAAATTTTATATAATAATAATTTTCTAACTTAAAAAATAATAATATAAATTTTAGACCATTAATTTATGTAAATTTAACGATTTAAATTAAAAATTAACAAATAACATTAAACGTATCAACTTACCTACATTTACGTGTACAAATAACTCAAAAAATTTGTATTAATTTTATTGAATCTTATTTGATAGGCACAAAAAAATTTAAATTAAATTATTTTAGGTCAAATTCATATTTACGAAAGTTAGAATAAATGAATTACGTGCCATTGGATTCAATTACATTTTGCTATTTTATTTTTGCATTCACGAAATAATGTATTCCGATTAAAATTTTAAATTATATATTCGTGTATTTAATTCTTAAATTAATAAGTAAAAATTAAAATCATTATAGTTAAGAGTAATGCTATTACTCTTTAAATTTAATTTCTATGCATGACCACTTTTATAGTTTGGGTTCGATTTAATATTTTCACGTAATTTTTTTTCATAGTTAAGAGTTATTTGTTTGGTATCGAAATATAGTGAGCTGCTTCGTCTTTTATTAATACGTAGATGAAAGTTGCAAGTATCCGTTTGAAATTAAAATAATTCTATTTATTTAAAAATAAAATTAAAAAATTATTTAATATTTAATGCTTTTATGTTATAACAAGTGTAGCTTAAAATCACTACATCTCATGTTTACTTATCAAATTTAATTGAAATTTTTGGTGAATTTCACCAACAATTTTATAAAAAATTTTTAAATTTGTTATCATATTTATGTGGAATCATCTCAAGACCCTTGAGTTCTCTCATGCAAACATTTTAAAGAAGAATTTTGCAAGGACTTTGGAAGAACAATAAGTAATAGCATCGCTTTATAATTTATAATACAAATTTTTAGGTAATTTTTATTTCATAAAAATTTTTAGGTGTTTACTTTTAAAACTAGCTCTAACCCATCCTGCACACAAATTCAATTTAAATAATTTCTGAATATTAATTCCAACTTGAAGTTTACTTTAATCGAACAAAAAAATTATGAATACAGCCATTAGGTTGATTGAAAACTATTGGAAAATTTTTTAACACACCCATGGATTGAAAGTATATTGCTTTTACACATGATGAGCATGAAATTTGATCATAATAGGTTACATTCCATTAATATAATATAAGTAATAGTAATACATCTCTGGGTACATCGGCAAACTGTTCTTGATCAGTCATTTAGGCAGATGAAGATGAAGAAGAAGATTTCCTGAGCCTTGCCAAGCAGTTGTCTTTGGGCCTTGAATGCGGCAGATACATGAGGGGGCATTCAGGATTCAGACGTTCCACTGAATAATTCAGAAGGAAGTGATGAAGAAATATGGCAATTTCAAGTTTGGCAAGATCATTTCCAGGGCACAACCTGCTGCCTCCTCCAAAGGGAAGGAAACTTCCGGCTCTGGGTGTAAAATTATCCCATCTGGAAGGATCGAACGCTTTTGGATTTGCATAGATTTCAGGATCCAGATGTACGCTTCTGAACCAGACTAAAACTTTCCAGCCCTTAGGGACGGTGTAGCCGTTTATGTTGACATCTGTTTTAGCTTCTCGGAAGACAGTAAGGGAGAACGTAATTACTCGAAGCGTTTCGTCAATCACCTTGGATAGATACTCCATTTCTCGAATTTCCTTTAGGTTCAGACCTTTCTGTGTCGGTGGTCTCATCTTTACAATCCTCTCTTGCTCCGCCTTTGCCTTTTCCAGACATTCGGGGTGTTCTTGCAAGAAAATGGTAGCCCACATCATGGTATGGCCCGAAGATTCATGTCCGGCGTTCAAGTACATCAACAGAACATCTATGATTTCCTCGTCTTCCAATTTTTTGCCGCTTTCATCCTCAACACTCAGCAGGGCATCCATCATGTCTTTCTTCTTCTGCGACTGCAAGTTATCTCCCAGCTTACTCCGTTTTCTTCGCTCATCTACTATAGACTGTAATGTGGCCACGAGATTTTTCCGGGCCTTAAGAGCTCGGTGGTAAGCAAATCCTGGAAGATCAATTGCCATGGCTCTAACTCCATAGTTAAGAGCGGTGTATTCCCTCTCCAAATCTTCCATTACATGGTCACTCTCAGAGCTAAGAAAAATATACATTATAATCCTGAAAGTAATCCTTCGGAGCTCAGTTAAGAATTCGATTTGTTCTGTTTTTGCCCATTTATCCAATCCTGAAATCACATTTTCTTCTATGTATGGGATGTAAACAGACAATGCTTCGTGACCATTGACTGGGGCCGCCGTTAAGCGACGGAGACGCTTGTGCTCCTGATAAGAAATACCCACAAATGATTTCTTTCCGATGAGCTCGACAGTAGAAACCGGCCAACCAGGCTTAAAAGCATCGTCGTCTGTTAAGACTCTCCTGCAGGTTTCCGGTGCTGTGACAACTACGCTTGGGTTCCCGAACATGAACGCCTTGTAGATTCCAGTACGTCCAAATCTGGTGACATAGCTGTTCATGAAAGAATCAGGATCTGAGGATTTGAAAGCTCTGAGAAAAGTCCACATATTGCCAATGAAAGGCCATCCCAGATCACCTGGTGGAAGAGAATAATACTTGTTTGCACCAAGTTTAATTTCGTAAAACCAACAATTTACTCTCTTCAGAACCCATTTCAGAATCGGAAAGCTAGCAAATATCCAAACCACGGCAACCCAAATGGAACTCGTGATCATCTTCGTACCCCAATTGCAAGTAAACCAAGGCCAATGACGAAGAAAACCTAACCAAAGCCGACAATATATAACACCAGCACAAACAGAACTTGTTACAACTGTATTAAACCACAAGAAGAAAGGGTTTCAACAGCTTTTAGAATCTGGCATTGGATGGTTAAGACACCATGAATTGATACTCGGTTGTTGCATGAGCCATGGAAAGTCACCTCCTTTAACAACACAAATTCTACCGTTACAACTAAGATTTTTGGGACAAATGTCAAATCGCTGCAGTAACTTGTTATCCCATTTTAATACTTGCCATCCAATACATTTTGACGGTGGAGAATATGTTTCCCGTTTATATTTTTTGACAAAAAATTAAACGTACAATCAAATTTTTACTATAAATACATAAATTTTACAAGAATATGTTTAACAGTAAAAAAAATTCTTCTAAAATAAAAAGATTACTATTAAGAAAATATATTAAGATTTTTTTAATTATTTAAAATATAAATCTTGTCAAAAAAAGAAATTATATTCCGATAAATTTATACTTTTAAGTATTTTTTATTTAAAAAAAAAGGATGAATAGAAAAAAGAAAATCATAATATTACTAATACTATCATAGTTCCTTTAAAATTTGAATGAGATGAGTTGGAAGTCTTGAAGAACTCAGAACAATAGGAGAAAGATTGAAGGGGAGGCAGAGTGAAGTGTGCTAACGACAACAAATCTTGAATCTTCTTCCACCCAGATGTTGATGGTGGTTTTTGTTGTTCTTCCATCCAAATCTTGATCAGTGTCAGTTTATATATATTCTCCATGGTTGTTTCCTTCTAATTATGATGTCTCTTAAGGCTCAAATATGAAATGGTACATGCATTCATGCTCGTACTAGCATCAGGTACAATAATAAAATTCAAGTCGTTCCGGGTCGGGTCGGGTACACGAGTAAAATTGACATAGCAGGAACAGATTGCCAATCGCCGCACATGCTTTTATAGAAAAACTACGTGGCGATTTTTTCTGTTGGCGAAATCTGAATGGAGAAAACGAGCCGTCGATCAGTCTCTATCCTCCCGCCAAAATTGACATTGCACGGCACGATTTTTTCCAATCGCTAAACAGAATCGTGTTTAATATAATATATAATACGAGAAAATAAATACAATTAAAAAAATATAAAAAAAAATTAATATAAATCAAATGTAACATTGAAAATGTTTTCCTCCGAAAAGTTTACACGGACCGAAACTTTCTTGTTCGTCTTCTGCTTCTTTCATGGCTCCTTCTCTTTCTTCCCTGCTCTCCAACTCCACTCACCCTTTCATTTCTCCGAACCATGTTCACAGTGTCACCCACAAAATCAAATACGCTTCCTTTTCACGCCCTCGAAATATGGCCTTGGCGACAAATTCTACCCACAAGAACCAAAATCTGAAATCCGCGCCTGCGCCTGGGCCTCCAACGCCGCAGGCTGAGGAGCCTACCGATTCAGAGAAAAGGTCGTTTGCTGTTGCGACGGGTGAGCTTTTTCTGGGAATCGCGTCACGGTTGTTGAAAAGGAGCAACAAAGTTTTCTCAGATAATTTCGAAACAATCCCTTTAATGGAGAGAAGAAAGAAAATGAATGATGAAGATTATGAGGAGAGAATTGGGGCGGTCATGGAGGACGAGATTGAACCGGAGGTGATTTGGGAGCAGAGAGTGAAGGATATTGAAGCTGAAAAGGAGAGGAGAGTTGTTACAAGTCCTGGGTTTAGTTTCTCTGCTGCTGGCCTTTTGTTTCCTTATCATCTTGGGGTTGCTCAATTTCTCATCGAAAACGGTTATATCAAGGTTTGTTGCCAATTTCACACTTCATTTTCTGATGGGCGAAATTCGATTTCTATTAATTTTAATGGAGTTCTGATTATTGTTTTTTTTGTGGTGAATTGTTTATTATGAAGTGTGACCTACCGCATTTTGTGCTTTTTGGTTCTTAAATTCATTTCCCTGACTAAAAATTGTCGCAGTTCATAGAATTCATAGAAAATTGTAATGCTTGAACTTTTTGGTCCATAACTTCCGTATTTGATTGAAATTACTCCTTATTGGTTCCAGTTCACAATTAACTTTGTAGACAGATTTTAGTTGTTGCTTTTCATTTTTAACTTTGGTTATAGATTAAAGAGCTTAATTTATTTTTGACTGAGGTCTTGCACTTCAAAAGATCTTATTGTGTGCGGATTGATTTCTGATATGAGTAATTTCCACTTTAAATCACTTAAATCAAAATCATTTTGTTAAGAGATGGATTATATTGAAACTTGCATTTTTGTGGACAGTTGTCTTGAATTCTGTATAAGATCGTTCATGTTCCATTGAAATCAACAATTTGATCTTTTCCTTGATGCTTGAACATAGGATACAACACCATTGGCTGGTTCCTCAGCTGGCGCCATTGTCTGTGCAGTTATAGCCTCTGGAGCCAGCATGCAAGAGGCCCTAAATGCTACAAAAATCCTAGCTGAAAATTGCCGGATTAGAGGCACTGCATTTCGGCTTGGGGTATGCCTCTAAATGTCTAAGTTTATTTGTGTTCATGGAGTACTGATATACTTTTCGTACTTGTTAACGCTTACTTGAATAATGATGTCATTAGTTTTTTTTATAGTATTGATATTTTATTTGGTAAAGGACATTGCTAAGCTCAATATTTACCCACTGTTAATGCATACATTAACAATAGACATTCACTCAATGCTTGCAGATCCATGATTTCATATACTTTTTTAGCCAACATATAATACAACTTAATTATTAACAATAGACATTCACTCAAAGAGGTACATTCCATTTTTCGATAGCATTGTGATCAGATTATGTGAATTATTCATGTGCCTCAGTCTTGCATAAGATGTCTGCAAGAAAAAATTAGGAACATTTCTCTCATTGAATTGTTTTTCAAGCATGCTAAGAGAGTGCCTTTTTGTAGAAAATTTGGATGTAGGATTATTCTTGATATGGTTTCATATATGTGATAACATGATCATATAGAGTGTGTACGGGGTAGGATCCGTGGCACCATTGTTTTTCACAAAGTTTGATCATATAGATGGTAATAATTAAAATGATTTTTATCACTCAATCCCATGACAGAGAGGGGTTGATGAGTTGCTAGGATTAAATACTATTTATTCACTTTAGTTTTCAACTATTGGTTTATGTGGTATCAATCATCCAGTTGATGTTAAACTTGATAAATGAAATGGATTTTGCTTGTAATTGTGTATTGGGGCCTACCAGAAATTGAGGAAAAAGGTTCACTGGAGATCATATACATAAAGGGTGGGACATAGGCTTTGGTTTGCAGCACTAAACTTTAGATTCAAGTGGCATAAAGCAACAGCTGAATGGGGTCTATTAAGAGAAGTAGATCTTTTCCAATAGTTCTAGTTATGGAATTGATAAGGGTGAAGCATTTGCACAAACCTGCTGCAAAAAGATGAAGACTTCTACTTTGAAGTTTAGAAGTCTACGAGAGCAGTGCTTTGATCTTTCTTTTTATTACATGTGTGTAATTATGTGAGTGCATGGAGTGTGTTTTAATGCAAATTGCAAAAAGATGACTTGGGAATGTAGGTTATTGAAAATGATCTTGGTTTTAGTTCTCGCTCTCTCTCTCTCTTCAATATTTATTTGTTTTATTACTAATAGATGTATTTTATAAGCTTCATTCTAATATTTCCTTTGTCAATGTAAAGGTGCATGAAGTCTTATATTCTAATATTATTATGGAGAAATTTATGTCCCATCAGTATCTCTGGGGAAACTGTGAGGAAGGTTTGATTTGCAATCCACAAACAGTTTTTGAAAAACTATCTGACAGTTTGAAGATTTTAATTAGTTTTAGGATTATATTTGCTAGATATATATTCTCTTTTTAAACTCATACTGGAGACATTTTACAAAGGATGCTTTTCTATCCGTTACTGTCCAAATATGTTCACGGAGCAGAAGTAATACAAATGGAAAGGAATGTATCTGGATTTAACCGTCAACAGGTCCTTTCTGGCAAAGGAAGAGTTAAAATGACATTTCACCCATCAATAGTGTGCTGTATTTAAATTTTGGCACCGACTTACCATTTTGTTTATTCCAGGCTGTTCTTCGAGATGTTCTTCAAAATTTTCTGCCTGACGATGTTCATATTCGGTCCAGTGGAAGGGTTCGAGGTGAGGTTATTTTTAATTAATATTTATACTCCCATCCCATCCTATGAATACAATATTCTGCATTAGTGAATTCTTGCTAGAGGAAGAATCATGTTTACTCATGGTCAGATGTAAATTTCTTTGCAGCTAAGAGAATCTTGACTCTTGAGCAGAATAATTTTGGTTTCTTATTTTTCTTACTTAGTTTGCACATGTATATTCAGACATCAAAGGATGGCTTAACATGTTACCACTGTTTAGCTTTGAGCCATTGATATTTTGGTTTTCTTGTAGATGTGCTGCTTATATTGCAATTCTTATGACAGTTGCTGTAACCCAGATTCTATGGAGGCCCAGGGGTTTACTGGTAGATCAATTTGACTCCAAGGAAGATCTAATTAATGCAGTTTTTACATCATCCTTTATTCCAGGGTACATTTATATTTTCTGATTCAATTGTAATCATTCCTGTTGAAGTTAAACTAACAGAGTGTACCATTGCAGATATCTTGCACCACGACCAGCAACAATGTTTAGGAATAGACTTTGTATTGATGGCGGTTTGACATTGTTTATGCCACCAACATCTGCTTCTAAAACGGTATTGCTTGTGATGAGATATTTGTGAACTTCAATACTCTCTCAGTTACATAGGATATATTTTTAAATTCTCTTGTTTGATGCTCTGAGAAGCATTGTTAGTTATTCTGTTCTATTTTTTTTGTTTGTATCTCAGTCTGAGAATTCTTTGGTTAGAAGACATTTATTTGAGTAAAATCATTAAGAAGTCCAAACTATTATGTATATGACTACTTTTTATGGATTCACATCATTACTCTGTGCACCAGGTCTCTTTTTTTTCCATGCATCAACCAAGGATTATATGCATGCAGGGATATCAAAATTTTATTCGAAGGTGTTATGATTGGTCTGTTGTTTTCTGTAGGTTCGTGTTTGTGCATTTCCGGCATCTCAATTGGGACTTCAAGGGATTGGAATCAGTCCAGACTGCAATCCTGAATATAGGGCTAGTCCCAGGGAGGTATAATTGATAACTCTGTCATTGAATGGCCTCTTTTCTGTAAGCATTTCTTGCTGAATTTTCTGTTGCAATGGCTGCAGCTTTTCAATTGGGCATTGGAACCTGCAGAGGATCATATTCTTGACAAGTTCTTTGAGTTTGGATATCGAGATGCTGCTGCTTGGGCAACGGATAACCCAATTGGGAAAACAGTGGAAGATGAGTTCATCAGCTGAAAATGATTCTCCAAATTAGCTCACAAGGAAGATGATTTTTACCCGTGTCAGCTGAAGATGGGAGGAGATTGTATCAACTTCCAATCAACTTGGGTTCTCTTCCTTGGCAGGTCAGGCATGAACTCTAAAGTAGATCTCCAATGGTCGATTTGGAGAAAATAATTTACACATCAATATACAATTTTTTTTGGGAAGTGAATTGTCAAATCGTCATGTGTTGTAGGTACTATAGAGTAAAGAAAAAGGATATACGGAGAAGTGATAAGAGTTTAGGATTTTGACATCAAACTAGTAAGATCAATTCACTGCGAGTTCCATTGTTTAATAGCTGCTAATGTTAATTTATATACATTCATATTTGTTCTTACAATAATGAACCATACCATGCAGTGAAAACCATGCAAAATACGAAATAATTATACTATTGAACACAACCCAGAAGTTTTATTTTGCTCCTCTTCCTGCTTACCATAACTTATGCATCATATTCTATCTTCTTAATGAATTTCCATGAAAATTGGTTTTCTTACCGTTAAAATATAAAATATATGTATGATGACATAACATACATCAATAATTTGAGTTCGATATGGATGAGTTTGTACACACAGTATTAGTACAAGATTATAGTCATTTTTGGATTAAGGCATCGTGATTTTTAAAATAATATAATTATTATGAGATTGAATCATTAAATATCAAAATATTAGTATAAAGATGAATTCTTTAGCGGAATTTTTTTGAGATGTCAATGGTATTCTCGAGTTTTATATTTTTTATGTTATAATTTTAATAAATTAAGTATAAGTGTGCACGGAAGTGGTAAAAATATTAATTATTAAATATTGACAGTGTTTAAAATAGAATAATTATATATTAAATGAGTGTATTAAATAAGTATTAAGAGTTATTATATTTTTTTAATTAATATTACATTTTTTTTAATAATTCTAATACCCGCGAGAAAGCAAATATAAAATCTCATATAAAGTAGTGAGAGAAGAAATTTGTTATACTTCTTTACTTAATTCTTAATTCTCATAAATATAAGATGACGCCTTCTCGACGCACTACTCGACCGAGATTTATTTCCAACTTCATTACGATGACACAGTGCGTCCGGAAACCGCAGGTAAAGAAGTGTTTCCCCTTCTTAGGTACAAAACGATCGTGCCCTGTTTGAAATTTCTTAGCTCCATTTGGGACTTTGCATGTCTCCTCGCAACCCTTTTCGTTCACAATGTAGAAGTTGTGCCTTGTTGGTGGAAGCGATGACAACAGAGCAAGGACGGAGCATGGATCGTTTTGGGAGTAATATCTTTATCCCCGGTCTCTGTCCGTCCCTGTTCTCGTTTTGAGAGGAGATTACCGGCGCCGATGCGTCCTTTTTACATGTGTATGTCTCTTTTAAAATACCCTTTTGAATAATTCAACACTCAGAATTTGTTTATATAGATATAGAAAGTTATAATGCATGCCAAGTATTTCAGCATCTTTAAAGCATTTTTTTAGAAGTTAATCCTGAATTCCAAAACGCTAAGTTGATCGTCTCTTTGCAGAGCTAATACTACAGTGAACCAGCAGCACTGTTGTTACTGCGCTGACTCTCGCCTGAATCAAATTTGGTGCCCATTGGGACAATAAATCCTCTGCTATTCTGCAAATTCATGGAAGAATAATTATCAAGATTTTGGTTGTTTTATAGTAGGAAATGTGTATCATTAATGCGATAACATCGTGTCATTAAATCAGATCAGATAAAAATTAAATAAGTTAAATTATATTTAAATATAATTTTAATTTTTTTATTTATATTTAAATATTATTTATTATATTTTAATTTTTTTAAATATTTTTTATTTTATATATTATAAATTTTTTTTTAAAAAAAATTATAAGAAATTCGTTCAAACCTCAAATTGATTCCAGGGGAATATGGTATTTGTTTTCGAACTTAAGGGGATAGATGATGCATTTTGAAAGTATAATCATTGATTTCGAAATAAGATAAACTCAGGGATACGTAGAAAATAGGCAAAGGATCAGACGGCATCGTTTAAATAAATTGTAATCCCACGTATTCCACGGAGTGATATCCTTTCTGCCGAAACAGGAAAGTCCGACGCAGTACCGGATTTCCTCTCTTCCTTCTCGCCTCTCTCTCCCTCTCTCTGTATCTCTGAACCTACAAACGATTCTGGAAGTCTTCAGTAATCGTCGCTGCCAAACTAAAGTAAGTTTTGAATGGAAAAAAGATTTTTTTTTCTCCAACGTTGGTTTAATTCGTGAGAAAATCGTAGGTAAATTAGTTTCCCTTTCTAATTCGTATGGATTAACTTTAAATTAGAGTTCTTTAAGATAATTAGTAATTATAAGTAAGTTTTATCAAGCTTATAATGTATATGATGTGTTATTGGGATTTAATTGAATATTTTTATTAATAATCCTTGGTGAAATCAAAGTGGAGGCAAATTAGGGCTCGCATATTTTGATATGAGAAAGTATGGTTGACTTAAATGGTTCACTGTTTGTAACGCTTATTGTAAAACTTGTTGTGCTCAAGTGTTTTTTTTTAACGACTTCAATGCTGGGTTAATAATGCAGACTTATAAGTATTAGTTCTTTTATCTATAGTTTTCTTTTTGTCTGAGATTATGGTGTATTTTGTATTATAAATTTGAGTATTTCCTCTCTGACACTGACGAATTGACAAGGACCTGGTCGTGACAAAGTATTCCTACATTGGGTGCTAAAATGTTTTGTTGCCATGTAGTATTTGTTCCTGTTGCTTAATTCCCATGGTCTACAATGGACTGTAAAATGTTGCAACAGTTTTGTTGCCTTTGCTTGATAAGCACTACACTAAGATTAGGATTTCTACAAAAGGCAAGATGATGGGTCTTGAATCTCTTTATATAGCACTTCCTATTAATAAATTTATCGGTTAAAGTATAGCCCAGTAATGCATAGTGCTTGTTTTTTAGGAGCTTAGTAGAATGAACATATAAAGTAGTATTTATTTACTCAGGTTTTTTTGGCCTTCTCAAAATTTATTGGCAGATGTGGATTATCCACTTTGAAAAAAAAACCCATCGCTGCAGTTGTCTAGGGTTATCCATTTTCAAAATGCTAGCCTATTATGGCTGCCTTCCATGAAGAGGCACATTCTTTATGTTAATTAGATTGTTTAAGCAATTGATTTGCTTGGAACAGTTTTAGTGCTGACTGATTTGTTTATTTTGTGAAACAGTTTATATCGTCGGTTTTGAATTTTCTTGAGTTAAAAGAAGAAGAAAATGGGAGAAAGGAAAGTACTGAACAAATATTACCCACCTGATTTTGACCCATCAAAACTGCCAAGGGTTCGACGACCAAAGAACCAACAGATTAAGGTCCGGATGATGTTGCCCATGAGCATTCGATGCAACACATGTGGAGATTATATCTACAAAGGCACAAAATTTAATTCTCGCAAAGAAGACGTCATTGGCGAGGTAACTATATTTTGTTTTATTTATCAAATATTTGATGATTTTGTACATTGATCTTAATGTTTTAAACATGTTAAATGATTTTGCAGACGTATCTTGGAATTCAAATATTTAGGTTCTATTTCAAATGCACCAAGTGTTCAGCCGAGCTGACAATTAAAACAGATCCTCAAAATTCAGATTATGTAGTGGAGTCTGGTGCAACTCGCAATTTTGAACCTTGGCGTGCTGAGGATGAGGAAGTGGACAAGCAGAAAAATAAAAGAAATGCTGAGGAGATGGGGGATGCAATGAAAGCTTTGGAGAATAGAACCTTGGATTCCAAAAGAGAAATGGACATCCTTGCAGCACTTGATGAAATGAAGTCCATGAAGGTATATTTTCTTTTAAATTTCTATATATATTTTTTTAATTTCCACTTTCTGTTTAAATTTTGTATTTGTTTTTTGAAGCATTTTCCCCTTGTTCTTTTTGCAGTCTAGGCATGCAACTGTTAGTGTAGATGCTATGCTTGAGGCCTTGCAGAGCACAGCTGCACAAAAGGTATTGATCCTTTTTTCTAATTATTTTATAAATTTATTGTCACTTCCATGCTTTTTTGTACAAGCCAAGCCTGCAGATGTGTAGATTATTTTTGGGACAAAACTCCACAAAAATTGTTGGTTATCTTTTGAGATTTATAGCATGCATGTAGAATAATTTTATTCAAGTATGACTGCTATTAATCTGTAACAGGAGAAGAAGTTGGAAGAAGAGGATGAAGCACTAATCAGATCCATATTCCAGGTTTGTATCGCCATTATCTCTTGCTAGTTTTCTCAATCCCCTACCTCCTTCTCCTCTTATTTGGAGTTGATTGTTTTCGAATATTGAGATTCCCTGTGTTTGAAAATTAATGTAGAAACCAAAAGAAGTTATTCGAAGGATTTCTGATGAAGTTCTTGACGATGATGGAGATTTGTCTCAGCTTGGAAGTGAAAGATCAAGCAATAATGTGAAGGTATATATGTTGTATATATAATTCATGTTTTATGTTAAATAGAATTTGATGTCTTATCAAAATATTTAATTTAAGTTCTTCGAAATTTTGCTTTCCAAATTGTTGCATTTTTTCTTAAAGTTCTGACAAATGCATTTCATCATTGTAGTTATTCAGAATGGAGTACAGCATCCGCCACTTAATGAATAAAGAGATAAAATACGATGGCAGGCTCAGTTTAACTAGAAAAATTCTATCAAGATAGAACAATGCCCAACCTTTATGCTCAACATTCCATTTAATAGAATGGGGCAAGGGTCAAGTTTTACATCTTAATCAGCTCCATATGCTTATAAGCGATTTATGCTTCTATGGTAACTGATATACAATGTCATTTTATAAAACAAGTCATTTTATAAGATAGATTTTATAAATGTTCTTATATTTGTTAGTCATTTTGTAAAACAAGTCATTTTATAAGATTTTAAATCTTTTTTTTGTTTGTATGCAATGCAGAAGAGAAAGCTTTCTGAAGAAGTTCCTAGTAAACCGACAGATTCATTGACAAAAGCTAGTGTTCTCGACGGCAGTAGCAATGGAGGTATGTCCTGCTCATTTTACTTTTTTTATTTTGTCATAATTTATTATCGCTGAATGAAATAAATGTTCATGGATTCTAGTAGTCATAACGGTTAAAGTAGCAGAAGCAGTTTTTTACATGTGTTGTCATAGATGCTGTTTGGGCATTGTTGATATGTTTGATCAATCTATTTCCTTTCTCCATGAATACAGTGTTTGATTTTTAAAAGCATGAGAATGGAAGCTTATAGACGCTGATTTTTCAAAAATGCTGCAGTATTTTGCAATTATACATTATTAAACGATGCTTCATATGATTTGAAATTATAAGCTAATTATTCGTCGATTCATGCCTAGAAAACATATCATAGTTGTTTAGGTGTTGTTTGTATCATGTCAAGAGAATCATTTTACTGTTTACAGAATGCATTCTTATGGAGTTTTTGTAATTTACGGACAAATTCGTGTTGTGTAATGTCTTGTTGGCAACAGAGAATCCAAGTAGTTCAGGAACTGAACGCGATGCAAAGCTTCCGCCAAAACCTCTGCCATTCCAGATTAAAGTCATCAAGAAACCAGTTGTGGCTTCTGTCACCAACAGCGTTATTTCAAAGACAGAGAACAAACAAGCAGAAAGCAGCGTACTACATTCCCTCAGCCAAAATTATGATAGTGATGACGATTAGTCAGTCGCTCAATAAAACTTTCTTGCCTATCTTAGTACCCAGTTGTGAATTTGGTTGAAAAATTTGATAGAAATGCAAGGAAACAATGGTACGGAGACATTGATTCATAGAAAGTTCAAATCATTTCTTCCAATGGGAAGTTCGATCATGGCCTGCAGTGAACCTCTTTTTCTTTGAATAAAAAAAACTTTAAAAATTATCACCAAAAAATTAGAAACCATAAATTTAAACTTATGGGAACATTGAGTTGTAAGATAATTCATGCATGTGCTGAAAGTTTTGAAATTTTTATTATTTTGACGACTTAAATTTGTTATGAAATTATATACGTATGATAATTCAAAAAAAAATTTAAATTTAATCTTAACCAAAACTAATATATACTAACCTTACACACTCTCGGATTCGTTACCTTTAAATACAATTATTATTATTATAAATTGTGGAATTGATACCTTCATGCAAAGTGTTTTATTCAATTTCTCATCCATGCTTAATGCATTATTTCACCAGATGAGATCAGTAACTCTAAGAAAAACGGACAAGAAGAAGTAGCTCAAGACTCAAGTAAAATCATATAGCGGTAACTGCAAGTTTCATTCCGTAAAGGCAATGTTCGCCATGGCTGCAGATGAAGTAGTTTTGTCCCTTGACAAGCTTGATCCGATCCTTTCCTGTTGTGTAAGTTTTTGCACCTCTTGGTGTCGAGCATGTCTTGTAACCTGCCTCGTTTACAACTGCCACGTTGTGCACCCGCGGGCTGTAGTTGAATACTGCATGAACAACAATTTTAGCCGCTGGAATGGTGATACGGAGCAAGTCTAATCAAAGACACAAGGGGCGAACGTAAATAATGATCTTACGCACAGTTGTAGGCTCTTTTCTACACTTACCGAGTATGTCACCGGCCTTAAAATTCTTTCCTTTAGGCCATCCGGCGATGTCGAAGAACCAACCACCGGCACCGCCGACAGTGTAGGTTGCTGCTTCTGTCACCTGGCAATAGAGGACCAACAAGCCCACCATAGCTGCAAGCAATGTTGCACTGCCTCTTCCCTGCGCCATTTTAAGGCAAAACAAAATTATAAACCAGAAACAGATAAGAGAAAGAAACAGGGAAAGGGTGGTGCGTAATAATATGAAGAACAGGACTGAGAAGTCAGGCCATTTTAATGGAGTTTCAGAGAGTTCTGGTGGGTCCTCCTAAGCCTATGAGTTTGAATATATAACAACAATCCAAGAAAACAGGTGGGTAGGTCTGGTAATCAACGAAAAATACAGCGTTTAGCCAGTGCCATTGTACAGAGCAATCTTTAGATCTCACATGTTTCCTCCGAGTATTTCATTCTTAAAACCTCGAAAGTGGGGAATGCATCGTGCTACTTCCACATTAAGGGTATTCTTTTTTATTTATCTCTGTACTTTTAATGCTAAAGAATCTCCGATTAATTTTATTAAATTTTTTAAAATATTATTATTTTATTTTTTTAAAATCTCGAGAATAAATAATATATATAAAAAAAAATAACCTTCAAGAATCTTAAAAATTTATTTAAAATCGATATAATTCACATTAAAAATTTTAAATTTAAATTTTATAATTATTAATTATATTATATTAATTATTTAATTTTTTAAATTTATAATTTTTATATTTTATTTATATTAAAAATTGCCGGCCTTTAGGTTGAGGGTAACATCTTAGAGAAATTTAGCTGCATGTATTGGTTGCCTACAAGTCACGGCAAGTTTTCGGGGTACGTAGACTCGTGTACGTGTAACGTGTACGAGTATGTTGTATTAATATCAACAATAACTGTGGTAGAGAGCCCAATAGACCACCAGAACAAGCAGCTACAACGTAGCAGCAAAGAGCCACAACCAATCAAGCAGCAGTTCAGCAGCAACAAACTAATGATTGGTCAGATTTATTGGAATTTCGCTTGGAGTAAGGGTTGATGCAAGGCTAGATTTATGACAAAGTTTGGCAACCAGAGACAGAGGTCGCATTGGGGAAATATACGGAGGCGAAAACCAGGCTATTGCTAGGACAATTATAATATTTTTAGAAAGAAAGCAGGAACCATAATAACCACTGCTGATGACCCGGAACTTTATTTAGTACTATTATCATTACGAGGGCCATTCCCACACTTTTGTTTTTGCTCGAACAAAAGCAACTCACACATTCAGACTTGGTACAGGAATTACCACATCACAGCAGTAATTTTAGAACAAGAGAGGAATCAGGTAGCGGTAATTGCAATTTTCATTCCGGACTGGCAATGTCCAGCAATGCTGCAGATGAAGAAGTTTCGTCCCTTGGCTAGCTTGATCCGATCCTTCCCTGTTGTAAAAGATTTTGCACCTCTTGGTGTCGAGCATGCCTTGTAGCCCGCCTTGTTTACAGCAACTACGTTGTGCGCACCTGGACTGTAGTTGAATGCTACAAAATTACGCTGTCAGCGCAAATGATACTGCCGATATAATACTCGTGGATTAACAGTTATTCTTTGTGCACTTACCAAGTATGTCACCAGCCTTGAAGCTCTTTCCTTTAGGCCATCCGGCGACTTTGAAGGTCCAACCACCGGCACCTCCGACGGTGTAGGTTGCTGCTTCGGCCACCTGGCAACGGAGGACCAACAAGCCCACCAGCACGGTGGCTGCAACCAATATTGCACTGCCTTTTCCCTGCACCATTTTAAGAGAAAACAGAGAAAGAAAGTGTTGAGTTATGCACTGTGAAGAACAAAAGAAAGAAGCTAGGCCATTATAATGGAGATTCTGAGTGACTTCTGTAGGCCCTTTCATTAAGGCCATTAGTTTCAACAGCAGTAAATCGGGAGTAGGTCTGGCTACTGTCATGATATCTGTTCGAAATTTTTGAAACACAATAATGAATGAAAACAATTAATTATTGATGGACAACCCTTTTCGTGCACTGCATTCTTCGAGCCATGAAGTCAGCATTGATTTACTCAACACTTGAAGATTACGTTTACTTTGGCATGGATGCCACATCGGCCCTGCCTTACTTTCTAGTTAAGATAATATTTAATTAATAATAAATAATTTAAATTAAAATTTAATATTCTTAATTTATATTATAAAATATAAAATTAATTATATTTTTATAAAATATATAAAATAGCTGTATTTTATTTTTTTAAAAATTTAAAATAATATAATATTATATAAAAAAATTATATTATTATTTATTAAATTTAAAATAAAAATATTATATAATTCTTTTTAATAAATTATAATTAATATAATATTGGATGCTAACAAAGGTACTGTAATATCTCATTCCAAAGGCAAAAAGATAAATCCTAATCCTTACCATCCCAGATTTATTCATAATTAAATCTTCCACTCTCTTTCAAAGTCAAAAAGGGGAAGCATGTTTTCTTCGCACAGAAACAAGAATCCTATTTTTATTTTGTTTTCTATTTTTTATATCCTATTTTTTTGATACAATCATAATTAATGTATTAATGATATAATTAATACAATATTTATTTTATTTAATCTAAACCAAATAATTAATGTCAAAAAATAGTGTAATATTAAAAAATTATACCTCTTCTTTTTTTGTATTTTTCTTATATGTTTAGTTTTAAATGCTTCTCGTGATATTTGATAAAAATGCATATAAATATATTTTTTTTAAAAAATTAATAAAAAGTACGACTAATTAAACTAATAAAATAATTTTATATATTAGTCAATTTTTTTTACATAAATTTCTTAAAATTTTTAAAAATTAACAAAAAATATTCTTAAAATTATTTTTTTTATATTTTTATATCTAATTTAATTTAATAAATATATATTATTTAGATATCAATTTAAATAAAATAATAGCATAAATTACTTGTGTGAGTAAGAATATAAATTATTTAATTTAAAAAACACAAATAAAATTACGTGATATAAAAATATATAAATAAGTATTATAATAGTTTGTTTGTATAAAAATATTTTATGATTATTAAAATTAATTAAATAATAATTTTATATTTTTTTAAATATATATATATATATATATATATATATATATGTACATATGTATGTACGTATTGTCTTTCTAAGGGTAAGATTGTCCTTTATGGATTAAGCCCGAGAGGCCGAAAAACTAAAAGGGGAAACGGGTTCCAGGACAGCCACCGCCCGCTCTCCAGTCACAAAAATTTCACCTCTTTCTCCTCTCCAGTCACCGTAATTTCGCTGTCGCCATGTGACCGTACGCTGCGGCCACCAAACCAAGTCGCCGTCAGCCACTGCTGACAATCCGAAGTTTCTGGTAATTTTTGTGCTATCAACTTTCTTCTTTTAGTTTATTTTTTATTAATTTTTAATATTATTTTTAATTGTTAAATTTGGAACCCGATTCCCATCGTTCGGTTGTCGATGCCTGACATTCCAAATACAAGGAATATTGCTTCCTTCTCTTGTAACAGACTAGGTCAGCTCAGCACGGGTCATAAACAGAAAAGCCCGGCTCAGTTCAAGCTTGTGACGGACTTAGATCGGGCCAAACATTTAGGGCTCGTGACGGGTCAAACCGAACTCAAGTCTCCGTGAGATTCACAATTTTTATTAATAATGTTTTGCCAATAATACCCTATAGTATTAAAATACATTAGATTTTTAATACTTAATATCTTAAATTAAAAATTAGATATATTTTTTAGCTTAATATTTCACCCAACAAATATTAAAATAATTCTTCTATAATTTAAAATTCTAATGTGTTGATATTTTTACTAAATTATTTTAATCCAACCCTTAATGTTTCAAGGGGTAAATTTGGAAACATTTGTTGAAAAAACCCTAAGGTTGGGGATTAGTTAGTTCTATATTTTTCTGGTCAATGGAGAAATATTTTCCTCATATATTTGATTAAGTTGAATGACCATGATGTCAAGGATGTCAGCAACGAAGGTTAAGTTGAAACTCATTTCCCTTTTTGTTTGTGAGGAAGTTGATTGAAATGCAAATTAATATTGGATGGATTTTGGATATTTAGCTTATGGGTAATCCTTGGTCTTGTTCTATAGTAATTTCACTAATGCTTTCATTTCAATGTTAATAGTTCATAAAAGGTACTAAACAGTGTTATGAAGTTTATAGTTCTTTATTCTCTGTGTTTGATTGTGATTTGTGAGCCTTTCAATGGGATACTATTTGGGAGCTAAGGGTAGAAGAGTGGTTATAAGCTTTTGGCAATAAATGCTTCCTTTCATACTTCTCCTGTCTTACCCACATTCATAAATCTTGTATTCTATCCTTTTTATGCCAAATTATTTATTTTTGCTCACCAAATGTTTGTCATAATGTCTGTTAGTGTTTGTCTGATCTTTTTTGCTATGTCATTAATTTTCTGTCCTTTGAATATGCAGCAACATCGAAGCTGAATATCAAGTTTTGGTGCTTCTTAATTTACTCTTAATGCCTGGCATGCGGTATGTGATTCTATATACTTATTATAGTCTTCTATTGGCATTTTGTTGCTTGGCTTCGTGAAAGAAGAATAAATGAACTCATGCTGATTTTTAATGTTATTTTCTTGTTCTAGTTTTGATTGGTGTTTTGTTTTTGCAACTATCTTGTGCATGTTATTATCTTGTTCTTGGTATGATTGGGGTTTGGTTTTTTCAACTGTCTTGTGCATTGTTTAGTAGATAACTTGGTCTTGCCTGTTTTATCAATCACACCTTGTTGGAGACAAAATGAGTTTTTACATTGGAATGTCTAGCATAGAAATTTATTATGTTATTACAGAGATTCAAAAGTTCCATTTTTCTGTTTTTGGGTTAATGACATTTTTGTTGCTGTGTCATGTGGAGTAATATTGTTCTGGTTACTACTTAAATTATTTCACAAAAATTAAATATTTTAACTATTAAATATCCAACTGAAATATAAAAAATCAAATATTAACTATTAAATATTTGAATGAAAGACAGGAAAATTAAATATTTAAATTTTGTTAAATATTAATATTAAATACTTAGGCTGCATATTACACTTTAGTAGTAATTATATAATTGTAGACTACTAATTAGATGGTTATATTATTAGTTCTGGTACTTGTATTGACAAATAATTAAAATGATGTAAATTAAATTTGGAACTCAGAATCAAAGACTTAGAACTTGTAACATTGGCATTGAATTTGTTATTCTGAATTTAAGACCAATATAGGTTGGACACCATGAACATAGATTTAGCTATTCACAATTTCTTTTATCATTTTAATAAATTAGACATCTATTTTTCTAGCTTAATTAGTTTGATGAATGGCCTAGCGCTTCTTTAATGCTTCTAAATTTTGATAGCCATTGGGCAGCAAAACAGTGCAATATAAAGTTAAATTAGTTGCAATCTCTTGTTTATAGTACATTTGCAATATGCATTTTGAACATTGTGAGCATATGATTATGAAACATAATATTAATTAATAGCTAATTATTATAAATAATGGTAATTAAGTGACATGAGTGTAACCCAAATCCTTGTCCAACCATGATGTCAACATGTTTTTGCACAAATAATTATAATCAAAATATTGATAAGAGGCACATAACAACTAATCTTGATATTTGATTGGTATTAACAGACAACTTAATCTAATGTAAAACTCTTCATTTGATAGAATCATTACAATTTTGAGTCAATATGCAAATTTAACCCAAAAAGTAATGATGTCTACAAAAATATATTATGAAAAATATTAAAGAGGTATGAGCTGTAAGTAATCATTTCAGGCTAAGTTTAGTTTAAAGAATGGAAAAGAATAGGGAAAGGAAAAGGAAATAGAATGGAATGAGTTTTCAATTGTTTGGTTGTACTCTAAAATCATCAATGAAAAGAAATTTACAGTTTTTAACTTGGACAAAATATCTATTATTTCTAAATTTATTGACATTCTTTAATAAATTAAAATTTTCAATAATTTCTTACTTTTATTTTTAAATTTTAATTTTGTTTGATTTAAAACAATTATTATAAAAAATATTTAATAAACATATGTTTTTAATATTCTTGAATACAAATACATGCCAATTAATTAGATTTTATTTTAACAAAAATAACTTTTTTTAACTGAAATTTTTAATGCATTTCATTATTTTAAAAAATAAACTAACTTCAATTTTCAATTTTAAATATGAAATAATTGAATCATGTAACTTTAATGGCTAATTTTGTAACAAATATTTAGATTTATATTGTGTGAAGATATTTGTTGATTAAAAAATTATCTATAAATACAATACACACACATTTCCTATTTTTATTTAATTGAACTTTACTTGTATATGAATTTTCATGGATAAATTGATTTTGAACACAATCTAAACATGATACTTATGTATTTAAGTCTCTTCAATTTTTCAAATGATATTTCTAAAATTCTACAACTACCAACAATATAATAATTTTTTTTGCTTTAGTTTTATTTGGTATTGGTTTTATCTTTATAAAAATCTAAAAGACTAAAAACATAATTACTTAAACAATAGTTTATTGTAGAATAAAAATACGATTATCAAATAAGTATAACTAGTTGTATAAAAGGTATAAAATACAATTATTGATTATAAACTATAAATTATAAATTAATAGAAAAATAAAATATATGTTTAATTCTATATATAAAGAATGATGACAAAAATGATAGTAACTACAATTGTCATTAGATGATGTTAAATTTATAACCAAAAAATAATCACTGCATTAATAATTATAATTTTTTTTTGAATTAATATTGTAAATTTTAAAGTTATATTATACTAAATTATTTTTATAATTAAATTGAACCATATGATAATTTATTAAAAAATTAGTTACTAAAAAATTTATTACATTACATTATTAAAATAACATTTTTATAATGTATAAGTAGAGGTAAACTTGGAAGTTTAGGTGGACTCATGATTCCTCACCCAAAAGGAATCAGGATTCTACCCTTTTCAAAGTCCAAATTTCCAACCTTATTTCTACTTTATAGAGGGAATAAAGATTCTTAAAGAATTCTAATTCCCTCTTATTTAGTCCAACCAAACACAAAAATTCTCATTCCCTTGAGTATTCATTTCTCCACTCTATTCTTTCAACTAAGCATACCTTGAGGGTATAAGCAATCTTATATTCAAAGTCAAAATTTAGAATTGCCCTTAGGGAGTGTTTTGGTGAAAAAGTTAAAATTTTGGATGGGTTTAGAAGTATGGAAAACATATTTTAGGATAATAGATGTAGTTCATGGGAATGGTGTTTGTACTTGTACCTCTTGCAATTTTTTGTGTGGTTATTTTCTTTAAATTAGTAAAACTGGTCATTATGTAATTTTTCTCTTTGGTTTTATTTATTTTGCTAATCAAACTAGGTGTCTCACTGTTCATTTATATATTTCTTTGGTGCTTTTTAACAGACATCTGTAACATATTGCAGGAAGAATATTGTTTTGACAATATATATTCTTAAATATTCTATCAAACAACTTGAAATGATACCTTTCAAGAAATGTTTTGTGTGGCAGTCGAAGCATGGAGTCATTCTTTTCAAGTTTTGTGGTTGAATTGATAGAAATGAGACTTTTATGTTTTTTAAGTATTATATTTATAATTCCTGTTGCTTATGCTGTAGATGAAACAGATCATTCTGCCACATACATTGTTCTAAGGTATAAGAAAACAACTGAGGAGGAGTACAATAGCGGAGGGAGATGCTACGTGGACACTACTTCACTCCTTCGTTTATTGGAACCTCCCCTTTCTTGTCATTCCTCACCAAAATCCCATTGCTATTAAATTATCAAAATAGTTGCCACACCAACTGTCCACTTCTCCATTATCATACACACTCCTTTACCAAACCCCTCACTGGCATTAAGCAAAATCGATTCTTGATGGGCTCGAGAATTGGTTTTTGCATCCTTGCTCTCTCTAAGAAATCAACTGTTCACAAATTCTCTGCCCCAACTGCCAATACTGTTTCAAATAAATTGAACAAGAAAGCACGCCGAGAATCACCAGAGGGAGTGCTTAGACATAAGCTAGATATGTGCTCCAAGCATGGCGACATTGTTGAAGCCCTTCGCTTGTATGATGAGGCACAAAGTAATGGTATTGTGCTTAATCAACACCACTATAACGTCTTGCTCTATTTATGTTCTTGTAGTTCTGGTATCGAATCAAGTGGAGATGGGAATAATGAAAATGCCTTGAATTTGGGTCTCAAAAGGGGTTTTGAAATTTTTCAACAGATGGTTACTGATAAAGTTGCTCCAAATGAGGCTACATTTACAAATGTTGCAAGGCTGGCTGTTGCAAAGGAAGACCCAGAAATGGCTTTTGATTTAGTGAAGCAAATGAAGAGTTTCAGTATTCCTCCAAAGTTGAGGTCATATGGACCTGCCTTGTTTGGCTTCTGTAAGACAGGGAATGCAGATAAAGCTTATGAAGTTGATGCGCACATTATTGAATCAGGAGTGGTGCTAGAAGAACCTGAACTTTCTGCTCTTTTAAAACTCAGTGTTGATGTGAAGAGGATGGACAAAGTGTATGAGATGTTGCATCGGTTGCGAGCCTCAGTGAGGCAAGTTACAGAATCAACTGCCAAAATTATTGAAGATTGGTTTCACTCTGAGGCTGCTGCAGATGTTGGGGAACTAAATTGGGATGCAACCAAAGTAAGTGATGAAATTATTAGGGCCGGAGGTGGGTGGCACGGACAGGGATGGCTAGGGAGTGGGAAATGGAGGGTAGAGAGGACTCAGATGGATGAGAATGGTGTTTGTTGTTGTTGCAATGAGAGGCTTGTTTGTATTGATATTGATCCAAGAGAAACAGAGAACTTTGCAAACTCATTATCCAACCTGGCTTGCCAAAGAGAGGTTAGGGCTGATTTCAGCAAGTTTCAGGTACAATATTAATTTCCTTAACTTTTTGGAGAATCATGTAATTTAGTTCTTTATGATGCACATGTATATGTGATGGATTTCATTTGCCCGTTATTTTACACTCTCAGTATGGTATAACTTCTATATGGGACTGGGAAGAATTGTGTTCTTGCATATTAGTAATTGAAGCTTTAAAACTTGTTTTTTGATTATATGTTCTTAAAAGGCCATGTGTGGAAAATCCCTTCTGAGTTTCTTTATGCACACTGATGTTTCTCTCAAACAAAATGGTTATTAACTTGTTTCCGTTGGACTTTCTTTAAAGGCATAGTATACAAATGTTTATGAATGTCCCATTATAAACTAATCTACTTCATACCTTAACTATTCCTATGTAAAAAGGATATTGTAACAGTGTTGAAAATGTTTGAATTAAAAATTTCAAGTGCTGAAATTCCATGTAAAAGCAATAAAGTGTAATCTAATATTTGCTTATTTGGGGTTTATGAGTATTAATGTGCCATTATTTTGCTGGTCAATTTCAATGTTGGTATCTTTTTAAATTGATATTTTCATTGTTAATTTGTTGATTGATAAGTACATAGCGATCATGTAAATAGTAAGTAGAATGCGATTGAGTTGAACCACTAAATTTAAGGCAGTCCTGCTCACAAAGCTTCCAGCATGCACACATACACAAGTCAAATTAAGGCCAAGAGATTACCAACATGCAAATTTGTATATCTGGTTTATGTTTAAATATGCTTTGGGTTAAAGCACACTTAACTAGAGATGATAACTTTTTCCTTTCATTTTCTTTGTTAAGGTTATGGATAGATATCCTTAACTACGACTAATAGGTTGATGATTGTCAGCATGTAGTCATCCAACTAGATATTTCTAGGATAATACTTTTTTCATCATGGATTACTGGATAAGATGACAAATTTCAAGTTATTGAAAATTTCCGTATAATCAATAGTATTTTTAAATCTAAGCAATGGCATCCAGAAGGACAATTATGGACCTTATAGTTATTAATTGTGTGGAATATTATATGCCAGTGATTAGTGTTGCATCTGGTTGGATCACTTGTTAGCATGCATCGTGATTGAATGGATGGCATTGCTGGAAGAGGTTGTTCTGTTTAAGGAGAACCTCATACCCTCACATTTCTTGTTTACCACATGGGCTTGTACTCGTCTTGAGCTTGTGCTGAGGCCTAATATAGATTCTGTGTTGGGATTTGGTCTTCCAAGGCCCAATGTAGATTCATCCAAATTCAAAGTTTGGGAAGTTCTTGAAGAATTCATGAATTTATTTTTAGCTGCTTGAAAGCTTGCTCAATTTTTAGTTTGAGTACAGCTTTTAAAGTCTGATTGGTAATTTGCAAGAGCCGAGTTTCAAAAAACTGGAAGTTGACTTGTTTGTGCCCTCTCTGTATGATTGAGTACGCTATTTGGTCTTTATTTGATCAATCTTATCTGCAGTACATTGGTGTGATACAACAATTAAAGATTGTCTAATTTTGTCATACTAACATATTAATATTGCTGAGATCTTGTAATTTCATTTTTATGATCCTCTTAAAATGGTAGTGCTTGCGAGGAGCCGATTTCCAACATCGATAAGTTTGACTTGGCAGATTTGACTTGTGTATTCAGCTAATTTTATAAGTATGCTATGATGTCTGATTTTCTCAAACTTCCAAAGTACATCAATGATTGTTCAATTTTGCTTTATTAACAGATTGGTATAGCTAATATCTTGTTACTTTCTTCTAAAACTTTGACTTTGGTAGTCCATGGGGAATACTTGCTAATTTTGTATGCTTCAGGAAGATTATATGTAAAATGAAATCAGTGACATCCTAACTGATTTCTGTTGATGAACTTTTTCAGGAGTGGTTGGATCGGCATGGTCCATTTGATGCAGTTATAGACGGTGCCAATGTGGGTCTTGTCAATCAACACAATTTTAGCTTTTACCAGGTAAAGAAGATGCCAAGGACTATTGAATAAGGTTTGAATATCTTCAAACCATCTATTAAGATGGCTTCTTTTGGTTGTAGCTGAACACTGTTGTAAATCAGTTACGTCAAATGAGTCCATCCAAGAGAATGCCGCTAGTTATTTTACATAAAAGTCGTGTTTGTGGCGGTCCTGCTCATAATCCAAATAACAAGAAGTTGTTAGACATATGGAAAAAGTATGGTGCTCTTTATGCCACCCCACCAGGTTCTAATGATGACTGGTAAGTCATTTACATTCAAAAAAGAGATGAGTAGTTTGTATTACGTGTATAAGTAGTCCTTATATATATGTACACACACAGTGACACGCAGAGGTGGGGTTCCCTTAACTTAATTTTTTGACTTGAAACAGTGACACTAATTTTGTACCATTGATCCATAAAAATATAATGGTTAAAATCTTAAGTCAACAATAGCGACCAAATTAGACCCTTTTTTATTATACTGCTCATTTTGCTTAATTATCTATGATAGTTACTCCAATATTCACCATCTGATTTCCTATCACAAAGAATTGGTAGATCAGAGAGTTTCTTTGTATTGATTGATTGGGGATAAATATTATTGTTTATCACATTAACATTTTTGTATTCTCTTGGAATTTGTATAATCTTTATTCAGGCTATTTATGGCATGATTACATTCAGGGTTATCTGCTTGTTCACATGTTTATTTTCAGGTACTGGTTATATGCTGCTGTTAGTTGTAAGTGTTTATTGGTGACAAATGATGAAATGAGGGACCACTTGTTCCAGTTGCTAGGAACTTCATTTTTCCCAAGATGGAAGGAAAAGCATCAGGTATCGCTTCCTTGAATAGCATATTATCATATGTGTTTGTTTTATGATGTTTGATGCACCAGCATTCCTATTGTTTGCATTTTATTGTTATGAATGGAACATGGGAAGCTTCTTCATTGAGGCTTATACATGGGGTTGCTGTAGAGGCTTGAACTTGGTAACTTAGGTTACAAGCCTTATTCTTGACCATCTGCCTAATCCCACATTTAACGCCTGCAAGTTTCACCTGGCTGCATGCACGTGAGATGGATCCAAGTTTATCTTCAGATTCAGTATGTTTTGATGTCCTCACATCACCAACATTTTGTGCAGTCATTATCAGAATCAAAAGCCCCTGATATTTTTGGTCAACACATTTGAATCTTCCTCCAGTCTAAACATACCTTAGGTGTTCGGGTTTACAAATGGATTCACCTGTGAATGCATTGACAAGCACCAGAGAATAAATGTGGTTTTGTATTTTATTTTAAAAAAAGGAAACAAATAAAGATTATATTAAATTTAATACAGATTATTTTTAAGAAAAGAAGTATAGATCACAATATTAAGTTTTGTGACTGTATCACTTCTAATTGGAATGGATATTAACTAACTTATTAATTAAGCATGGATAAAGTTAATTGTAACCTTATGCTGTAGACTAATTTTAGGCATGGAGTATAGTTAAATCTGCATCTAGTTAGGCATATGATATGTGAAAAACTTGAGTATCTAATAAACGTTAGATTTTTATCAAATTGGATTTGGAAGTTGAATTTCACTCCAAAAATGTTAGATCTTTCTGGTGGTAAATGCGAAATAGGTAAACTATAGAAGTGCTACTTAAAAGCAAGGTATTGACAATTGTACAAGAATATTATGAGTAGGGGTGTGCAAAACCAAACCAAATTGATTAGTTTGAAAATTTATTGGATGTTTCAATTTAAAAAAATCAAATCAATAATTATCGGTTCGGTTTTTAGTTTGGACTTGGTCTAAACTAACTCAAGTCTAAACTAACAAACCAAACCGAACTAATAAATTTAAAAAATTTAGAAAACTTTATGTTTAGAATGTTTTTAATAGAAATAATAAGAATAAAAAATGACTATGCTAATATTTTATTTTATAGAGATTATATAAATAAAGAATTTATCCAAGTAATTTATAAAAATAAATTTTTTTAGTTTTATAATATCAATATCTAATTCATTTTATAAAATTAAAGAATTAATGAAAAGTAAATATCTTTGACCATGAAGTTTACTTTTGTAGATTTTTGTTAATATAAATAATAATAATTGATATTACACTTCTTTTCTTTTATAATTGGTACTCTAATGAGATTGTTTAGTTTAGTTTCATGTATCATATATTTTATATGCACATTTCACGCTGTTTGGTGATAAGAAAAATACAAATTGATGGATGGTGCTATGCATTGCTTTGAATTGGAAGAAGCGATGATGAAATTTGTCTTTTCTGTTGATGATTTGCAGATTCGATTGTCTGTCTCAAGAGATGGACTTAAGTTGCACATGCCGCCTCCTTATTCAATCGTCATTCAGGTACATGAGATGATCAACTAGCTGTTTACATTTAATCACAAATTTGTTGATAATAAACGTAGACCCTTTTCTGTTGTCATGGAAAGAATGAATTACTTGTGATAAAAACTTGTATAAAAATTGCAGGAATCAGAAAATGGTAGTTGGCATGTGCCAACAATCACAGGTGATGATCTTGAGGATCCGAGGTCGTGGATTTGTGCAACCAGAGCCCGGGTTAAATCCTTGCATTCGCTCTTCTCCCATTGATGTGGTAATTGTTAACTAAATATCGATTCCTTCAAATGAAAATCAATTTGTTCCCTAGATTTTTTTTTCCCTTCCGGCTTTCGGGCTAAAGATTAATGGTTCACTATGCAGCTAGTTCTAGGTTATCATTGCCACTTTATCAAACCGGAGAATTGAAGAAATGATACCTAGAGGGAAGAACTAGTAATTAGCACAATAGAAAATCCATTGTTGCACTCTATTTCTGAGTCCCGCATGTGCATAGCCACTTGAAAATGAAAGCTTATTATTATTATTATTATTATTATTATTATTATTGTAGGTAAGAAAGGCAAAAGTTATAACAAAACTTGACATCCTTATAGAGAGAGAAAGTATTGATAGTTTTAAACTTAGTTTGATATTAAGGTGAAGTAATTTCAATTTTATAATTGTTGTGAGATGTAAACATCGACGTTAAATGCTAATATAAAAACTAATAATATAAACTAAATATTTCTTTTAATTTTATTCTCAAAGTACAAAGAAAGTATTACAATCTCTATCAAAGTTTTAATAGTCTCGTAGATTTACAAGGTACCAATTTAAAATAAGATAATAGGTCATTTTAGTTGCAAAATTCTGAAATGAAAATTAAGGTTGTTTTGAAAGTGAGCAATGTTTGTTATCCTTTGCCACGAATTGAGAAAGGCAAGGAAGTAACAGTAGGGAGGTGGTAGGGATGGTAATAGATTAGGTTTGGAACAAATACTTTCTAAAATTTAATATCGGAGTTTGTATTAAATTCGTAGTGATTTTAATTTTTTATTATAAAATTCTTTTGAACGTATGCTCGGATTTGTGTTAAGTTTAGTGGATTTTGTTTATCTTAATCAGTTAAACATATGTGTTAAAGCTGTTCCTAGCATGTAAATGTACCCACCCACCATGTTTCTTAACTCCTTTCTGTGAAAATGAAACAAATGACATACAACTATGGACAAAGACCAAAAGAACACTAGATGATAATTGAGTTTGATGAGCTACATTCATTTTGATTGTTGCACTACAATAACCTCATTCTTCAAGCCTTGTTCTGGACAAGCAACCCACGATGCCCTATCATCTACTAGGCCAATGTTGACCACACAACAACCTACAAATAATAAAATAATTAATTAATAAAAATTAATAAAATATATATATATATATAGAGAGAACTAATCAATTATATTAAAATATATACTATACAAATATATATATATATATATAATAATTAATATATTAAAAGTATTTTTTATTGTCTGCTAAAAGATTTTTTCCTTTTTTTAATTTTTATTAATAAATAATTTTTATTTAAAAATTTTTTAATATAAAATTTACATAAATTATTTTACACTCAAGCCAAAAACTCTCGGTTTAAGTTCGTTAAAGATAAAGATAAATCTGTCAAAGAGTAATAGGCCGAAGGGACGGTGAATAATTTTTTAACGACAGGGTTTATAGATATCGGATTCGGGCCAAACCGGAATAGGTAATTTTCAGACACGGAACCGTTGAAAAGAGAAAACTAACTGTACGTCCACCACAAATTTCCACGCGCTCCACAAAACTAGCTGCACATCCACGACAAATCTCCACGCGCTCCACGGAATCGTGATTTCAAACATTTCGACTGTCTTCACGCCGTCACTGTCAGTCACCGACAGTGAAGAAGCTTTTTCCTTCATTCTCACTCTCCCTTCCTTACTAACTTCCCGCAAATACGCCACTCTTCTCTCCCAATTCACCCAATTTCCACTCCATGGATTTCTCACAACTTCTTCGTAAAACGACCAACACTCTCATTTTCTTCCTCTTTTTCCTCTTCCTAACGAAGCCAGCCAATGCATCCATTCACGTCTACGACAACGATCACTTCAGAGAAGTCGGCAACTCTTTTCTACTCCCCGGCGGCAGCGAAGGCCTCACCACTTCTCTCTCCTCCTCCGCCGCCGACGCTTCCCTCCGCGACGGCCGGTCTTTCATTCGGTACTGATTTTTTTATTATTATTAATAAATGCATGGTTTTTCGAATTGGAAGAAGTAATGCGTCGTGGATCGGCTGTGTCGTTCTGTCTATGTTTATGTTTGAATTGTAGACTGAAGCTTTTTTGTGAATATGTACGTGTAATTCTGACTGAGATTATTCAGATCTGATTGCTTATGCGTTCTTGCAAGTATTGAAACAAACATTAGCTATCTCAAGACATGTTGCTGAGTTCTGACGGCTATGGAGTTTTAGAAGTCCCCTAAAAGGAGACAAATTGCTGCATTGGAGTGGCGATTCTTGTGCCTTTCAAATCGTGAAGCAAATTTTTTGGATACTGACATGTCAATTTCTAATAAATAGTGGTAATTTAGATTTGAAGCATTCCTTTAGGGAAAATGAACAGCTAAGTTAGGAATGGTTTTTTGTTATTTTGACGATCTTGATTTTACTGTAGATTTATTTTACGGATCTGACATGTCTTATGATTTGAGCTTTTCTCTGAGTGAAAAGTATCAATTAGAAACGAATTTACCAGCTTTCTGTAATTAATGACCTTTCATTTGTAGAGATCACTTGAAGTTCAATGCATGACCTCTTTCTGCTAACCGTTAGGTATGAAGTCGCTTTCTGTTAGCTGTGATACATTCAAGCCTTAGAGATGATGCTGTACATTAAATGTTTCAAACTATTGGCCTGAAATTTAAGAATTTCTTTAGACATTAGATTGAACAAATCTAAAATTTTAATTTTTGAAGGGTAAATAAATGGGAGCAACTTAATACATCTAGACCTTTGTATAGCTAGTCTACTACGGACTGGCTTTGCTTTCTTTCTATTATTAATACATTTCTTTTATTTTGCTTGACCTTTTAAAGCTGAGATGTTGAGAAAATTAGTCATTTCTTCCTGTCTCACCCACCCACTCATGCACACAGAATACTCACACACAAGCTCATGATTTAATGTATGATCAAGAAACGTGATAGTGTGAATCCATTAGTTCTAAGCTTTGTTGACAATACTTGCAACTGGATTTTAACTGCTCTCTGATATTACATCTTATATTTTTGAAAGATGCACAATTTTTCATCATTATGTCTTTGATCTTTTATCATTGCCAAGTTCAATTCACTCTTTTATATATATAATTGGAATAGATTTGAGAATGTCACATTCTGGAGGCCTAAGGCTGTTGCTGACGAGCATTCAGAAATGGAACACAGTACTGGGTTGGTGCAAGTTGTGATTTTTGAGGCAGCTGATCGTAATAATATTGGTGGTTCTGCTTATGGTGGACAAAGGTCTATATGTTGCACCCCTGATCTCGCTAAGCTAGAAGGATGCAAACAGGGTGAAGTTATTAGGATGCCGTCAGCGACAGATATTAATTGGCCAATTGTTTTAAATGTACAATTCAACGGGAACTTCTTGGCTGCAAACGTGGAAAATCTGGATGCACCTATTACAAAGACTGGAATGTATAATTTGTTCTTCATAGCATGTGACCCTAAACTCAAAGGGCTAGTAATGAGTGGAAAGACAATATGGAAGAATCCTAATGGTTACTTACCTGGTAGGATGGCCCCATTAATGAATTTCTATGTGTATATGTCTCTTGCATATTTGGCTCTTAGTGTAATTTGGTTCATACAATATGTGAGATTTTGGAAGGATATACTGCAACTTCAGCATTGCATCACAGCTGTGATAACTCTGGGATTGTTTGAGATGATTCTTTGGTATTCTGAGTATGCAAATTTTAACAATACTGGAATGAGGCCAGTTGTGATTACAACTTGGGTTGTGACAGTTGGAGCTGTAAGAAAAACCATTTCTCGCCTTCTAATACTATGTGTTTCAATGGGTTATGGTGTTGTACGGCCCACTCTTGGAGGCCTTACTTCAAAGGTGCTTCTCCTTGGAGTAACCTACTTTTTGGCATCCGAGTTACTGGATATTACTGAGTATGTTGGAACCATCAGTGACATATCAGGAAGAGCAAGACTCTTTCTAGTCCTCCCTGATGCATTCTTGGATGCCTTTTTGATATTGTGGATTTTTACCGCTCTTTCAAAAACACTGGAGCAGTTACAGGTATTGCTTTTTGTAAATGACCCTGCTTTACTCATACGTTTAGAATTTTGTGTAATTACACCTTTGTTTGTTTGTTTCCTGTTTTCATATTCCCAATTTTTCTTCACAAAGTATAGCTGTTAAGATCCTCAAGTTATTTTTATCCAGGCAAAAAGGAGTTCTATCAAGTTGGATATATATAGGAAGTTTTCAAATGCATTAGTTGTGACAGTGATTGCCTCAGTTGTTTGGATAGCTTATGAGGTATGATTTCTAGTCAAGGATTTGTTACATTTTGTACAAATATAATTGATGTCCTGTGAATTATGATCCTGTTTACTCGGTGAGGAAACATAACATGCCTTGCATGAGAGTTCAAAGGTGTTTATTGCCTTAGTGAATAGCTGCGTGCCGCTATTTTGTGTGATAGATTCATTAGTAACTCATATGAATTTAGTCATTTAAACTTCTATGATTCTAGCTGGAACTGCATTTATTTATTGACAACCATTTTGATAGTTAAAGAGTTTATAATCTGGTAAGTTTGTGATTCTCAAATTGTGCTCTGCAGCTTCCAACTCTTTCTTTAATGCCACTCTCTTTGATGTTTCTAGTCTCTGGTGGATGGGATGTCATTCTGAGTAATATGGATTACTTTCAATATCTAGTGGATTTGGAAGATCAAGAAACACCCAAGGATCTGAAATATTCATTTTTGATCTCTATATTGATGGACCTCATCTTCTTGCAAACTGTCTTTCACTATTTTCAGATTTTGGGTCTATATCTTTACTTTGATACGACATTTTCACTCCATTAGGGCAGCATATATCATATGCATCAATTCATGATTTTAAATTTTCATTTGTGACCTTTACATACAAAGGCTGCAACCTTTTAACATTTTGCTTGTGCCTTCTCTTGGATTATGGGACATTATTTTCACATAGATATGACATTTTCACATCTCATATGGCGGTAGTCCTTGGGTGCATATGGGGTTTCCACCTATCAACTTTTTCAAATCTATGTGACCTCTGTTTTTGCATTATTAGAAAACTGGGAAGCTCATGAAAATAACATCAAGTTTTCAATCTCAGACTTGGGGCTTCTTTATGAAATTCAATGTTTCTTTCACCTTTCCTCCTTGAATAATAGGCTACTCATTGCCAATCGGCCAATGATCTCATAATCATATGATGGATTTTACAACAATTAAAAAGAAAAAAACAAACTATTTTCTAAACTTCTCTCTCCTGACTGTAGAGCCTGCATCCTCTGAATTTAAAAAGGGTTATTTCTTCTTGAGCATCAGTCCTGTTTGTCATTCTTTCTTCAGCCCAGTTTATATAAATTCCTTTCCTTTACCAAGATGGTAACTGTGTAGTTCAGATTCTGCTATTATTATGGATATGATTTGTCCACTCTTGCAGGTGTACTTTAAAGCAACAGATCCTTTCAATGAGCGCTGGCAGAGTGCTTGGATCATTACTGCTTTCTGGGACATTATTGCTTTTGGCTTGCTCTGTGTTATTTGCTATCTCTGGGCCCCATCTCAAAACTCCCAAAGGTAGGCTCTCGTTACCAGAATTTCATGTAACAATGGATGGCCGCTTAGCAAATAAATGCCTTAATAGAAATACTTCTTGCAACTTTGATACTCTAAAGAAAGCTCCCCATCACTCTTTTCGAATTGGCCATCTATTGATGTTTACCTCCCCATAACAAAGAAAAAATAATAATAATAATATTAGTGTCCAAGTTGCATGGTTAAGTTTTCAACTGTATCAGGTATGCGTACTCAGAAGAAGTGGGAGAAGAACATGATGAAGAAACCCAATCTTTAACAAGGGGCAAGCCAGAAGGTGATCTTAGTTTAGTCAAGCAGGAAGACAAAGTGAAGGATGCCGAAAACACTGATGATTTTGATGAAGACAACACAGAAGAGGGTAAGAGGGAATAACACTCGAACATGTTCTTCAGCAACCAGATATCACCCTGTTACGGCCTGGAAACATTAAGCCCACCACGCGTGGAGGAG
This sequence comes from Xylocarpus granatum, assembly GCA_019650275.1. Classification (NCBI taxonomy): domain Eukaryota; kingdom Viridiplantae; phylum Streptophyta; class Magnoliopsida; order Sapindales; family Meliaceae; genus Xylocarpus; species Xylocarpus granatum. The sequence goes on along the minus strand of BNST01000054.1, from coordinate 377,917 downwards.
GTGCAAAATTTTTGCAGAAATGTGATTTTGCAGATTATTGAATTGGTCACAGTATAATTTGTTCATTCTGTAAAGTAAAGCAAGTGGGGCAAGCAAATGAGTAGCTAGAGAAATAGATGAAATATTGAGAATCCAAGACTGAAATCACTAATTATAGTGCCAAGGATGAGTGTTGTGCTTTCATTGTGATTGTGATACAATTTTCATTTATATTACGAGGTGTGATTATTTTATTTGATTACGAACTTAAAATGAAAATTATAAATATAAAATATTAAATAACATTTGCCCTTTTTCTAATATCTTAATTTTTAGTGTTAAGCTGTTCAACTTTTTTAGTAAAAATCTTTAAATTATAAATTATAAATTTTAATAAATAGGAAGTATCTAGAAAAAAAAATTAGCAATGACTTATACATGTTAATAAAAACCATCCAAACATAAATGTTATTAGAGCAATAATCTTTAGGTTCCTAAATTTTTTATATTTTTATGATAAGGACTTATAAAATGATCATTTAATCTTCATAATTTTAAGTTTTGGGCATTACAATTTTTGTAATATGCATCGAATTGATTTTTTTTTCTTCTTTTGTCATAAAGGATAATAATTTTTATGCTATAAAATTTAAAAAAATAAGGAGCTTAGTGTTACTTAAAATTTAACGGAGTATTCAATGGATATGGGAATTTAAAAACTTAATGGACACAGGGAAGGGGTACCCTGCAGCTTCCTGGGCTTCCTATTCTCTCGGGTGATAATCACTGTACAACTGCTCTTGTTTAGCATATATTTTCGTAAATTCAAAGCAAGCTCAATGTCTTCCCACGCCCTTGAGCCAGAAGGGATGTAAAGATTTAAGCTAATGTGTCTTTTAAATTTGGTGCAGGTTGTTGTGCATCTGTGCAAGTTTCCAAAAGTAGTTTGAAGGTAGTTTCAATATTTTCAGCCCTTGTCTTGATCACTCTAGAGTATGTCCCTTGGATCCTTTTGAACTGTATCAGTAACTCAACATCCTCTAGTTTCTGTGAATAATAAAATTTTTATTTTTCCTTATATTTTCTAGCTTCCCAAACATACTTCTCATGTCGGTGTGTATTGGCCCCTTCAATCCACTTACCAAACAACTTGCCATGCTTGTAACAGAGACCACACTTTAGCTAGCAATGATTCAAACTTAGGTTGGTAATCCTTTGCAGAACAAACTTTTTGGAGTATTGTTAGCTCACCAAAGTAGTCTATAAGTTGATTTAGACCATACCTACCAGATAATCTATCATTGAGCTCATCCTACGTAACATAAATTTGTTCTTAAATTTGATGGATTGAAACTAAAGTTGTGCATCTCCTCCCAATTATAAATTTGATGGATTGAAAATAAAGTTATGCATCTCCTCCCAATTATAAAGATGACACGTGGTGATGGACTGGAATTTCATAAAGTTTAAAGCATTGCTTGGCTCTAAATATCTATTTTGTTGGCTTTCCTTGCCATCATACCTCAGAAAGTCTAGCTTCACAGTTTAAAAGTAATAAAAAAAAATCCTCTAAGAATTTGTTATTTAACTATAATATTAGTGGTTTTGTCTATCACTGTAATATGGAGGTTGATTGGAATCCTCTCCCACTTCATGTGTTCATTTGATTTTTCTATACCCTCTCCTTTAATGCTTATTCATCAAAAATCTTAAAAGTTTCTAATTTGGTTGCGTTTAATATTGAAGTATGATGACTTTTAAACCATAACTACTAAGAAAAAAAACATTAGCTGCCATATATCAGCAGAAAAATAAAATTAGGTATTTGAACCATACTTGCTGATAGATAAAAACAGTTATAATTTAAAAGTCATCACACTTCAACATCAAAGATACCTAAATCAAGTTTTTAAAATTTTTGAACAAAAAGGTGTGAAAGGAGAAGCATGAAATGGGAGAGATGGAAGCATTAGATATTACATATGATGTGATTACCAAACACCCTCTTAAGTTTTAAGCTTTGTTTTCAAAGCATAATAAAATCACTGTAATACCGGAGCTCCTTTTGATTGTTGGCCATAGATTCTAGTGCTTTCTCTCTTTGTTCCATTCACTGCTCAAGATGTGCCACAGCCTGGCTCTAATACCACATATGACACACATTGAAATTGTCTCCGTTTCAATGAAAAACAAACTTGATAATCCAAATGTTCACCAGCATGCACCGTTTTTCTGTGCATAGAAGCCATTTATCCTCCACGTCTTGCATGCATGGATTGAATGTAACTAAAACTTCTTCACTTCCCACATTCTGCATGCAGATATACATACTATCAAAAAAATGAATCAACATAGACTAGGCTAAAATTAATGAAAATTTCTTAGTTTGCCACTATATAAAGCATAAAAATAAAAGAACATGCGTGATTTTGAATTACACGTGCAATATTTTCTTTTAGTTAAAAAAACTAAACTGAAACGTACAAATTTGTACCTGATTAATTTTTCCTTTGGAGGCATGCATCACCTATTGCAATCAAATGAATGGTCGGAAAAAAATTCTTGACATAATAAGTATTAAAGAACATCAAAATGTTGAAGCCCCAAGTTTCAAACGTGGATGAAGTAGATAACATTGGACTAAAACTTGTTGGTATGAATATGAGGACATCAAGAAATTGAAACAATGCCAGAGCCATACCAGGGGATACTTTTTGAATAAGAAGAAGAAACGTAGTCATTTTACATACTAAGCAAGATACGTCAAATTCACAACTCATGCTTCATCTTAACATAAGTTCAAGTGTAGATGTAGTTTTTGAAATACTTGAGTTCTGAATGTGAAATATTAGCTAAAGTGGGAGAATTTTGCCAGTGAATCATTCACGAAAATGTATAGCATATGTACAAGCTTTTTTTTACAAACATATATACTATGAATGATTGCCATTTCTCTAGTAATTAATGTACAAATTAGGAGAGTCTACTCAAAAGTCCAAGGAGCAGACAAGATAGCTGCAGCATGTGGTCGAGGCGACAATGATACCTTCAAACCAGTACATTTTTGTGATATCAAAAGCAAAAAGAGAACGCTACTAAAATCACATAAATCAAGTAACAAAAAATGACCAAATCATATAAATCAAGCACCAAAATCAGCAAAAAATGAAAATCAAAGGCAGATATATAAGTAGCATATTCATCATAAACTAATCATTTTGAACAATAATCGCAAATAAATTTGGAAAACTTACCTAATCCGCCGCAACTTTCCCTTGTCGCCGCTATCCTGTCTCCCGTCGGTTTTGAAAGAGTGTTTCAAGACTGCTTCTGAGTGCGAAACGGGGAGCGCAGAACTTTGTTAACCTTTTCTTGACATCGGGGATATTTTCGTCCAAATGATTTTTTTTATTTAATTTGTGGAAAAAACACACACATACGTAAATTATCTTCAAAATGTGGACATTTTGGGAAATTTACCAATCATCTTCTGTTCTGACTGTCGCGAGTTTGAGAAAGCGAGCAGTAGAGTGGTTGTGTTAACAACATCGCAGAGAAAAAGCCAAATAGCTTGATAAACAAATAAACGATGGCTAAGTAATGGAGGAGGAAGAGAGGAGCTGAGCAAAATTGCAGAACTTGGAAAAACCCTAAAAGAAGGAGAGAGAATTGTGGCCCCCACCCGTAGACCCGACGGTACCCTCCGAAAACCTAGTCGCATTCGGGCTGGTTATGTCCCTCAAGACGAAGTTGCCATCTATCAAACCAAAGGAGCCCTGGTATCAACTTTTTGTTTTCTTTCTGTAATGAGAAACTTAGGAGGAGGATGAATTTAGTAATTAGAAACCCTGCAAATCTTTGTTATTTTTTTTCAACAGAATTGTATTAATTGAACTAAACAACTCAATTTTGAGCTTGGTGTGTCAGGATTTTTTTTTGTGGTTATTATTCATGTTTTTAATCATATTGTCTGGTTCCCTACAGTGCTTATCAGCAGACAGCATATCTTAGTCAAGTTGGGTGTTATTTGAATGCGGATCTTGAACTCACACTTTTGTGCTCCATGGCTTAACTATCCTATTATATCTGTACAATAGGAAACTGAAAACATTCTGATAGAAAAGGATTTACGAAAAGGGTATAGGAAATCCACTAAGGCAACAAAACTTAAACTTCCTCATCTATGTATGATGTTTCCCTATATGGCCATACAAACAAAATTAAATACGCCTGGAAAAGTTTCATACAAACAAATTCAAGTGATAGCAGCTTCCCAATTTTAAATTTTGAACAAGAACTGCCATCTCAAAAGTCCTATGTCATGCTGACAAATAAGGCCAAAATTTCATTTGATTCCATAAATATGTCATTTTGTTCCTCTCATTCCGGATCATCCATAACTTGGCCATCTCAACATACTTCCATAGGATCCGAACTTTCTTGTTCCCTGAAAGAGAAAGGGGTATTCAACAAGCGCGCAACAAACATGAAGAAAAACCCAACTTGAATTGAAGATAAGATTTTGCAATACAAAGTAAGGCAGCAGAGAAGGTAGTGATGATATGTACATTTGGCATCCCTTCCAGGAGTTACACCGTTGAGGGAAAAGAAGCATGCTTGAGAATTTCCTTTGTACATATCATCAGTAATGACTTTTTTATGAGCAATCAATGAAGCCTAGAATTTGACCTTTGTTGGAACTTAGCTGTCCATTTTGAGTTTTCAGGCCTGAAGGGAGGCAGGTTAGAATCATCTATCAATCTAGTGAAAAAGGATTGAGAAGTTTTCAAATGTGTCTAACATCAGAAATTTCCTATCTTCTTCAGTCTCCTAATGGTGACTGTTTCTAAAAGTATTCTATATCATTAAAATTTCTTTGGAAATGGAAATTCTAATCTCCACTGCAAAGAGAGGTAACCATCTATTTAACAATGGGATAGTTGTCAACATATGATAATTTGTAAAGTTTAGGAAATGGATAACACAAATTGTATGAACTCCACATAGGATGCTTTACATAACATGTTATATTGCAATGCATGCTATTTTATATCCAATATAACAGAGTGCATCAAAAGAGTAGAATTGAATTCAAAATAGATTAACATTTTCTGACACTTTCTCTTCATTGCTAGCCATGTCCTATGGTCTGTTATCAAGCTGTAGATACATCAATTTAATGTATGGTATCTGTGTATTTTTTATCTATTTGTCAACAAGATAAATTCTTTTGACAAAATTATCCATACTTCTAGTAATTGTAAATTCCAAGAGGGAGCACCTAATGTAAGAATGGTCTACAAACTATTGAACTTTTAAAGACATTTCTGCAGTGTAAGTGGTGTGGTATTAGAAGGCTTTTGCAGCAATTGATATAGGACAAGAAGAAAAAGAGGAGAAAGGAAGGAGAGCAAACGAAGAAGAGACTAAAGAATAAAAATTAGAGAGAAAAAGAGAGATGGAATCAGGAGAGCAGAACAAATTTGGGGAGATTATAGGATAAACAATGCAATCTCTATATACAATTATAACTTCCATAACTGTTTTATTTCTAATCATAATGCTCCTTAAACATATAACATAAGTCGGGGCAAGTCATAAACTAAAAGAAGCTAGAAATGCTTCTCATGAGCGAAAGTGATCAACTCCTAACAATTAAAAGAAAACTCTAAACCAACACAACTACAATTCCAAGTTTCCTAAATGGAAATTATTTTTTTATTCTCCATAATCCCTAAAATGAATAATAATCTGAATAGATAATATTCCAAAATAGATAAATCCCAATTAGAGAAATAATCTTTTGGCTCATTCTCTGTTGCAGTTATTGAATTAATTGGAATTTTTAGACATTCAGTAACTAATGTTGCTCTAGTCATGAACCAGAAGATGTTGGTAGCAATTAAGGAGAAATGATTTGAAGAAGATGATATTGATTGTTGCTGTTGCTCTGGTCATAAAGCTGAGAATGCAGAATGCTGTAAAAGGAATTGTGTAGAAAAAGGAATTTCCTGAAGGAGAAGAAGAAGAAAACTATGGTAGAATAGAAGAAGAAAGCTATGGTAGAATAGACTTTCTCTTTGCACCAATAATTTTCAGCTTATGCCATTTCACCATCACATTCCATTTGACCGTCATGCCATTCATGTTTTATAGTATTTTAAAACATGAATAGGATGAATTCCCCTCAGTAAAAGCCTCAATTTTGATTTTTTACAGCTTATTCATTCAAGGGCTATTTTAGCATCTGTATTCTTGCTAACTAAAATTTTGTAGGTATGCAAAACACTGTCTATCACTGCTGTTATTCTGATAAAAATTTCTGGTATCTTTTGTCATGTCAATACTAGGAAAAGGCTAATGCTCCTTAAGTTAGTAGTTTCATGCGAGCAGCTTCTTCCCCCTTTTTGTTGAATGCAAGTTAACTTACCAAATCAAATGTGGCAGGCTGCTCTTGAAAAGCGTAAGAACGTAGGAACAGCGGATGGGAAGACAGAAAAACAAGAAGATCTGCCAGCCGAAAATCTAGGTCATGGATCAGCATCGACATCTCAGATTAATGAACTGTCTGTTTCTCCAAATCCAGCTGTAGAGACCCTTCTGTCAGATGCAAAGGATGCTACTAATTCAGGGGCAACTAGTCAAGATATTGATAAAAGAATTCGGGCTCTCAAAAAGAAGGTAAAATTTGTCATGGTCCTTTGGTCTAATAAATTCTTTTATACAACTTATACCTTTATCATTTTTGGTCATGTCCAAAATTGGGGCAAGAATATGACAATGCCTCATAGTTTGACAACGGAATATATTTTGCAAGGGGATACTAGTAAGAGTCTAACATCTACAAATTTGAAATTCTATAACTATGAAGGGTGTCAGAGAAGATTGAAATGTTTTACATTAATTATAGTAACATGTGGTGGCTATGCACTAAATTCTACCTTTTAAAGGTGCACATTATATTTTTAAAAATCATCATCATTAAGTTCATTTTCATTGTACTCGAGTTGTAGTATTTTTATCTTAAATTGTTCAAAGAGCTTATAAAATCAAAAGTGATTTTGATTATTATAGATATGAGCCTGGAGCGTTTTTAAACTTTTAAGATAAAACAAGTTCTAGCTTCCAACTGTTCTTTATATGGTGCTTTATGTGATAATTATTAACTTAGTTCTGTTACTTGTGCATGCAATAATGTAGTTGACTTTAATTATATATGTGCCGTTGACACAATGATTTACTAGAAAAGCCCTAATCATAATTTGTTCATCATGTTGAATTACATCGTGAATTGGTACATTCATTGACCTGCGTATTTGCTAGAAAAATTTTATACATAATTAGTCTGCATATTAAAATTTTCTTTACTCTTAAGTTGTACACTCTGTATGAGCAGTTAACAAAATATTTACTAGAAGAACTTACACATAATTGGTCAACATGTAATTTACCAAATCTTTTAGAAAAACTTATTTAGCTTTACTATTCTCAACTAAATATTTATTTGACATCCTTGTCATACAAGCTTCATTTGCTGTACTTGTGTCTTTATTCCTTAGCTCTCTTTCTCTCTTCTCTGTGTCTTGAGCTAGAACAAAGGATTGAAGAAACAAGTACACTGTGCATGCACAAGGGAGGCAGAGAGAGAGAGAGAGAGAGAGAGAACATGAGCAAATCTTTTAGTAGTCCAAGGTTCATGCTAGAATGAGACTGACATGGGCTTTCTTCCTCATTCACTTAAAAGACTGGGTAATCACGTGATGAGCGTTTATATCAGCGACACCAAATCTTGGAACGAGCAGTTAATTCCTTTGGCTCCAACCAAGGGCAGAGCATAAGGTTGGTTTGGGTGGACTTTGCCAAAAATATTTTCAAGTTCAGTGTAGCCGTTGTAATTGTTAAGTGTAGGTAATAAGATTCATGTGATTAATGCCGGCCATTGGGGAGATGCTATGAAAAAATTTTAAAAAACAACCCTGTTAGTAATTTTTAGCCTCCATAACTATCTATACAAGCTCTAGAAAAATAATCTGATATCAACTGTCAGTTCCATTTTATGTATTTTATTATTTTTGTTTATTTAAGTATTAACATAATTTTTATTTAGCATGTCAAACTTCTGACTCTTTCAATTTTTAGCAATTCTCTCTATGGTAATTGTTATATTAATTCTTATTAGATTTAAGTTTTGGTGGTTCTTGGCATTATTGATTTAAGATAATTGTAAGATTAAAGTTCATATTGTTCTTATCTTAGTAGAGGGTATAACTCTATTCAGGATATCAAAACTGCTGTTAAATTTATTTTAATTGTTGTTTCATAAGATGCCTGATACTTCGTGAGAAAGATTATAATGCTTTATTTCTTTCTTTTGTATACCTGAATTTAGTGTATTGTCTAATTGATTAGGATTACCTTAGAAAAAAGAAACTTTAGAAATTTTTCATAAGAAATATATATTGAACAATTTTACTTAATTACATTTGGAAGTCTTAATTTGTCTTATGTAGTTTCCACAGAATAAAATTCATTATGTTCTTTTGCTGTTTATGGAATTGGCGAGGGTACATTGGATATAAGGTACATAATTTTTTATTTGTTGCACAAAACTTGAAATATGCTGTACAAATACCCAAAATAAGTAACAAAAATTTGAAACGCTGAAATTTGACCATGTTTCAACTTTTTGTTACTTGGTTCAAGTTTTTGTATAGAATGTTTTGAGTGAAAAAAAAATGTACCTTACATGTAATATACCATAGATGAACCCGTTGTTTATTACTGTCATTATTTTTTATTAATAAAATTCATATGTCAGTATTCACTTATTAGTTTTTTATATAATAAATACCTTTTAATAAGTATTCTAGTAAATAAAAAACTACTTTAGCTTTGCCTAGCAAAAGTTTATGCGTACACCCCTGGCTTCTGCCAAGTAGTTAAGGGTTCAAACTCCTTAGGATCCCCTACTTGTGTTGTATCTCACGGTCTATTGACTACCAAGGTGAAGGTCTGGCAATAGCCCAGTAAGAAAGGAAGAGGGAATTTTGGCAATAGCCCTGGCAATAAATATTCATGTATCTTTGGTTAATTGCTGCAGATTCGACTTGCAGAAGCTCAACAGCAGAAAACTGGGCAGGAGCAAGAATTGAAGCCAGAGCAATTGGAGAAGTTGTCGAAACTGGAAGGATGGCACAAGGAGCTAAAGCTTTTGGAGGATAACAAGGCTGAACTGGCAGTGTCGTGATTTTCCATGGGTGCGAGTATGAAAAATAACCTGTGTAGTTCCCATTTATAGTTTGCTTGATGAAGATGCAAACACTGAATTGTCGGAATAGAGGTTCATCGATCAAGATTTTGACTTAATGATGATACATGAAATGAGTTTGCATATGACCATATGGGTTGAATCCAATATCACTCTTGGAATGGAGCTACATCAGAATTCCAAAACACTAAAAGCATTCTAAGACTAACCAATTGCTTCATGCAAACATGGTGTTCTTCTACTAGAATGTGACGTGTTCCAGTTACTTTTTTCAAGATATGCATGCATACATCTATCAGCATTCTGTGACATTTTGAGTGAGATTGTAATAATTTTTCTGGGATTGTTTTGTTTTGTCATGTTGAACTGTATCACACATAGTTTTACCAATTCTAGTAACTAATAATTTAAATATTTTGTTTTTCTTTTCTAAATTAAAAACTAAATTTTCAGTAATTTTTAGAGACATTCTAGTGTTTGCTTTTAGAAATAAATAATCTGAGTAAATATAGTATGAATAGAATTGTCGCTCATCAAAGTCTTCATTTTCAGATTATAATATCAATTCCTTTCAAGTGAATTATCTTTGAAGGCAACATTTCTAATATAAATGATACTAAAAGAAGAAATGATAATTCCTCAAGCCAAAAATATCATCAACTCAACCGAAAAAAAAACCTAAGAATTAAAATTACAGCTGATTCCAATCTATTTTCACTTGGAATAAACAGAAGCACAAAAGCCTAAGCTGATTCATTGGTTGTTTTGAAGTTCGAGACAATATCACCGTCCCCAGATTTCATGAACCTCGTATCTCAATATTCCAAGCACATTACACACTGCAAAATTTTGATAAATGCCAGGACTCGCCTTATGCAGATTCGACATCGGACTCATCAAGTCCTTTATAAAGTTCAAAATCCTCAGGCCCCCATCTGCAAACTAAGTGAAGTTTGAACGTAGCCATCTTGATTCCCAACAACCGCTGCCAAAAAAAAAGTTTAGCCACAATCAAATTTTCAAGGGGTGAGAGAGGAAGAAAACCAATAAATAATCAGATAAGCCAATCACATACATAATGCAAAATGACAGGATATATGATTTACAAATTAAACTAGCATTACACATCAGCAGAATTCACTTACATATATGAAAATGAAGTAGACAAAATAATAAAGTAGGGCTTGAACATTCACAAACATAAATAAGAAGAATGTACTTGTACCACAATATTATAACTTGATAAATTAAGCTGAGACCAGAACTAACCAGTATTCGAGCTGACGCAGGTGACAAAGGCTTTCCCTCTTCACAAACAACAAAATCTGACACAAGTTCCACCACACCTGCCAACCATGATAATTTAATATTACACCCAATCCTAAACATATTAATGCATCAGGGACAGCAGGCACATTAGACCAGTAATATACCTTTATTCAACCGAACAGGCATCCCTTGTTTACGCAAAAAAGGCTCCATCTCATGTGTGAATTGCTCCAAAGGACCCTCCGGAAGTTCCACCTGCAATATTTTGGAAGAATATGGAAGTTAAATAGTGCTAAAATACAAGGATACATATCTTGTATCTAAAAGTGTTGAATCTTCAAATCTCCATTCCTCAGATGTGAAAGTGAGCATTTTATTATATTTTTAATTAGCATAGTTATTAAAGGCGCAAAGCACATCAAGGCGTCAAGAGGTCGTGGAGCCTAGGCACAAGGCATAGGCACACGCCTAAGAGAGTTGAGGCATAAAATAAATCAAATAAAACAATTAATCATATATAAGAACATTTCTTATATCAATAACATACAATAAGACAAATACTCATTAATAATATAAAATATTCAACATTCTGGTAAAAAAAATTTTTTAAATCATAATACATGATAATATTCCAAATTTTAATTATATGAAAATATTGCATTTAATAGCTATAAAGCAACTACTCATCATCTAAGGTAAGATCATCTTCTTCCTCTCTTCCAATGCTCTCTTTACACTCCTCTTCCTCAAAATCACCCTCTTCTTCATCATTAAGTATTAGAAGAGTATTAACCCTCAAATTAAAAGATGCTGCTTTTGCTTTTTCCTTTGACTTTTCCTTTGTCTTAGCACTTAAAGCATAAACATTTTTATCTTTTACTTTTTTTCTTTTTTAAAATGCAGAGTATGTGTCATCCTATTAATGATTCATTAAAAAATTTTATAAAAAAAGCACACACACAAAAAAAATACAGACATCACTCAAGCACTCCTCCTTTTTGCACCCTGCACCTAAGGTTTAAGGTGCACACCTGGCACAAATCACCCACCCTTTGAATCTTGAAGTGCAAAGGCTTAAGCTTGGTTCACCTTGCACCTAAGGTGCGCCCTTAACAACTACGCTAATTAGACTAGTAGGCAAATTCAAAACCAAAGTAAATTCAAGATTGTTTGTTCACTAAAAAAATTAGGCAAGAGAACCCCCAACCTTTTCTGTTGCCATGGTTCCTGTCCTTGCAAAGTCATGATCTTCGTATTTATTAAACAAGCTGCAAAAATGATAAAAGAAATTAATTAGATGGAAAAAAAGGAAAGCAAAAGCCATAAAATGTCAGGCTAAATATGCAAAGACTTAAATCTGACCAAACTTGTAAGGGATTAGATAATGAAGTAATATTGTATTGAAACCACCAAAATCAATTAAGTTAAGCATAAAGATGTCCAGTGCACAGATTGACAAACACTTTTTCAAAAGATAGAAGCATTTTCATATCATAATATTTCCGTGAACAATAAAATTATGAAACTCTTCACCGCCATAGTTTTAACTATAATCTTCAATTAATCTAAAATGCTTTACACACTTCAAGTACAATTAGCATCCCCTATTCACCAGCTATAACCTCGTATAAATTTACAACCCATCCATAAATAATAAAGAAACATTGATCTTTGACTTCTTCCATCTACCTAATCAAGAACATGTTTCTATCTCATATAAACTCCACGTACATATTCAAAATCATCACAGCAGAAGCCATGTAATAGATTTAATTCATTACAAACATAAATAGAATTTCCAGAAATTACAAATGCCCCAACAAATCACATCCAAACATAATTCAATAAGCAATAACTCCAAAACCATTAAATGATTTTGAAAATTACCTTTCAATCTCCTCTTTGGGCATGTTGGTCAGGAAAAGTCCAGTATCTCCACGAAGAAGCTGAAAGAAAAGACAATTTGATTAATGCTAATGGAAAACACTCTGAAGGGCGTCTTCAGGAATGCTTTTGCAGAAAAGTGCCCTTCAGAAAAACACTTAAAAGTACTTTTCTTATTTTAATACAGTTTTTTCCCTAAAAGAGCACAATATTAAGTGCTTCTCCAAAAAGCACTTAAATGCTTTTTCAATTTTTTATGAATTTTGTTCTAAAAAAATAGCTTTCATTTGAACATAATCAAAATACAGCATTATTAACCATTCAAAATCAATTTTAATGCTGTTCGAACTTAGAAAAATTCGCAAATGCACACAACGCTATTTACTGCTAGAGAATCAACCTTGCCTTAGAAACTTTATAAAGGACTGGTCGTATCTCATCAGCAGCAGATCGACCTAGAGCAACCTGCATGACTTTGTTTGAACCCAGAAAGAACCTGCAATAAAAAATACAAATAAAATCTTCTAACAACGCGTTAAGTAGAAACAAAATCACCAATAAAACAAACAAAACTTACAAGCTTCAATTAACCATCGACCGAAAAAGGAAAATTCACCTGCTGGTAGGTTTGAGCTGATCTCTGAATTCTTTAAACTTGAGATTCCTCATGTTCTCAAAAGAAAACACATAAATCGAATTGTACTTTTCCGCCGCATCCCTTATCGCATTTACTATTGCTTCTTTGTGTTCTCTTCCCTTCTTCTTGGTCTTCGATAAAGTAACTACAATTTCATTCATTTAAACATCATACAATCAAAATAATTCATAAAAACCTTAGCTACTAAGAGAAAGGACAACATCAACAAGCAGAAGAATAGAAGAAGAAGGCAGACCTGGTCTGTCGCGTTTGGATTTCGGCATGCTTGTGACGGTGAAAACGTCGGCTCTTTTGCTTCTTGAGCCACTGCAACTTCCCCTTCGATACGTAGGGTTTTAAAGAGAATTCGAAGTGACGACAATAATTCGTTGTTGAATAGCAAAAATACCGGGCCGAATACTGGGCCTAGGTTATGCTCCGCATACGATATTCAAACTGGGCCTCGTTGGGCCCATGTATTTAAGGACAATAACAGGGAGGACACTTATGCCAGATATTTCGTTATTAAAAATAAAATTTTACAGATTGACGAATTAAAAAAATTATAATTTTCGTTATTATAAGAATAATAGATCCAAAATCAATGACTCCAACATTGATTTTCATGCGTACGATACCAAATTGGATTGAAATAATTACATTCATAATTACGTTGACTCTTAATTTTCGTTTTTAAATATGTATATATTAATTATATTTAAATAATAATATTTGTTACAATAAACGATTATATTTATAAATTTATTTATTAAATTCTAAAAGTTAATTTTCCAATATCAAAATATATGATTTTTAATACTAACACTTCAAAACTTATTAATTCGATACAAATACAATTCTCAAATACTAAATATTCGGGAATTATGTTATTTACTTACAATTTAACGAATTTTTTATTTTTTTCGTATTTTAAAGAGTATTTAGTTAGTTTGAGACGAGTAAAAGACATTTTATTTCGTTTGAAATAAAATTGAATAGCATTTAAAACGAATAATTTAATGTATATTTAAAAAAATACAAAATATAAAAAAATTAAGCAAATAACATTATTATAACTCATTTAACATGATTAATAATTTTACCGAGTTAATATATTTTAAAATTTGATATAATTATTAAATAAATTATATTCTTATTAGTCTAAAATATATTATATATTTATTTGTGACATCACACTAATTCGAATTAACAATCTTTAGTGGTTGTTGTCCCGGTCTTTAAATGTATGTTTAAATTCTTTCATGTCAAAAGTAAAATATTTTTAAAAAATTTGAGAACCTACAACTTTAAAACAAACTTGTAAATATTTTATTATATTATTATAACTTAATTACGCGAATTTATAACCATTTTAACTGTTTTATTTTAAATTTGATTTGAATTATTTTTATTTTATTTTTACAAACAACCTTAAAAAGACGTAAAAAATAATTATAACTTCTATTCTATTTTATTTTGCTTAAAATTTGCCCAATCACAGTATCATTATATACATAATATTAACAAAATTATTTTATTATTGTATAATATAATATGATTTAAATATTACAGTATTATATATTATAGTAATATATATAATAAATAATACAATCTTGTATGTATGTATTGCACCAAATATAATACGAGTTTTTTATTTAATTTATTATGATATAACTTAATTCATTATAATTAAATTTATTTTAAATAATATAATTTAATACGTGTTATCAAATACGATCCAAGAATATAATGCAATTGCAATCATAGATACACCACGACTAGCCAAAAGCGATTATTTTCTTTTTCAAATTTTATTTTAAAATAATAAAATGATAAATATATATATACTCGCAGTTTGGAAAAAATAGATATTATAAAATTTAATATATTAAAATATTTTTGATTTGAATAATTTAATTTTTTTGGTTATGATTACTTTTATACTCTTTAATTTATAATTACTTTAAAAATTAATATATTTTTAGTTGTATTTATTTATGTTCAAACTGAAGGACTAAAAACTAAGAGTTTTTTTTGAAAAAAATTTTACATGGTGAGTTTAAAATGTACATTTGACCAAATTTGGGGGTTTAAATGTAATTTTACTATTTTTTTGGGAAAAATATTTTTGAAGTTTGAAATAAACTTTGGGCGAGCTCTCTTGGCGCCCATAAATTCCCTCATTTTCCTTGGCAGTCTTCTTCAACACTTTTCTCTTCTCTCTCGCGCAGTCATGGCGTCTGCTGCAGACGAATCTTCTCTTCTCTCCAAACTTGAATCCTCCAATTCATCACCGATTTACTCTCTCTTCTCCGACTATCTCCGCCCATTCGCAGATCTCAAAACCACCCAAAATCAAACCCAAATCCGTACACTCGCCAAGAAATTCCTCTCTTTCCTCAATAAATCCCTCTCTATTCTCCCAAAACGCCTCTCCAGTAATAGTAGTTCAGATATCCAAGACCCAAGCATGACCACCCAACTGTTCGACACGTACGAGCTATGCTTGAACTGCTTGGATTCCATTTCCTCGCAGTTGTCGTGCGATCCGTACATGATTCAGACGCAAAGGGTGAGATTGGTCGGTTGCATGGAGGCATCGGGGAAGTATGAGGAGGCGATGAGTGAAGGGGTTAGGGTTTTGGAGAGGCTTAGAGGGATGGATTTTGAGGGGAAGTCTAGTGATTCGGAGTTCGCAAGGGTGTTTGTGGAGATTGTTGTGGTGATGGTTAGGTGTGCGGCGAGAGGGCAGAACAAGGATAGTGAGGTTTTCAGGAGAGTGCTTGGCTTCGTTGAAGAGGCTAGGCATTGCTTCAGGTGGTTCTCTTTTTTATCTCTTAAATGAAATCACGTTCTGCGTGTGTACATAAGAAATTTGAGCATCTAACCATCATAATTTTAATTGTTTCGGAGTTAGAATGTCACAGGTTTAAGTCTCTTTGGGATACTAGTTATTATGGCTCTTTGGCTATAGATGAGATGGGTGTTTCTTGTGTACATCAAATCTGCAGAAAACAGTGTTGTTGAACTTTGGAATTTGTGTAATTAATGATAATTTTTTGGGGGTATTGTTCAGTTTATAATTTGGATGTAGGCGTTCTCTTCACAAGTTAACTGAAAATTGCCTTGGCTTAAGGTTTTTAAAGAATTAATTTTAGCTTCATGGTGCTAACCAAGCAGCGTTTATGTGTCACTTAATTGTTTATAAAATTGTTAGTCCGGGGTTGTTGAGGTGCCTGATTATGGAATGAATTAAAACCTAATTGTATAAGAAGGTATACGATTGTCAGTTTAGAATTCAGACAGAGATAAGCAGTTGACTGATTGATTTAACTAATTTTGAATATTTCAGGGTATTAGATGCAAATGCATATGAGAAGCTGCACAGGGTGCTTGTGAGCTATCTGGGTAAATGCACTCAATATTTGGTTGGAGAGCTAATGTGTTTTGATGGGGATTTAGTATGTGAATTCTGTGTGGCAACATTAACTGAGTATGCAAAGTCATCAATGAAAGATCAATTTTGCAAGGTGAATGTGTTTTTATTTTCCAGCAAATTATGTCACATAGATCTTTGTGCAATTGTTTAACTAAATTTCCATGTGCAGTTTTCCCTCTGGCTGTGTTCGTCTCTGTTCTTGCTCCAGGAGAAAAATCCATCACTTATCATTAGAATTATACTTTGTGTGTTGGATTCTGTTGCTTGTCAATGCAAGGTAAGTTGAAGACAATTCACAGCAAAAAGATCCTTAAAAATTAGTAAATATACTTAAATGACAAATCTAATGTAAAATGACTCTTTAAGTGTTATTCTCTTACAATATATTGGTTTTACTCTGTTCACTGAATCGGAGATATGCAGCTCGCACTGCTTCAGAGTTGAGCTGAAAATAAAAGGCGTGAATTCTATAATAGTATCTAGTATTAGAATAGTTATGATATCATAAGCATGGTAAATTGCTTACCGTTTCAAGATTTTGCATGACTATTGCTAGCATTTCAGTTTACTTTGCTGGTGGCAATTATATGGTTTGACTTGAGAAAACTGTTATAGGTAGGATTAAATACTGTGACACATCCTAGATCTGGGGTTACACATTTGGTAGTGGCTTATTTTTACTTGGGGAAAACAGTCTATTAAGCTCTATAAGAAAATTTATTCTTTTGTTCTTTTTTTTTGCTTTGTAATAAGACCCCTTTAGGGTAATTGCTGTCTGAATTTGACTTGTTAGAGAAAGATGTTCAGATATGTCTTCTCCCTTTCTGATTTATATGATCTCTTTTGTTGTTCTTTTGTTCTGGATTGATTTTCTAATTCCAATTATTAGGTCCTTGTTTCATTCTGAATGCAAGTAGTTTTACTTTTGTCCTCTGTGATAACTCATGCACTCTTGATTTTTCTGCTTCCTTCTTCTCATTACTTTAAATTTACTGAAAGTCTCAATGACTTTTTACTTTCTTTTTCTTTTCCTTTTTTCAAGAGTGCCTAAGTGAGTGTTGCTTATTGCAGGAAACCCAAAAAAAAGAAAATTGTTACAATGAACTGACGCAACATCTTTAACATACATGGTAGAACAGCAATAAGTTAATGTTGCATATTGTGAATTTGTTATGCTTTTTCTGTCTGTTTAACCTGTCATTTGTGTAAGAGCACTAATAAATATTGAAGAAGTCTAGTCAATAAATTAGGAGAATAAAAGCATTTGATCTGTTTTTTGCACACATTTGTTATGCTTTTGCTTTTCTTCATAGTAGTGTTGAGGCCTGCACCTACTGCAGTTAGTATGCTTTAACCTTTTATCTTCTGCATTTAATAAACTGTATGACAATACTTGCTTTGGAACAATTATGTACTGATTTCTAAGTTGGAATGATGGTTATGTTTGAACCTAGTGTCTGCTGGTTAATAATTTATTATTAAGTTCTAACTCCCAGAGTGATTACATCATTAACATTTTACTCATTGGCAGGTTGACTCAGATAATAGTGGAATAGAGCTGGTTGAAGTTGTCTCTTATTGTGCCAATAAATGTCGCACTGCAGGTACAATTTTTTGTATTACTGTAGCAGGACATCTAAATCACTTAGCAGGTGACTGTCCTCAGGTATCTTGTGCTTGTACTCTGCTACTTATGACATTACACTATTATTTAAGTGGGATATTATAGTACATGTTTAAATCAAATTTGCATGGCAGGTTATGTCACCTATTGATTTGATGCTGAGGCTTTATGCTACTGGGTTGTACCTAACCAAATACGATGTTAAGTTTAGAGCTGGTGATTTAGCATCCTCCAAAAGTGCAAAAGACAAGTTTGCAATAAGAATTTTGCTTGATGACGGGGATCAACTGCACAATTTAACTTCTTTGCTTGGTGCATTGCGAAGTTACTTTTCTGAATGCTGCAAAGAGAATGTTGCTTCATCTGGAGTTGAATATGAGGGTTCTGTCAGTCGTATATGTTTACAGTCAGATTCTAATCACAAGGCCTCTAAAACTTCCTTGCAGAAAAATAGAAAAGCTTATATGCTGCCTTACTTGCATGCATTGAAATTCTTGTGCCAGCCACTTGCTGAACTAGTAAATTTGGAGAAAAAAGCCTTAGTTGCTGAAATTGAAGCTGCTTCTGTTCATTCTTGTCTTTGCAGTGTACAGGATGCATTTGATCACTTTTCTGATGTTTTTATTTTCTTTCAGAGGCAAGTGGATTGAAATTTTGCATGTCTTTGTTTGTTTGCTTTAATTGTCTCAAATTGAGTTACTGGTGCACTGAAAGAGTTCTAATTTTTGTTGTGCTTTTGTTTTGCTAACTTTTTCTACTGAAATCAAATGATAATGGTCCATAAGTTGTATCCTAATAGTTGCATCTGCGCTAAAAGATCTCTGATGTTCTGTTGTGCATTTAATTTTTTGAGTTTTTTGCTGTTGCAATGACATAAAAAAAAGGGTGAGGACCTGTATATTGGACTTTATTCTAAGTTACATTTGCTGCTACACAGTCAATGACTCTTTGATAGTGCTTGGAATAAATGTCTGAGGTCCTGAAATGCCAATTAATAACATGCACTGAAAAACAATTGATTGCAAGAGAGAAGCATGCTTGAGTATTCGATCAATCCAGGTTTTGAATTATACTGAAACTGGTGTAGATACGTGTTGCTTGAAAATCATTTCTTAAAAACTTCTCTTCCATTCTTTAGAAAATCTAAAAATACTAGACTTTTGCATTTTTGTTTGTGCAGCTGTGAATCTGAAAGGGAGGGAGATGGATTTGATGATAGCAAGACAATACTTTGCGTGGCTGTGGCTGCTTTTATCCTTTCCATTACGACAAATCATAAATTGAAGGTGGCAATCTTACTATGTAATAAAGATGGCCTGAATTGTGTTTATTAATTTTGTGATGCAAATCATGCAATTTCACTTTATTAATCAATTTAGATTGAAATATTTACATTGATTTGATAATTTCATTATCTTTTCTTTTTTCAGAAGACTTTGGATCTAATGAAGAACATAATTGCCAGCGAATGGATTCAACCTCAAGGATTAAAATATCTATTTGCCTCCCTTTACAATATTGGTGTACTTCTGTACAAAAATAAGCAAGTTAAAGAGGTACCTTTTGTAGAGTGATGTGATTTCAAAATTGAGTAATTAGTAATACCAAAAACTTAATCATATGGGTAAGGGCCCAAAAGTGGTAAATAAGATTCAGCATTGCCTCTCGCATGCAAGGCACTAAGATCAAACACATCACAACTGAAAAAATGGCAACATACTCAAAACAACACTTCTTATAATTTATTGAATAAAATGGGGGATTTAAAGATCTCTAGCTCAGCCTTGCATTCATACTATGCTAAATGACCTTTCAACCTAGAAGCTTAAGTCTATGGGTAAAGGCTACACAATACTAATTAAGCTTTCATATTACTCAACCATGATTTGGTGACAATATCATGCCAGTGTGAGGATTGGTATGCAAAGTTTCCTTTGGTCTCAGTTTGATGAACTTGTTATTTATGACTGGTTCAAGCTGTTTTAGTTATTTCACTTTGCAGTTGCATTTTCTTCTATGAAAATGGTCATCATCGTAGTTGTGGTATGCTTTTCATTTTTGAAAATTGTTTGTGGAGGCATGATATCAAATTGATTTGGGTGGAATCAGTAAGAAGCAACCAAACAGAAATTTGTTTTTTTATTATTCTTCTCAGCTATTGTGCATACATAGACTGTCTGCTTTGGAGATAGAGGACCAAGTCAATTAGCCAGATGCTTAATAGACAAACCTATAATTGAAATTTAGTTGACTAGATAAAGCTCATCTTTTGGTAAAGACTTATGGATTTTTAGAAATTTAGGTGGTACAAAAGTATAGGTTAATCAAGAAAACAGATTTTGGCTGTTTATGCATCCTTGTGGCTGTGTAGACCTTTTTACTGATTGTATTTTACTATTTTGATGATTTTCTTCTAATTGTTTCTCTTGTCTTAACTATGAAAATGGCCAAAAAGATAATATTTGTTGTCCATAGAGACTTGAAAATCCCATGTTCCATTTTACCACCATAATAATTTTGGGGTTGTCAGGTGTATGTATGAATTTTTAATTGATTATGAACCTCGCCACTAGAAAGGGAAAAGGGAAAAATTTTCCATCTTTTATAGTACCTGTACATAGAGGAACAGAAGGAGACTAAATATACATAGACATGGAAATGGAAGGTCCAGAAAATGTGGACTTGGCACCATGATAATGTGAGTTAGTGACATGCTTAGGCACGTTATCATTGGTATCTGCAGATAGGAGATTGGGGACATGCACGCACAGTGCATGCACACACATTTGCTATTGTAACATGACTTGAAAGGATGCTTGTGTTGAGTAATTCTTTTGTGTTCAAGGATAACACTTTTATGAGTCATTGATCTTTCTTTGCAGGCTTCAAAGGCATTAAAATTATGTTGTAGAGCTTCGTGGGCTTGTGTTGTACTTCTATGCAAAATGTTTATGTGCAAAGCAGATGGGATCCATGATGAATTGTCAGAGGGTGCTATTGTAGATTTTGTTAACGAGGCATGTTCAAGGAGTGCTTTCCTTTTGGATGTTCTCCATCATTGTGGCAGTCAGAGGATAGAAAAAGTAATTGTAGAGAGTCTTGAAAAATGGTCTATTGCTGCAAATTTGTTTAGAATGCTGCCTGGTCCGAAGCTTTTGGTGAAACAGTGGGTTAAGGTAACATGTGAAAACCTCCAAATGTCATCACTACAATTTTTCTTGTTTCTCTTTCCTGAGTGTTTGTTGATTTATCAGATAGGGTGTAAACTTTGTAAGCATTCAGATATAGAG
This sequence comes from Xylocarpus granatum, assembly GCA_019650275.1. Lineage (NCBI taxonomy): Eukaryota > Viridiplantae > Streptophyta > Magnoliopsida > Sapindales > Meliaceae > Xylocarpus > Xylocarpus granatum. The sequence continues at coordinate 356,527 of BNST01000054.1, read as the reverse complement.
GATGATCCTCCAACTTTATACTATTTGTTGTCAGCTTCTGAAAAATTGTCAGAGAAGACAATTGGCATCATTTTAGAGGAGGTTTGGCCCCTTTGTGGAATTCTTATTTTATTCATTCACTTCAATAGAAGTTGTGTTATATTGTTTCTTTTTAGATAATTATATATGGGCTTTCTTTGTCTGTACCTGTAACTAATGGCTATTTGCATTATATTTTTTTTGTCCTGTAACATTTTTAGGAGCTTCATGCATATGAAGAATTAAATCCTTGGGGCCCACAATTATGTCAGAGAATGCAAATGAAAATTATAGGTATCCTTCAGCAAAGTGTGTACACTGCCAAGGATAATAGTCTACAAAGATCAAGAATTTTACTCAGAGAAGGAAAGGTGTTGAGGACCAAGGGAGCTGAAGGTCTGAAGGCCTGTATTCAGTGTTTGTCAGAAGCAATATCTATTATGGTGATTTAGCTAGCTTTTTTTAAAAAAAATTTTCTTTCCATTTCTTTCTAGTAGATAAAACCTTCATTTCTGAATTCTTGTTCTTCTTTGGTGTTGGATCTGTGATTAACTTGAAATAATTTCTGAAACAGAATGGCCTGTATGCTGACACATCTAGACAAGTAACTTTGCCTTGTCATCAGTTAGCTGTGACATATTGCTTACGTGCCTTGTGTATCCAGGAAGCTGAACCAAATTCTAAGGTGTTAATGTATAAAAGGCTAGTCTCCAGAATTGAGTATTTAATGTTTAATGATTTTGTATGTTTAATTGATATCTGTGCTTAAGGTTGCCTTTAAAGTATTTCTCTTTATTGAATGTTGTTGGGTTTTTCTTCTAAACAGCAAATAATTGAAGATATTGGTGCTGCCCTAAATATGTGGTTGAGCATATCAATTTGCTCTGCAGATGCTGAGTGCAATATACTCTCTGAAAATACATTTCTACTACTGTATAATGTTGTTGATTTGTTATCAATAAAGGTATGCTTTTGTGCTGGTTGGATTCTGTTGGTTTTGCAAGAAAGATTATTCTTTTGGATATTTTATGTTAATAATTTTTATTTTGGTATTTGGTAATCTCCAGGGATGCACCGAATTTTATCATGACATATATAAACTAATGATTAGATTATTCAAATGGAAGAATGTTCCACTGAAACAGTGCTTGTCCATTTTGTGGGAAAGTAGAAGACTTAGTCATGCTCTTTGTGTATCACCTGTGAATGACACCTTCCTCATGAACTTAGCAGAGCATTGTGGCGAACTTTCCAAGTCTGTTGATTTCTGGATAAGCTGTTTAAAGGGATCCCAACCATTACTTATTGGATTCCAACAGAGTTTATTGTTTTTATTTGCTAATTCTTCCCATGGCTGTTACAATCATGCAAGTCCTGTTCAACCATGTATCACAATCAATGATGTTAAAGAGGCTGCTTCTAAACTCCTTTCAAGTGTAAGAATTTTCCCAGCAGCACCAATTTTCTCTCAATCCTTTCTTTTTGATTTTGTTATTATGTAAGATGATCCCTATTCTGTCTGATACTCTCCTTACAGGCTCCTCTACCCTCTCATTCCGTTTTTCTTATTGGATATCTCTACTATGACTTGTGTGAAAGACTTATTGCAATGGGACAATTGTTTGAGGTAAGCAACATTAGATTTATTTCAAACTTGAGTTGACAAAAGTTTTTTTGTGTTCTGAAAAGATGGGCATGAACTCTAGAAGATAGATGTAATTTCAACTTTGCTGTTAAGAAGGCATCATCTTCACTCTATGGTTGTAAGTCTATTTGTAGATTTCCCTCTTTTCTTTTATGACACAAAACAAAAAACAAGTTATTATTGATTCTGGATAATAGATTTATTCTGCTATGGATTCCTCTAAGTTGCTTAAAAGCTTCTGAAAGGAGTATAAAGCACTAGTATTACTTGGGCAGGTGTGGTACTCCTTAATATGACAGTGTAACATTTTTATTATTATTTTTGCAATTAGTTGATATGCAATTGATGTGAGTTGGGCATTTTCTGATTACACTCGGATATATTTTTCCCTTTTCTCCCCTTAATGAGGAAATAGTGTACTTTGGTGTAGACTTCATAATGCCTTTTGGTCAAATGAGTCTGACATTGGACAAGAAAATCTCTCACTGTCTCTCTATTTACAAATACACACACAATTGGAGGAATTTGGTTATTTTTCGCCCTCCCCTAAGAATGAAAATAGATAATAAGTTAGGAATATCTTTGGTATTTTCTTCGGCGTAACAATTTTCTTTTCCCGCTTTATGTTTTAAATTTTTTAGAGTTGCTTGAGGTTATTAGAAGTTACTGAAGGAAACTTCACTGATCTTGGACAATTTTAACCTTTTTCCCTCTTCATTTCTGCTAATTTGCTTGAAGATATTTTTTAGCATCTTTTCAATAATTGTTTTCCTTGCTAAATACAAGAATATAGACCTCTTGTTCCAACCCAAGTTGATTCAATTTGCACCCATGGTTTCAATAATTACTATATTGTTTTCTCTTGTTCATTGTAAAATGCCCTTCTGATAAGTTTTGTAATGATTAGGCTCTTTCATATGCCAAAGAGTCCCTTCGACTACGTACTCAACTTTTTCAAGAGAAATTTTCATACTCTTTGGAGAAGCAAGTTGAAAAGTACAATGAAGCTGGGGAACCCATTGAGAAGCCAACATATGGTCCCAAAAAGTTCAAAATAGCCAGATCAGTTGCTTGTGAAGTTTGGTCTTTTGATACTTCTTTGTGTAGTGCAGATGGTTTTTATCTTAGTCCATGGAATGTGCTGCAGTGTTATCTTGAGAGTACTCTACAGGTTTGACTTATTCTCTCTCTCTTTTTTTTCAATCTATGTTCAAATTTAAGAACCAACATAGGCACTGTTATCTTATGAGTTGGTTTGTCTGCCTTTCACACACAGGTTGGAATTATCCATGAATTAATTGGCAATGGTGTTGATGCTGAAACCTTTCTACTGTGGGGAAAAAGTATCTCTTGTTCTCAAAGTTTGCCACAATTTATAGTTTCGTTTTCTTCAGTCTTAGGTATGAAATTCAACTCGTAGTCCTTGTTTATAAGTGCTGTGTCTGGCTATTTTTCACTCCCTTCTTGGTCAAAAGGAGACATTGCTACAACTTTCTCTTTACTCTTGAATATTGCTAGGAAAACTATACCGTAAGAAACGGCTATGGGACCTAGCAGAAAAGGAGCTTAAAAGTGCTAAACAAATTTTGGTAGAGAGAAGCAGCAATTTATCCTGCTCAAAGTGCAAATTGACTCTTGAAGTCACTGTTGATCAGCAACTTGGTGATCTATCAAGAAGCTATTCCGATGTTGCTACTGGGAATACTTCGATTGAAAGATTTCCTTATGCTGAAGATCTCTACAAATCCGCCTTAGACAAACTAAATCTTTCAGAGTGGAAGAACTCGATAAGTCTTTCTGAACAAGCAAGCTCTGAGAGTATACTAAAGATAGCCTCTGTAGAAAATTTTGAATATGGTGCTACCAATACTTTTGTCCATTCCACTTTAAATCAGCCAGATACGGTGGAGCTTATGTCGAGGAACAGGTTGAATCCAAAGGTCGAGGGGAAAAAGTGTAGAAAGATTAAGAATGCACCAAAGTCTTTGGTAAAGGATCAATATTTGGTACCTAAGCCTAATTCTATAATAACCCGTTCCAAATATCGGTCTTCTCAAAACCAGTGTTTAAATGGTTCCATTGAGGTGCCGTCTGGCATTTCAAAACACACCCAAGGCAACAATGTATCTGATCTTTCTGAGACTGCCAGGCAAGGGAACTCACTCTTGGAGACAAAAAGTTGTAATGTTGATGCTGGGTACAAAGCTTACTGTATTTGCAACAAAATGAAGTGCTGGCAATGCCTTCCTGGGGAAATAGTTGAATCAGGTTTACTAGGCAATTTTATAAATATGAAGTGGGAGTTTGTTCGCAGGCGTCTGTCACTGAGAATACTCTCTGGCATAGGTATGGTTGCAACTGCTTGTTATAACGTCTCTGCTATTATGCATGCAAAGACTTGTACACACAAAAGCATTACTTGATGTGTTGTAATATTTAAATAAAAAAAGATGGTAGCTTACTGTGTCAAAAAATGGGTATTTTGTTTAAAACTTGTAACAAATTTGCTTTTTATTAATCCTTCACACTGTTATGTTGTGTTATTGTTTGGTGGGTGTTTATTGTGTCAGAAAAAGGTTCTTTTAGGCTATTGCATTTCACATGCTATAAGTACTTCATAATGGATATTGTAGATGATGTAAATGTCATATATAATCCAATGCATTACAACTGGCATAAATTATGTAACTATTTTGTCTTTGGTTAGTTTTCTCTTGGTAGGGTAACACAGATTTCATCAGATTACTTGTAAAATACTTAAAAAGCTAATATTCAAGAGTTTTTGAAAGTAGTTAGGCTGGGGGCAGTGCCAGGTAGACACTTGTTTTCAAATGAAAGTGAATTTGTTTGGTAAATGTTATTGATTTACATGCAATATATAGCTCCAATAAGGAGAGGAGGTTAAAATTTCTGATTATTTATCTTCGTATTTTTTCAATAATATATGTTACTGTTTTACGTTTTCATGAATTTTCATTGTTATCCGACGTCAATCTGAATTTGTTTATTAATTTTTTCAAACTAGAAAGTACAAGTTGTTTAAACATTAAATATCCTTCATTTGATTCATGTTATGTTGATTCAGTGACATTTGCACGTTTCGGTCTTATAATAGTTTGAAAATTGTTCTATTAAGATTATAATTTTATAAGCAGTCAAGGCAACATGACTCGGGTTTCAATTCATTTTGAGATCTTATTAGTTTTTTGGAGAGTATGGTGCTGTATCATGGGAATCTTTGCAGCCTTAATAAAAGTATGAACTAAAAGAATAGTGATAGGCTCCTCTTTCATATACCTTGATAATCTATCTATGTAGTTGTGTGCATGTGTAATTATATATGTAACTATACATTATGTGTGTCTCTCTTTGGGTACCCATTGCAGTGAAGCAACCTGGGCAGGTTCTAGTGCTTGAAAGTGACCCTGAAGAATGGGTCGAGTAGTATGCCATTTGGTATCCAATCAAGAGGTCATTGGTTTAACTCCCCTTGGGGCCACATGTCTGGGATTTAATATGCCATGAGTTTTCTGATTTCCAAGGTTTCAGGTCTGGCAATAGTGCCCAACTTCAGAATCGGACTAAACACCACTTCTGTGTTTTCTATTAAAAGAACCTGAAAGTGACTATGCCCTGAAACAGTGAACTGTCTCTACTTACCCTATTTTGTGTTTGTTTCAACACAAGTTTGTACCATGTCTTCCTGTGCCACAAACCAAAATGAGCTTTGCTCCAGGCAAATAGAAATATCAGTGGTGATTACTGAGTTAAGGTTGATGGTGTTTTTTGAGCGTGCATATGCACTCACACATTATGACAGCTGATTGTAGGTATGACTGGGGAAGTACAGTGATGCTTAGAAACAAAAAAATTTGTGTCTTGCATAATGTGGTGCGTAGAGCAAATTCAAACCAATATTTTTCTTCATTAATTTTAAAAACAACATGACCACCTGTGAGAAATTGATTCTCTCTTTCTTCTTTGGCAACGTTAATGGACCTAGGGTTAGAAAAGAGGAAGCTTGTAATGGTGAGTATCTTTCTACCTTACATCTGTTTTCCAGCTTAGAGTAAAAGGGTTTTAGACTTGATTGTAGCGAGCTTGCTTCATTGTTACAGATAATGTAATTCTAAATTGTTAGACCAAATGCTGGTCAATTACAGTGTTGCTGCTGTGGTGCATGGAATCATGAGAATAACTTGGGTTTTACCTATCTTTCAATTGTCATATACCTTTTTAGTATTAAATTCTTACGACATACTAAAATATGGTGATTTTGACCAGTGCTGACAATTTCCAGGGAGTATGGTGGAATTGAGAGAGTTGACAGATGAAGACAAGATAGAAAGCAGATAGTTTTTCTTGATTGAAAGATAATTTTTGCCCTAGATACTCAAGTCTACAAGGAGAGGGATAATGATAGTGTCTTTATATGAATGGGGATGCATATTTTTACAGATAGATATATGTGCTACACTCTCACGTGCTTGTGGATGCTTGTTTTAGTATATAGTTGTTTCTGATTCTCAGTCATTGACCAGCTCATGATCTTTATTGTATGAAGAGTTTCATTTTCTTTGATCCTTCTTAAGATATAATATATTTTTGCTGCTTCAGGAAAATGCTTTGGAAATTCTAATCAAATCCATGAGGCACATGAACTTATTTTGCAAAGTGTATCTGTCCTCCTCAGCAGAGATCTATTTTGTCATATTTACTCTTCTCTACCACCGACATTCTATCTTGATTTAATTGATAAGGAGTTCTCAGGAGATGTTTTTGCTATTGAACGTGCGGAAGTACTTCACAATATGTGTTGGTTTTCTTTGAAGGGCTACCAATCTAAGAAAATCAGGTATTTATAACTGTAGTTACTATTGTTTCTGTTTTTTATTTATTTGTTAAGAGGGGTTAGTGGTGCCTCAATTTATTTATTTGCAGCATGATCTTGTTTACAGTTGCTTTTCTTCTTTTAAATATTAATCCCTGGGAGTTGGTGATGTTAGATACATATTGGCACTTCAAATATTTAATATGGTGTGCTAAGTTTAGCTCTTTTCAGTTAAGATATGAGTGACTGCATGGCTTTTGATAAGATTCTACATTCTTTGATAGGTTCCAATTAATCAACATGTTCTATAAAATTGAAGTTATGCATTGAAAACAATGACCTGTGAAGTTCAAAAGATAACTGTAATTTGAGTACATGCAATCAGATCCTCTGGCCCTCAAGGATTTGTAATCATCTCAGCCACTGATAATCCTATATTAAATTGTTTGCAACATTGCATAAGCATTTCCAGATAAGCAGATTTATTCTATTTATTATTTCATTCTAGTTACACAAACAATATTGTCTTATCTTGACAAATATGTATTGGAGCATTTAGGAGTACGGCCTTATAATTGTCATATGGATTGCAATGTAATCACCCAACAATATATTATATACTTCTAACATCTGTATACCATATGCATTGGAATTATATTATAGAAACAGAATCATATTATATCATGGATTCATCTTTGATAGCTTCTCTATAAGCATATTTTTGGCATAATTAATTTCTTTGTTTTTCTCTCTTGGTTTATAATTTTTCACCAGGAAAAGTTGCTGTGAGTTGTCTCATATTCAGTTGCAGAAATTAGTTTCTTGGTTGAAGCTGGCCTTTGTGCTCTGCCGTGAGGTTCCTATTCTTTTTCAGAAGGTTAATCCCTTTCTTATTGTTGTAACTTATATTATCCAATATGGTTTGAAAGTCTCAGAAAAAGCAGACTGCATGTTGATTCATTAGGGAAGACATGATTTTGTTGCAATTTTTTCATTCACGAGTTCTAAATGTGCTCCATTTTGACATTGTATTTTCCACAATGATGTGAACTCTGGCTTATGTTGATAATTTATCTGGAGGTTAATGGAGTTGTTGAATGAGAACAGTTATAATTTTCCATGACTGCTTTATGTTGTTGTGAGATCTGTGTCATTGCATGTGATGCATCAATTTCACATTTGTCTTTCCTTTTTAAATTATGTCATTTTCCTTGGCATATTAGCAGATGATTTTGTCCCAGTTATTTATAGTTTTTCTATTTGAATAGGCTTTGGCCACTATAAGTAGGGCTCATGTTGTGTTTGTTAGTAACTTGATTGATTACTGATATGACAAAAATTGTGCTTCTCCCAACATTCTTCCTGGTTTCTCCTTTGATCTACTTGCAGCGTGTTGTCAACCAGGTCACATGCTTTGAAAGAGCCAATGAACAAGTTTAAGTCAAATGTAGAACAGTCCTCATCCATGTTATACCTTCTGAAATTGGGATGTGAAATTCAGATGGATGTCTCTGTGTTTTGCTCTATATTTAACTTTTTATTAGTGGCAATTCCAAGTTGTTTCAAATTATTGATAGTTTCGATTGTACTTCTCTTTTTCTTTCCCTCTTTTTTTTTAACTTTCAATTCCTTCTGTGACTATTGGTGACGTTGAAATATTTATCCTTAATTTTTGATACAACAGGTTTCTAGATTGCTAGCTGTTACGTATATACTTTCTTCCACAAGTGAACATTTTTCTCTGTCATCTTCTTGCAAAGAACTCTCTGAAAGCCACTGGGCTTCCTTTTTCCATCAAGCTTCACTTGGAAGTCATCTTAATTATCAGTTTTTATCAAATATGGGTTGGAGATGTAAATCACAAGACCTTCTGGATCCTGAGGTAAGTCAGCATGATTATCTTTCACTCTTTCTTTTTAACTGCAAGCAGCAAGTATAATTAATTTTAATCTTCTTCTAAGTTTAGTTTCCTTTAGTTTCCTGATTGTTAGTGCCCATCATTTTTATGTATCGAGGGAGTTTTCTTGAATTCATTTTGTCATCTTGATTGTCTTCGTAGGAAAGAAAAGTCATCCTTACTCATTGTTTGATTTCTACTCAAGTGCATGAATGATAAACACTGTGATATATCCATTCCCTTTGGGTCTTGTAATCATACTTGTATAATGAATGTACAAGTTCTATTTCTTTTAAGAGTTCCTTGGACAATTAAAGTCTGAAAAAATTTCATGCCAAGTGACTTGAGGCAATGCCCTTCATATTGCAATTCAGGAATCCTCTATTTATCCGTTTACAAAATCTGAAATTGATCTGTTTCTAAAACTGCATTTCTTTTTGGAAATTTTTTGGGTGCATATGTTATTGTATTTTAAATGGTGTTTTCTGATTTACTTTTGAAGATGAAAATTTATTTTGGATTTGCAAACAAGTCTAGTGGCTTTTTGAAAACAAGATTCTAAATATGGAAATAGATAAAAATGTGTTTGATAAACTATTTAAAAGAGGACTTTTCTTTAGAATTGTGAAATGAAAAGTGAAAAATTGAAAATACCTTTTGGTATCATAGAATAAAAAATAAGGTGTCATAGAATAAAAATAACTTTTCTTATTTTTTACTTTTTCACCCTCATCCTTTTTATAGTCCCAAGAACATGAAATAACTAATTCCATGGTCCAGCAGTTATAGTCCTAAATTCTTGTACACCACTTAAAATGTGAGAAGACTGCATTTTCTCCAAACAGTCCAATCTCGATTCTTTATCTATATACCAAACACATCTGTAGGATGCATTTAATGAATGGTAGAAGACCTTGGTATTGGACTATTTGTAGAAAATTTAATGATGTCTCATTTTTTTGCTTTAAAAGAGCTTAGGACTTCTTGCCCCAGGCCCACACAATAGTCACATGTACATGAGACAATCATCCCATGGGGAACCATAATTAGCTTATCCCACACTCAACTAGGTTAATGACTCAATAACTAATTAAAATCAAAGTTATAATGAATCATGTAATTATTGTAACAGTAAAATGTTGTGATTATTATTAATTATAAATAACAATATTAAAACTATCATTAATAATTTATTACTAAAAATAAAATAATATATTAATTTCACTTTTGTTTTTACTTTTTATAAATGGAATATTTAATTACTTGTGAAATTAGTAGATTATTTTGTTTAGTTATTCATTTTAATTCTTTTATTTAACTAATGGTATAAACATTTAATCGATGTTATAAATTTAAAATAGTATATATGGGTAAATTATTATACATACAATATTATAGAGTATTTTAATTAATATCCAAACAATTAATTACTTTCATATAATTTTTTAATTTGTTTAGTGATAAAATTATATACACAGCTCAGTTCCATCACGTGCTACCTCAAACAGTAGACAGCACTAAATATAATTTAGTCTAATCATGCAACCTTTTCATATCCAACCTTATCCAATTCAATCTAGTCTTTGACATGCAAATGTGTCCCTAAACTTTTACCTTTAGAGAAATATGGATCTGAAACTAAAGGATGGGGCACGAGAGTCTACATGGAATTACATTTCTGGAAATTGCCTTCATCCCTGTGCTCCTGCTTCCATCCATTTTATCGATGAATTGTTTGAAAATTTACAGATATAATACTGTACACCTCTTTATAGACTTGCTGGTCAGGTGCAAGTGCGGTCTTGATCCTGCTCTCTTCACAAGTTCAGTGCCAAACTGCTATACATTAGAAAGCATGTCCTTTTCCTTTATTTTTTCCTGAACATATTTATTTATTTAGTTTAAGCAAAAAGTATCCTACCAAATGCCTAAAATTGATTTATACATAATTTTTCTTGATTTCTTTGAATTCTTGACATTTAGATTTGGTTAAATCTGGTTATTATGTTTGCAGCGCTTGCATGTACCTGGCTCATCAAACACTGAAACAGAAACTTACAACTCACTCAGGTCTGTGCTACTGCATTTTCAGAATGCATTCTTTCTTGGATCAAATCACAGCTTACTAAATCCATCTTCATTTACACCTTGATGCAGAGTTTCACCTGAGTCCATGGAAAATCTTGAACAATTTGTAAAAGATTTTTTTGCAGGCCTTCCATGTACCACAATTATCTGTGTGACATGGTTAGGAGTTGCTTATGCTAGTTTATTACAAGGGTTGCTACCAGTCCCTTCACATGTTCATGCATGGATGCTGTTATCATGCTTGAATTCTAAAAGTCAACCTCTTGTTGTTCTTCTGCCAGTAAATACAGTACTAGAAGGTACTCCTCTTTATATAGATGATAGGGAATGCAGAAATATCACAAATACATGCAATTGTACATCTGTGTGTACATTATGTTAATTGTTTTTCAATATTCATCAGAAGAAGCAGCAGAAAGTGATGATGATGATGCAAATACTGACTTTGGGGAATTGTATTGGAAAAAAGCCAGTGGTAAACACTGGCACTGCCCCTGGGGTTCCACTGTAGTTGATGATGTAGTTCCAGCTTTTAAACTGATACTGGAGGACAGCTATTTATCATCTTCAACTTTCCCCTCAGAAGATACCATAAGGAGTAGGTCTTTATGGTGGATGCACAGGAAAAAGCTTGATCACCGTCTTGGTGAATTGCTAAGGTATTTGATTTATTTATGTGTGTATTTATCATGTGGTAGTAAGGGAGCAGCTGCTGGACACATCAATATAGTACACATCAATATAGTGTCACGATTGGGTTCTCAGTTTTTCTTCTGGTCCATTTTTAATAGCGCTTACCTTTGTTCGTATTTACTACTATTTTTATGCATTTACCAATGAACTTAAGCTTTTGGGGTTGAATTGTAGCATGGTGTTGGAGTTAGAACAACCAAGTGGTCTTGTGTTCAGACCATCCAATTTTATCACTTAAACTTGTATTTTCGTTTGTTTTTATATTGGTTGTAGTGTTGGTGTTTTATCTGTGTTTGCATACGTTAGAGCTTAAACTTTTCAGTCAATTAGTTATTTGACTAAGTATGACCATCTATGTGTTTGCACATGTTAGAGCTTAAACTTTTCAGTCAATTGGCTGCTTGACTAAGTATGACCATTGAAAATTCTATTAGGGTACCATATGCAATTTTTTGTATTGTTATTCTAGACTTGAAAGATTCAAGTTTCTAGAGGTGATATATTGGTAGGCCCTAAACTGGCTTTTATGTTGTCATCTACCAGGAGATTAGAAGATTCATGGTTTGGTCCTTGGAAATACATGCTTCTAGGAGAATGGTCAAACTGCAAGAACCTAGATGCAGTACATAAAAAGCTGGCCCATGATCTAAAATTTAAATGTAAAGTTGACGTACATGAAAGTCTCCTTAGAGTTGTTCTTCGAGGTTTGAAGGATGGCTTTAAAGAAGAAGAATGTATAGCACAACTATTTTCCAAGAAAGGTTGCTACATTGGGGTGGGTGGCTATTACAATAATGATGATTGTAGGACATCAGCTAGTGCATCAAACAGAGTGGAAAAACTTTCAGAATTAGCCCTTCGACTGATAAATGAAGCAGCGAATGAACTAGAAGAAGATTCTGTAAATAGAGAACCGACAATTCTAGTGCTGGACTGTGAAGTGCAGGTGAGTCTTTAAATTCATCATCCTCTGAATTTATCTAATATAATTTTTGGCAGTTCATGTGTTCAATGTTTAATTATTTAGATGTGGGTACTAAATGGTTCAATTGGTTCCTCTTGGGTGGTAAAAGAAGTCTTGGGATTGAATCCCGCTCCCCACTAAAATTAGGATGGGATTTGGTTAACTATTTAGATAGCTATGAAATTGAATTTAGAAGGTTTGTCTATCTGGTATAGTGGGTTCTGTGTTACATTTTTGTTAGTCAAGTGATGCATTGGGTTCAGCTATTAAAGCTCTTTTCTATTATTCACTGGTGTCTGATACAGAAGGGTTTATGTTGACATTTATATCACTTTAAAATAATGGAGTTCAGATCAGTTCATTCTTATTTTTGAAGCATTATGCTGGACTTCCCTGAACTTTTATCCATGTTTTGGAATAAGTGCATCATTCAGATGATTGTCCTTGTCTTTGTGGACTTTACTCCCCCTCCTGTGTACGACTTTACTCCCTCTCCTGTGTACATTTTCCATTATTAATATACTTGTATTTGTTTCTGAACAGGGAAAAAAAAACAATAAAAGTGCATCACCTTGATGGAAATTCTGTGTACTCCTAGTGATTATATGTTGGGCCATGACATATGATATAGCTGATTAACCATTTAGCTCATTTCTGATTGGAGCCTGATCTGTGGAATTATCTGCATCATTTTTGGAGTGGATGGTGATTTAAACACTTAGATAACTGATTAAATTGATAATTTTGTGCAGATGCTTCCATGGGAGAGCATACCTATACTGAGAAAGCAGGAGGTTTATCGCATGCCTTCTGTTGGTAGCATATCTGCAGCACTGGAGAGAATACATCACCGTCAAGAGCATGTTAAGGGGTTTGTTGCTACTTTTCCTTTGATAGATCCCTTGGATGCATTTTATTTGTTAAATCCCAGCGGTGACCTCTGTCACACCCAATCCAAGTTTGAAGAATGGTGTCGAGATCAAAACTTGAAGGTATCTTTGAGCTTGCTTTTGGTCTAAAACAGAATGATAGCAAGGCTGAATGTTAAAATCAAATCGTTGATCCATTGCACTGCCCTCTCTTACAGACAAAAACATGTACTGAGTACATGCATGTCTCCTAATTCTGATCATAATGTCAATTAGATTCTCAGAAAATTTCTTTAATAATGCTTTTGTTCTCTTAATTACAGGGAAAGACCGGATCTGAACCTACTGCTGAGGAATTGGTTGCAGCCTTGAAAAGTCATGATCTCTTTTTATATTTTGGCCACGGAAGTGGTACGATAAGTTAATTCAATATGCTAGGGGCAGTAATGTTTTGTCTGTATCATTTTGTTGGCAATTGTTGAATATTGAATTTTGATTGTGGTGGTACAGGGGCACAGTACATTTCTAGGCATGATATTCTGAAGCTGGAAAAGTGTGCTGCTACTTTTTTGATGGGATGCAGTAGTGGTTCTCTGTCATTAAATGGGTGTTACATTCCTCAAGGTACTCCTCTCTACTATCTGCTAGCCGGGTCTCCTGTCATTTTTGCCAATCTGTGGGATGTAACAGACAAGGACATTGATCGATTTGGGAAGGCCATGCTTGATGCTTGGTTAAGAGAAAGAGCAAGTATGTCTGTGGATTGCAACCAATGCACATCAGTTGTTGAAGAAAACGAGACCAAGAATGGAAGAGGTAAAGGTAATAAGAAGAAAGTCTCTAGGAAGAAATTACCTGAAACTCTTGATACTGGTTTAAATAAGAATGATTGTGATCATAGACCAAAGCTTGGATCATTTATGGGCCAGGCTCGTGAAGCATGCAAACTCCCTTTCTTGATTGGGGCTTCACCTATATGTTATGGTGTACCAACTGGAATAAGAAGAAAACCAAATCTATAGCAGTACAGGAATTTATTTTTCAAATTTTGATGCAGACAATTAGGCCTCGACAACACATACCAAGCTCCAGTGCTAATAAAAATTTTCAGCAAGCAATTCACTCTTTTACAACCTTCCCCTGTGACTTTCTGGAATGCTTGGATTTTTTTGGGTTTCCCAAGTGTTACGTAGATTCACCAAGCTTTGTTAACTTCTTCAGGGGGTTATCTGTTCATTTAAATTAGGTAAATCTCCATGTACCTCTTGTAATGTAGTCAAATAGAAAAAGAAAAAAGGAAGGCCCCATGGGCAATTTGATTTTCTTTTATATTCTTTTGATACTAACAACATTTACCAGTTGTAAGTGTGAAGAAATTGTCTAATTCTGCCTTTTGTCAGCATCTGCTAGGGTGTCGTGGTGATGTATATTGTGCTGAGGATGGCTGTTTTTATATGAAATTGCTAATCAGCGACCGCATTGATCACGTTCTAATTTACATGATTGTAAAATTTATTTTGTTATGAAGGATTGTTCATATCCTCAAGAGTACATATCTTGGGTCATTGGGAAGTATGATGCCCTTTTGGCGTTGTGAGAATTATTGGCTGTGTCGACGGTCTGGTAATCCTACTTGTTTTTGTGATGAAACACTGCTGGCAGAGTTGCGATTTGTACCGACCGAATTTGCCTTGAGTTATATTACATGCAAATTTTTTGATTCATGCATTTTACGTGGTTATTCGGAATAGCTTGTGAATTTACTACGAAACCTTTTAACACGAGACACGCAACTAATGTCGAAGGTCGTGTAAACTTTCGTGAATTTTTAAGTTGTGTTTTTATTAGTATTTCATATGGGTTTTACACGTCTAATTTCGCTTGTTCTGTATTTATAAGACACAACAGCACCTTGGCTTTGACTACGACAATGCTTCCAAATAATGTGAACAAAATTGTAAATAAAACAGCACCTGAATTCAGCCTTTGCCTTCAGGTCATTTCGAAATCAAACCCAATACTCAAAATCATATGTCATTCGCAAGCAATTGAAACCATGCAAAGATAAATTGCATAACATTTAAACAATAGGTCATTCTACATGATTCCCGTCTCCCCGGTAAAATTGTTTCCCAAATCATGTATGAATAAGCAATGCTTGATGAAAAGAAATTACAATGATCATAACTTCATAGACTATGACCAAAGAATATACATTGTTTACAAAGATTATTTGCACAATGAACAACATTTATAGTCCGGCATAGAGAGGAGGTAGAAAGACAAAGGTGATTGGGAAATTACATCTAAAATTACACAATAGGGAAAGAAATAACATATATCTTCTTCCACCTCCCATTTTTTGTTTTTCAAAGCCAAAATCTATCATGCATATAAATGAGAAGTAAAACATCTAGTGTGAAGTCAAATCCTTCATATATTTTCTTTTCCTAATTATTCTTTTTCCTACAACTATTGTATCAACAGAACCTTTACCTGTTCCCTCCTCTTTTTTTCATCATCTATCTCTAACCTCATTGACTTCTCTACGCCTACGTCTCCTACCTGAACGGTTCAACAACACTCTGCCATGGCGGCGGAGGCGGCTAACCAGTGAAATGCCACCGTGGTCATCATTTCCATCATTGTCTTCATCTTGATCGGAGGAATCTAAACCACCAACAGGAGTAGTGTGGCGAATTCCAGCATCATTCTCATTTGATGTGCGTTGTAAGGTCCTCTCCGACTGTCTCACTCGTCTACTAAGGTCATTCCCCGATGCTCCAAATGCATGCAACAACAGGAAGACATTCACCAAATTACTATCAAAGCCCACCTCAAAACCTCCATTCCTCTCCACAGATGCTGCATCAAATCTCCCATCCTCTCCATCTGTCTCAAAGTCGTAATTATTACCTTCTATTACATAATCTCCAAAAACCATTGCCCCAGGCATAGTTGACCTTATAGTGCTGATCACATCATCCCGCTCGCGCTCGCGCTCAAGCCTTCTCCATTTCTGTTCAAGATGGGGATCCACTTCGCGTGGCCTTGCAGATGGGTGATCTACTTTCATGTGTTTCCTCAGCTCCTTGTAAGTTCCAATGAAAGAGCAGTTCTCCTGCATACAACTTCTCTGTTTAGCATTGAGAAATTCTCGTGCAGGTTCCACCACAGTCCACCCTTTCACCTGGCCCCTGCAAAGGGGGCATGCAAGCTCCAAAACTTCACACTTTCCCGTGGACAAACCAGAGTCAGTTATTTCAATTGGATTATCTACTGCACCAGGCAAGGACTGTTCCTGATTAGATGAGATTACTTTAGTGTATGCTTTCTTGTACTGGTCAAGGCAGTTTGAATATCGGAAGCTTGTTCCACACATGTAGGGACGGCAACCCTTGTCATGAGAGGAACAAAGGAGAAGAACAGCATTGTGTGGGCACTCCATGCACACAGAACATGTTGCGTCTTCCCAGTCTTTCTTATCCAAGGCTTTAGAGCACTTTTTTGGGTACACATCCTCGGAGGTACAACGATTACAAGATGGCAATGAGTATGGGGTTGGCCTGTATCTTCTGGATGCAATTCTGCGCTTTCCTCTGCTACCTTTTGCCATTTCAAAACTACACCTGAAAAAGGGAATTTTACAACCTATTACATTAGCATAGTTACAGTTATATAAGAATTTTTATTTTCTATCAATTTTTTGCAAGCAGATTACACTAACTATTTTTCTTTTTGTAAGAAGCATAAACAAGTGCACTATTTATACAGAATTATTGCCCAAAGAGAAAACAAAGAGCTTTTTTTCTTTTAAATAAGTCAAATTTTTATTCAATTCCATACTATTCAAAACACCTTACAGCCTTCTACCACAAAATGCTTTTATTCATGTATTCAGTTTCTTCCACAAGAAGCTACAAGGTTATCCATATAATACCATAACAGCTAATAAAATCTGGAATTTCAAGCAGCCAGGTAGCAAACAACTGGTCACCTTTTCCATCACGTAACTTCATGGTGAAGTAAACTTTATGAGAAAGTAAGCTACACTTATAGTGAATTACTGGTTGGTTGCTCTTGTAAAAGCAAAATATTGCCCTTTTTTCAGCTAATCTTTTACTTCTCTCTACAAAGGATATCATTTCACCAATCACACAAGATACAAGCAGACACAGTCTACCATTGGGGGTTAGCAACAGCCAGACCATTGATTGAAAATACTCCTAACCTGATCTCCCATCTCCTTAGAGTATGCAACTCATAGCATTAGTCAAAACACCCAAGAAATGGTAGTTTGTAGAAGTGACATACTGAATACAAAGTTGCTACTGTCCTTAGAACAGAGTCTATTCTTCAAGTCAACAAAGGAAACAAATTAGTTGATTGGTAAAAGGGCATTATAATCATATTTTACTTCCTTCTCAGAACTTCTCACACATAAACAGTCTAAGAGCAATAGATTACGCTGCCTTCAATAGTTTTCCTTTCCTCTTTATTTCTGCTATCCTCCTTTTCAATATGGGAAAGATGAAGTGTCAACTGGTAATGCAGAACAAGTATACAGGAAAGAATGGGAGAAACAATTTGTTTTTTTTAAAGGTTCATAATCTTCATTAATTCAAAAATTCTGCAAAAATATAGGATGAATAGTGAGACTTGACTACATACTGCACAACGAAAAGAAACGAAAATACATTTGACTTTGTTGTTCAGTGCCCTCAGACACACTTTCCCCTTTTTTAAAGAAACCAGCAAGATAGCACTTCATCTTGAGGGGTTCCAATGGTGTTCTGGGTCCTATTGGATAATTTTAATCTGTAATCCACACTACCAAGTACCGGTAAGTTTTCTAAACCTCAAACAAAACTGAAATGCTATTTGATGTGTTCCCAGGCTTCACTATGTTTAACGTAATGAAATATATGCATGAACTGCATCTTTTCTGCAGACGTGAAATTTTCATCTAAGAGTAAAAACCTCGTTAATCACATACGTATAGACACTGTATCCTTAACTAAGAGAAAACATATCCAGTTCCAACGCCAATAACTTTTTCTTTGATTCTTTCTTTTGCAGGCATTGTTTTCTCAACTAGCAAACAGGGGAAGGAACATCCATGTCATAGATTGAAACATGGGAAGAAATCTTTAAAATACCATGACTGATAAAGGTGGAAAAAAAGTAAACATTGCTCAGTATAGTTTGAAAATGTAAGTTCAATAAGTCAAATGCTTAATTGAAAATTCATTCATCCTAGACTTACTACTATACATATCCTTTAAAGATACATCGCCTGGATGCAAACATGTTCATCAGGTTTAAATGGGGGGCAATAAAACAATCTAAGCCGATAAATCTCATCACCTTGAAAAGAAAAAAGAGCCTTACTAGGATAACCTATTAATTAATAGTAACAGAAAACCCCTCATACAGACATGAAAATGTGGCAGCAGCAATTTAGGGACATCCCAAATAGTTCTTAAATCCATCACTATAAAAGTAGAGATCCAATTTATAAAAATTAAAGACTATAAGGACACCACCCTCCTGAAACAAATCAGCTATGTGCTAGATGGCTAAATCTGCAGAAAGAGCTCAACAATTTAGCAAGAGATCAGCCTATGTATAGCGCATTACTAGGAATGGCCCTCAAGCAGAATTTCAACATTACTTCCTAAACAAGGATCAAATGACAATTTAACAACCTTAAAGGATTTTAAATTAAAGAATTATTCAAAAGATTGATATTCTACTTTCACAAGCAAACAGACCTCAAATAAAGGAGGTTAATCTTGAACAGAATGGTTTGGTTAACAATGGAGGACCAACTACAAAAATTTTACATGAACTGCATTATATAATAGCAAATGCGCCATACATCACAAATTTTATATCCTAATTTCCAATAGCTTCAGTAAACAATTCAACCATGAACCACTAACACCAGGGAGAAGAGAATTCCATCAAAAGAACACTCATAAAAGGTATAAGCAAACTAACCAAAAAAAATTATTTCTATTATTCTAATATTCTCAAAATTCAATTACTCCGGTAAACAGTATTGGAGTATGATTCAGAAATGTATGCACATTATTAAAGTAACTTGGAATGGCAAAACTTCACCAAAAAAATGTATTGATTTGCAAACAGTAAATGAACAAAAAATGTATAATTCAAACATGACAATATAACCATGGGTATGACAGTGGGCTAAATGAACCCATTGCCAGATTGAATAACTTATTGCTGAAAGCAATCAGAAACTCCCAAGACATTATCTACAATTTAACTGGCCAAGACCGGAAAAAAGAAAACATCACACCTGCCTCGAAAAGAGCGAAGAGTCTAGATCGGAGAACAACGAATTAATTGGAGAAACCAATGTGCATCTGATAAAAACATTCCCAGCAAAGTCAAGAACGTGATATGTGTATATATAGAGAAGAAAGCAAGAAGGAATCAGAATAACGTGCTTAGGCAAAGATTCACGGTACAAAACAGATAATATCACTAATATAATATTAAAAAGAACATGAAGCTACGACTTTTACCCACATGGATCTATACCCATATCCATTTCAGATCCCCAACTAATACTTTATTCGAAAGACAGACAAATTACTAAAAAAAAACAAATTATTTATCAAAATTTATAACTCAATTGATCAACTAACCAAACGCAACATTAGGGAGAAATTGAGAAAAAAAACCCTCTGCAATCCAATTTCTACAAAATTCGTAAACCTGATTTACGGGCATATTGAAATTTGCAGACGAAATTGAACCAGAATATATGAAATATAGATAAGAATTGGTACCAGGAAAATCCTGAAATGAAAACTGCGAACTGAAATGAAAATAATTTGAGAAAATTAGAGAATTTAAGAGAAAATTAGGGTTTTTTCATATAGCAGAGTTCGGCGATCGAATCAAGGAAGCACGGAAGAAGCGCTGGGCGTGGGCGGGAGTCATTTAGTGAAGCAAAATCTCAATTTTTCCATTTATCAGATTCGTCGATTTGTTTCTACGCTACTCCTTTCTCTTCTCTCATTAGTACGATGATACCCACGCTCGGTAAGGCGGAGTGTACAAGACACTGGGAGAAATCGGGAGATGTGAGACACGCGCGATTGGAGAACATAGAATCTTTTATTAAAAAAAATAAAGGTTCGGGAAATGGGACTCGCTAAGCTCACGGTTCACGTGCTTTGACGTATTCTAACTGGCTACGCGAAGGCGGCTTAAAGTTGAAATAGTGTTTCACGCGCGGTAGATTGAGAATGAGTGTCACGGACAGTTAAAGTGGGCTAACAATTCAGCTATGGGTGACGACACTATGTTGTGCTGTTAGCTTCATCTAACTTCAACGTGGAAGGGTGGAGGCCAGGGAGCCAAATAAAATTAATTTTAAAAAATAAAAAGTAATTATTTAATTTTAACACTCTTTAAATATAGCTTTTTACAATTTAACCTCTTCAAGTTTTCTCATACTTAGTTATGGTTATGGCCCCTTAGGTAAAATTTGTATGTACAAAATTGTAATTAACTAAATTCATGTTTAGGTTAAATGATCCGAATCTCATCGGAATTAATAATTAAGGGTCGTTCCGGATTGGGGTTAAGTCATTTGAAGTCGGAGACCCGGGTTGAAATGTAATCGGATAAGATGCGCGGAGCGGCTGAGCCCACTATCGAAATCCCTTGAGCGGGAAAACTCGAAACGTTTAAAAAAAAATCCAAAACCAAAACCAATACCAGTAGCGCCCGAATTTGATTCTCAGAGTGTACACGGAAAGAACGAGCACCAAAGATGAGGGGCACAAACCGACTTCGTCCAACGGAATCCTTCAACCAACAGCTACCACAACCCACGCCGGATCTCTACGGCAGTCGTTTCGGCGGGTCACGTGACTCCGATGTCAGCTTCGCCAGCAGCCGGCCCTCGTCAATCGGCATGGGCCGCCCCTCAACCGCTGCCGCTGATCTCTACTCTGACCGCTCCCACCAGAGCTCCGCCATTCGTGCAATCAACGCCTTCCTCTCCTCGCACTCATTCCACATCACGCTCCCGCCCAAACAAGTGCCCTCCGTTAAGGACATAACGGAAGTTATCAAGTTCCTCATTTCGCAGCTGGATTATCCTTTCTACGACTAAATTCAAAGAGGATCTCTTCATT
Source organism: Xylocarpus granatum (assembly GCA_019650275.1). Lineage (NCBI taxonomy): Eukaryota > Viridiplantae > Streptophyta > Magnoliopsida > Sapindales > Meliaceae > Xylocarpus > Xylocarpus granatum. Next base: position 335,342 of record BNST01000054.1, on the reverse strand, counting down.
GTATTGAAAGCCCTAAATTGCCCTTTCAAAATCAACAAATCGACGCTCAAGTCACCGAATTCGCCTATAACTGGCCGTCTTATGTTGCGTTGATTCATTGGCTGGTACAAATTGCGTCTTACAACAACCATATGTCGAACAATTCACGAGCGTTTGTGGAAAATAACAGTATGTATATGTATGCGCTGGAGAGTTATTTGAATCATATACGTGGCGATGACGATGCTGTGGAGGAACTGGATCGGGAATTTATGGGAAAATTAGAGAAAGAACGAGATAGTGTGAGCAATAATGTTGAAGAATTGACGAATAAGGTGGCAGAGACGGAGGGGGTGAGGATGGGGCCGACATAACGAGAGAGATTAGAGAAAGAAGAGGCTGTGATGGAGGAGGATTTGAACAAGTTCAATGCAATTATTGTGGAGTTAAACGCACGGATAGAGAAAATGGAGAAGGTAGTGGAGGAGAAAGAGAGCGAAATTGGGAAGAAATTGGAGGAGCATAAGAGGATTTGGGAGGAGAATGAGGAGTTGCAGACATTTAATGCACGTGATGTGGAGAGGATGAGGAGAGAGTTGCAGGCAGTGGGGAGAGATATTGGGGATGCTGAGAGTGCAAGGAGTTCTTGGGAGGATAAGAGTTGGGATCTTGATGCTACATTGGGCCATAAGTTTAAGGAGCTTGAGGCGCTTTCTATGGAATGCAATCAAGCCATTAGGAGGTTTTGCCTCTTTAATTTCTATAGTATTTTTGAAAATCCAATATGCTTTTGTTATATGTTGTTAAGTTGTCTATGCAAACTCCTATTGATCAATTTTATTGAACATCAGTAGTGTAGACTATAAATCCAAGTTTTTCACATCCTGCAAAATGTAGAAATCAAGACTGGCTTGATAGAGTCCTAGTTCATAATTGGCGATGTCCTGTAAAATGTTATTATTTGCCTTAAAGACCTTTCATTTAGATGACATAAAAAGGCACTAATGTTGCAAATAAATTCATCAATTACCTCAGATACATAGGACTATTTAGCTCAGTTTGGTGCTTTACTATTGTTTTATTACCTTTTGACAGAGGCAGACCAGAGATGAATATGAAAGTTATTTTCCACCTAAAACATTAATGCCAAGGAAATGCATCTTACTGCATTGGGAATGAAGAAGCTAATTTTATTTATTTCTGTTTCGACTACAATTAATAAGCCTCAGAGAATTGTAAGTTGTATCATATGGATACCATTGGTTAATGTCTAAAATATTTTTTCTGTTGACGGTCACATGTTTTGTCTTGGAAGCTAGCCAATCCTAGTTGTACACTAGTGTGTGACTTAACATCTTCTTGAAGTTCTCTGAATGTTGATGTTCCTCATGTAGTGACAATATGAAGGGAATAAATGCAAACTGTTCTTTCTGGCAGAGATAATCCTTTTTTTTTGGAGGTGTATAATCTTTTGTAGTTTAGTTTCTAGGTATGTTCTACTTACATTCTTCACCTTTCATTTTAAATTACCCTTTTCTCTAACCTTATGTTATCTGAAGACAAAGGGATATTCATAACTATGTTAAAAGTTAGACACAACTCTATTTGCTATCTTTCTATGTTTCATGTGTACATGTATTTGTGTGTTGATATGTTGCCTAAAATTATTAACTCTGATTGAACTGCTCTTCTTCTTTGGAACTAGGTTAAAAATTGCTAATGATATTCAGTATTTGTTGAACACTAAAGGGTCTATGGCTGCTGAGGTAATTTGTATTGACTACAAATCCACACTTAAGCCTGCCCTTGAATCCCTTGTGGAGGATATAAAGAGAAGCTCCATTGACAAATTGGAGGAATGGATTTCTCTTCAGCAACAGTCATCTGAAATGGCTACCAAGATTGAAGGAAAAAGAAACTGTGTTGATGCACTTTAATCTCATATTGATGAAGTGCAAAAAAGTTGGGTTCTTCATACAACTAGAGTAATGCATATATATCATGCTTTACTGCATTGCATTTGTAATGATCTTGCTCTTACATACCATTTTTTTTTGGGCAGTTGGGCTGGATGGCTGCTTTTCATCCTAGTTTCTATAAAAGCTTGGTGCAAATATATAATCTGTTAGAATATGGGTTAGAATCACTATAATCCTGACTTGATAGGACCGATATCAGATGTTATAAAGGAGAATAATAGAAGTTTTGGTTTCAGGATTAATCTGTTCCACATTAAAATGGATTGTGAACAAGGTTCAATTTTCAGAGCGAAAACTGAATAGAGGATATTCAGATAGTGTTACTTAATTACACAATTTATAGGATTAAAAATTATCACCAGTCTTCTAATAATTAATATAGCGCAAATTTGACATCTCTCTCTCTCTCTCTCTCTCTCTCTCTCTCTAATTTAATGGTTCAGGTATGGTGATGTTAACTTTCTGATTTGTTTAGTTGGGGGCATCTGGGTAGTGCTATGCTAGGCATGTATATGCATTATATTTTTAACTTTTGTGTCTAGGTACATTGAAGTTTGAAGAATGGATGATGCTTAACATCTAAATCTACACATATTAAAGGTATTTGGAACAATATTGCCACTAGTTCAGAATAGATGATGGCAAAAAAGAAAAGAAAAAAAGGGACAACACAATGGTGCATTTGGCCATTGAAAACATTCCGGATTTCCTGGTTTCCTTTTTGACAAATCCTGAAAATTTGTCTGGGATAGTGGGACCTAGAAATGTTTTCATTGAAATGAGATGGGAAGGCCTGAAAGTGAAAACATGATGTTTTATTCATAGTCCAAAAATAAAATAAAATAAAATCATAGTAAAAGGTGTCCTCCAGTCTTTACACAAGAGAATCCTCCCTGGCTCCCTCCCTCCCTCCCTCTCTCTCTCTCTCTCTCTCTCTCTCTCTATATATATATATATATATATATATATCCTTTTCTGTCTATTTATGATTCACTGTCAAGGTCAAATCAATGATAGTTTTGCTCTTTGGCATTATTGGAATGTGCCTAATTAAGGTATAAAAGACTCAATATCTATGCCCTTTTGCTTAAATTATTGATGGTTTAGTGAGTGGGGTCTATCTATCTATATGTCTATCTCTTGCTCTATCTGTATCTCCATCTATTTGTAATTCATTGTTTGTGTCAAACCCATGATAGTTTTGCCTTTTAGATTAACATATGACGCCTATTTAATGTACTATAAAACTGATTAACACATGTTGTCTATGTAAGGTACTAGAAAGTTGTATATAGTTGCTCTTTACATAAATTATTTGTGCTTTGTTGATGGGTATATAGAAGAACTATGATCCCCCTGCCTATTTGTCTGATTTATATATTTTTTTGGGTGTCTTAAATTTTTTCATATATCTTTTCCTGAATTTTGAATTTTATCCTTTTATTTGGTTTCCATACGTTTGTCGTGTTTGTGAATGCTGCGTAAAGGCTGTCCTGATGTGTCTGTTTGCGCAATTTGAACAATTTTTGATTGTTTGATTTTTATTAGCGCCTTGGAATTGTGCATATGACAGAGAAAACTTCTTATAGTGCATTCTTTTTGCAGTTTATTTTGTTTCCTCCTTGTAAAATGCATTATGCAGGTAATAGGTTGCATTACCACTTTTATATGAGGAAGAGGAGAAGATTTATTCCATATTAGTTTTTAGTTCTTTTGGATGTCATAGCAGTCTTGATAGACTTAGTTGACAATAAGTCATCCCCAGATAAGGCATATATGTGGCTTAGTTTTTTGTATGTCTTCATAGACATGATTTTTTTTTCTTCCATGTGACTTTTTTTTTGAATGATTTTATCACAAAGCTGGCATTCTTGATTTTCAGCAAAAATGCAAGCTCTTGTGTGCCCTTGATTGTCGAAAATAGGTGGCCACATTTTTAAACTATGAGATATATGGGTTTGCTTTACATGGTGTCCTAGTTTCCTGAGGAAGGGATTCCCCAAAACAAAATTTAGCCTACTTGAAAAAATGAATATGGTTGAAGACACATTAGGACACGTAAGCTATGAAAGTTAATGGAAATTGGATAATTGTTGATTGTGAGATAATCAAGGTACTATGTCACCAGACCCAACCTCCCTTTCCTTTTCTCTTCAGATTTTCTGTTTTGTTTTGAGGTGAAGATATTGTTTCATGCATGTTTCTCGGGGCTTGAAACAAATGGTAGAAAATAGGAAAGGGTCTTACAAGATCCCATGTAATTATGACCCAGAACAACAGTATTCTCTTTGGCTGGGTCATTTTCTAATCTTGAGCACTCATGTTTAGATGCTGCTCATCAAAATGGTATCTTATACTTGTTTTTATGAATTTTATTTCAAGCCAGAACAACTGTTGTACCTGTTTTACTTTATTTTCTTACTTTCATACTCACATCAATCTTATGTGGAGAAACAGTAGACTAGGTAGCTGCCTAGCTAAGAAGTTCATGGGAATCGGCTAGAAATGGGCAGGAGATGCGTTAAGATGAAAATTTTGCGCTTGAGGATATAAAGAAGTGAAAGTTCAGATTAGACCTAGGCGAAGAGAATACTGAAAATTTCAGCAAAGAGTGAGTTTTCTTGAAGAATGGCAAAGAGGAGATGTCTTCTTAGTTTGAGGATATTGTTATCCAGCTATGCTTATGTTGTTTAATTAGCAATATGGTATGAGCCTTAACTGATCATCTGTTGATCTCTTCCAGCAGATGGAAACTCTTTTGAACTTGTTGCAGAAGGAAACACAAGAGCACACTTATAGATGTGCAGCAGAAGCTAAAAAGATGGCAGATGATGTTCAACTTGAAGCTCATAATTTGCATATGGTTGAAAGAGAAGCAGCTGAGGCTCTAAAGGTATCTTATGTTAGTTATTTGTTTTAACAGATAATTGAAGGTCTTGTTTTACTGAAAATGTTGAAATGTGATGCTAAATGATTAGCAAGATAAATGCCATGAACCAAAGTGCAAAATATAACTTGAACTCAGTCATATTATGTTCTGAACAATCATCATTAATAATGTTCACGGTTGAATATGTTCTAATCCACATCTATGTTTCTGTGAAGACCTCTGAAATTAAGTTGCAGGAAGCCATCAGACAAAGTGAAGAACAAATTCAGATTTGTGCTCTTGAACTCTTTGCATTGGTTGTTTCAGTTTCAAAATACAAAGAACACATGGAGTCCAAAATTTCAGAGATGATGAACTGTCTCTCAGAAACTGCTTTAATGGTCTCAGAAACTTACAAGAATTTCTCGCCGCCACACTTTGTTATGACATCTGATGCAAGCCACTAACCACACTTCCCGCATTTAAGTTTCGACCCTTGGTTGATATGCCAGTGTTGCAGTAAGAATTGGTACAGTTTCCTGAATCAATCAAGTTTTTCAAGTTCTGTATCTTAATGAATCTGTTTGACTGCCCTTTCTGCTCCCAGATTTGTTATCATTAGATAGTAAACTGTCAAATGTCAATGTTTGTTTAAATCAAGAAAATCTCAAAGCTTAATCAAATCTTAGATGGTGTGAATGGAAGTGGTGAGAATATTTAAGCTAATATCAAAACTATTCAGATTAGATGTTTGAAACTTCATTTATTCTTATAATCTTTTACTTGTAGGATTGGGTACAGCCACCTCACAAACTAAGCAGGGCCTTCATATATCACTAGAGGAGCTGAATAGTGGAATTTGATGAATTGATTGGCTTTGTTCTAAACTAAAAGTAACAGGAGCAACAAAGGCACCTTACTAAATCCCTTAAATTTACCATTTTCATGAACTGTTTTAAAGTAAATTTCCAACTTGTAAACAGTGTCAAGGGTTTAAAAAAACATTAAAATAAGATAAAATGTTGATTTAAAAGACTAACTGAATAGTTAAAACTTTAAATTGAAATGTTTAACAGACTTGAAATCTTAGCTGTACAATAGTGAACCAACCCTTACATATTAGAGTTGGCCATGATCTCTTTTGATATCCAAAGTAGAATATCTAATTTTCAAGACTGCCTAAATTTCACCATCTGTACATATCAATCATCAGTTAGTCTTGAACAAAAAACATTTCAATCTCGTTCTACTTCCACATGCCATATGAACATATTGACATGTTGAGAATTTCTGAATTTCATGAAGCTCAGATTATATACATTTCATTGATACTCATTCTTTTCACAACAAAGTATGTACAACAGCTTGATATTCACAATTCTAGTATAAATACTGATTCCAACACCTCCAACCAAGAAGACAAAATGGTGAAAAATAAAAAATTTTTTTAAAAACACTTGGCCCCAGTAAGGCCAGGAAACCTAGCATTAACACACCAATCGTCAGCAGAAAATCAACAATCCATGAAGGAATGTGCGCATCATCTTAATGCTAACTTGTCCAACAGGAAGATCAAATGACAGATGCATACCTGGACTTACAGCATGCGAACTTTTGCCATGTGAATTCTCTCCCAGAGCACAACATATCAACTTTCAGTGCCAACCAGTGGGTAGGTAAACAACAACATGCTTGGCTTCTCCATGAACACCATCTCTCCCTTATTCTCAAAGCTCTTAAAACACCAGCAATGGCCTGGCCATGTTGGAGAACAAAGGACATGAGAAAAACAATCAGTTAACACAAGCTCGAAATTCCATCATTGGCTGTTAAAGCCAAATAATGCAATAACCATGTTGACAAATAGGATCACAGAAGAAAGCAACCGGCTCTGTAACGTGACTGTCAATAGTAAGGAGCCACAATAAAGCATCAAGAGGCACTTCTATAATTCCCTAGCACTGTGAATTGAGGAGTTGCCAAGCCAGTCCTTTGGAAATGCATCACAACACTACTCCTTTCACCGTTCTTTGCTCTCCACAAACTGGAGAGTGAAGTGCCAAGGCCAAACGGGTAGTTTATAAATATAAATGAAAACTTTTTTCCAGGATGTCCATCTTATTAAATCAAGAAAAGAGGATGAACCCACAACTGTAAACTGTAGTTAATGGTTTAAAAAGTTGTACTAGATTACCTCACCATGAACCCCACTGGTTGATCAGAAATTTTCAAGACTGCATGATGTTATACTGAGGAGAAGCAGGTCCCCAGGAAGTCTGCAGTGGCCCCTTAACAAATGGATGGTCCATTAATTGAGATGCAGTAGGCCGATCATTTGGGTTAACTTGTAAGCATTTATGGATAAAATCCCTGGCATCTCTTGATAATGAGTTGGGAACTGGAGGCGGGTCACCCTTGCCAATCCTGAATAATGCTTGCATCTGCTGACACAAAAAATTATGCCATAAGTAAAACAGCTTATGCAACTTAATGTAAAACTGAAATTTATCAACTTTTAGGTACAAGTGATTGGTCCTAAGAAAAATAACAAGCAGAAGTGGTTGGCAAAATTTCTAAATGAATTAAAAGAAGAAAAGAAAAACTGGCATTTGACATGTATCTCAATGCAAGCAGCTGAACATACAGGTTCCAAGATTTAGAGTAAAAGCTCTCTTTTTCTAAAGAGCAAAATTCTGGGACTGAGAATCATAGAGACTAAGTGATCTTCTGTAATGAATACTGAACCAAAAGGAAATATTCAGATTTTAATTAGAGAAGATGGGTGGGAAAGTTTTAGGGATATCAACTAGGCCAAGTTGGCCTGCAATGACTTGTGCTTGAGCCTGAACTGAGCCCCTAAGGTTGGCAAATCGCCACATGATATTAGGCCCTTGTAGCCAGCCAGCATTAGAAGCCACAGGCCCAGCAACAAAAAGTAATACAAAAAAGTAATGTCATTACATAATGCAATTGTAAGCAACCATATAGGACTCATTGTCTAAAATGTTAAACACAAAAAAATACCAGTAGCATAAGTGAAATCATCTTTTCTCTCTCTCTCTCTCTCAGATTCATTTTTGGGTCTGTGCAATGAAATGTTCATTACTTACAACTATAAATACCCTATCACACAATGAGAATGAAAACAAGACTAACATGCTATTACCATAATCCATTTCCAACAAAATGACAAATAGACTTTAAATAAGATGCATGAGCAATTGTAAACAGATGGATTATCTGAGGTCCCAAATAGAACTGACATTATTTTAAAGCAGAATTCCATAATTCAAAAGTCTAGAGCTCCTCTTTCTCTGCATCAAATTTTATGAAAATATAGAGCCAGAGCATTAACATAAGGCTGAAAAAACCAAGACAGACCCCTAATTGTGAGAGAACTAGGTAATATCAGATATGCCAAATCAAATGAGCTGGCAGTTTGTCAATATGTAAGGTTTTAGAAAGAGTGCCTTTTGAAAAGAGGTTGCTTTAGATATTGAACTGTCACAAAGTAGAGACACAATGTGCGAGCAAAGACATCAATAATTACCAGATGGAAAAAAAATCATGGCTACAGTACGCTTATGCCTACAAGCATTCTCAGAAAATCCTAAATCTTTTATACCCACAGTAACACACACACAATGATAATACATGTGTTCTTTGATGCTACCACATGCAAATAGAATTGTATATCAATGACCTGAAAATTCAATCAGATTCACACAAGAAATAATTTGATTTTCAAAATAAATCAACTCAATTGATGCCAACTTTCACTAAACAAAAGATTTAATAGAAGCAAACAAGAAGCATATACAACATGCAAAACTAGGAAAAAGTAAACCAATATGATTGAATGTCAAATCGCATACTTACGCCTTCCAACTGAGAGTAAGGATGCTGACTGGTTAACATTTCCAACACAGTGCATCCAAGGCTCCATATATCAGCAGCTAATCCATAGCCACGATAATTTAGATTCACAACCTAAAATTGCAGAACTAATTTTGTCAATCTGAAATGTCTTTGAAAACAACATGCTTTTTGGTTTGTCTCTTGACAAGATACTAAAGAGAATCTTGCATTTGAGAAGTAAAAAGTTCAAAGTAGCAGAGATATTGCAGATAAAAACTTGTTAAATGTCAAAAACTGTGACATATGCAGCATAATTCTCAAAATTGTGGACCACCTCCATTTTCACAAATGAGAGAAAATAAAATGATTAAAAACAGATTCTCAAGCATAACTTTCTCTCTATTTTGCAGAAATATGTATGCTTCACATCTTATTGGCCATTGAATTTTTGGATCACCATTATCAAATAAGGTGTGAATCACACAATTGCCACTTAGATACTTTTATTGCTGTAAAGAATAATAAAAATTATGACGATGTTGGTCACTTTGAGAGATGAATTTGGATCAACATTGAGAACAGATACATGTGTAGAAGAGATACTTGTATATATCTTTTTGGAATTTGCTTGTCTTTAATAGCTCTTAGACTTTTAATCTTCTTTTTTTTTGGTGTAGATACTAGGCTCTCTACAGTTATAAGGTGCACCGTGTACTGGACAGAATTTTTGTCCGAAATTCTTATTTAGGAGGCTCTTATCATATTCCTTGAAAAGGGGTATGTTAAGTATGGTATCTAATCTCTTCAAAACTATGCTGAACAAGTTGATTCCAAAAAATAACTTTCATAGTGTGACTAAATCATATTATACGTGAATTAGAGCTTCCAAATACTGGCAATGAGAAAAAGATTAAAACTTGTAAATGGGTAGATCGGTTACCCTTGAGATCATGCTAATTTGGTTGATACAAGGGCAGTTCATAGAGTGATCACAATTTCTTAATACAAATCAGATTACAAGAGAAGAGGCAAACCTCAGGGGCCATCCAGAATGGAGTTCCTTTGCTGGATTTGATGTCATTCATTTTAGTTGCCTACAAAGGTCAAATGTATTGCATTAAGTATATAAGAATTCTATAAGTGAGAGAGAGAGAAGAGAGAGAGAAACTACCTTTGCCAACCCAAAATCTGCAAGTTTTACAGAACCATGTGCATCCACCAATATATTGGCACATTTTATATCCCTTGAAAAAAGGAAAGAGACAAATTTTAGAAGCTACAATACATAAACTAGAAGTGTTAAAAAAAAAGGAAAGCATAAAAAAAAGAAGAAACTTTTCCATTGTCACTGAAGTTCCACCTATCAGAGTGATATTGACAATCATTTTACTTTGGTGGAAAAGAAATCACATAGAAGATGCAGTGCAATTGGAACTAAGGCTTAATTCATCAATTTTAAGGCACAATTTCCTTTTTCCCAAGGCTAGACCAGTTTATGCTTCTAGCAGCATGGAATTGGTTGTTATTAGTTTTCTTTAAGTAAATTTATATAACTCTTTTCCCATATACACATGCTTCTTTTAGAATTCACAGAAGTCCTTAAACAATTATCAAACTCTCTGTGAGAGAACTTTCATTTATCCAAATGAATTTACTCTAGTTTGTTCACAATGTCTAAATTAAGAAAAAGACAAAATCGTTGCTTATATAGAAAGGTATATTTATTGCATGATGCACAACAGTAACAAAATGTGACTCAATGTCTTATGCAAACTTAATTTGTTATCAGAGTACTCCTGTCCGATATTCATCCCCAAATTCCAGCCCTTGCGAATACATCTGGATATAGATCAGTTGAACTATGTATAGCTCACTAATTTATCAGTGACACTAACAATGCGATAACAGTCAATCCCTAAATCCATATAACAATCTCTATTGTCTTTGTCTTCTGTGCATCTTTATTTAATTGATAGGAAACCAAAAACCAAAAATCATTTAGAATTGTAGGAAAGAACAAATAAAAGTGGACGAGAAGCCCACAATGAGGGGGGGAAAAAGCCCAATAAAAGCTACCTATGGACTACATGAAGCCAAATGACATATACATACATCAAAACAGTATACAAGCCGCAAAATTTACATATGACCCCTTCCCAATTCAGATTGATGAAGAAGAGAAAAAGATCTTCAAAATCCTTAAAGACAGGCCCTAAGAAAAGCAAAAAAAAACAGAATTCATGATCTTTTAGCAAACTGAGAATGTAATTTTCCTCATGAAGAGGGTTTTAATACTTGTAAGAAAATGGTGTTAGGTCACAATTATTTCCTCAAAATGCATATTCAATATGGTTGGATGTTTAACATCATATCACCTTATGCACTCTTTCTCCATTTATGTACTCTCTTTCCTTTTTGCTTCATTTCCAAAGATTTTCTTATTCTCTACTACATAAAGAGCCAAATCCTGTCAGGTAGCCCATTAACATCTTCCTCCTTTTCCATTCCAAAGATGCAGCTATTTCGTTCTTGCCATATCACCCACAAGGAGAGCAAGGCCCACACATTTTCATAATGTTATAGCCTTCCTTTCTAGCTGAAGCTGATCTTAGATTTCAGCTGCCTTACATAACGAACCCAAGAGGAAGAGGCAATACAATGGAGGAAAAACTCGCTGTTGGTTTCTTGATTCTTTATACACATAACAGACCATGAAAGGGAAAGACAAGTCCTAGGATTTCTCCTTTGGGATCTCCCTAGAACTAATCTTTCTAAGAGCTACTGTCCAAGCAAAGATTTGAACTTTTGGGTGGAACATTGGCTTTCCAAAAGATACTAAATTGCTTGAAATCACAAGTAGAGTTGTTTCCACCAATCATGAAGAATATGATTCGTAGGAGAAATTACCCAAGAGGTCTAATTTCCAAAATTCTCCCATCATCTTACTCTCATTAATGACAAGTGAGTCCAGCAAAGCTAGAAGATCAATATACTCTTATTTATATCTCATTCAAATTCATCCTCAAATTGAAATTCCAACTCCAATCTAAGGAAGAGGGAGAGTGTGGCCATTCTAGATCTAAAAGACACATTCTTGGAAAGATAATCTATACAAATGACAAGAATGCTCACAAAGAGAGAAGTCTACTGCCCAAATGTCTTCCTGAAACTGAATTTTCTCACCATTTCCAACTGCCAACTTGAAATGATAGAAAAGGTGACAATATTCTTTTGAGATGGGTTTCTGAGGACTTCCATTAGTCCTGGATTGAACCAACATCAACTCCCATCCATTGGAATGAAGTCCATATTTTCTTTTAGTAACCTTATGCCAAAGAGATTCCTTTTCTAATGGGAAACTCCAAAGCCAGTCAGCTAGCAAAGCATTATTTTTCTTTTTTGTGTTCTCAATTCCTAACACTCTTCCTTGAATTTTGCGACCTTATCCATTTAAGAAGATGAACAACCCTGCCTTCTTCATATCCTTCCCGTAAAAAGTCTCTCATCAACTTGCTTATTTTTACTAGGACACTTGAATAGAGATAGAAAATAAAGCGGTAACTGGTAAGGATGACAAAACCAAGTTAATAAAAGCAAGTCTACTCCTAGTGAAAGAAAAGCTCTCTTCCAACCTCAAACCCTTATGTCAAACTTTTCTATCACCGAAACTCATACGATTGAGGTCCTTGGTGTACTTGAGAGGCCAATTCCCCACCAAGAAACCAAATATGAAAATCATAATCTATCAAAAATTGAATTTCTGAGACAGGACATTCTCCTCCTTTCTCTTTGTAAACTCTATAAAAATTTTAAGAATTAAAATTTTTCTTAATTATCTTGTCCTAAGAATGTTGTTTATTTGTTCCACATTATGAGAGTTGTATTCTTTAAGTGTTTTACATAAGAATTTTATTTTTTGTCTTAACCGAGAAGGTATATTGTATGTTTGTCTATTCCATTGTTTATACGACTAAACTAATATAAATGAACTTATTACTTGTAACTTGTTCTTCACTTGATTTCTTTTTTCCTTTTTAAATTACCACTTCCCTTAGGCACAAAAACACATCAATAGAATCCCCCACCATGATGATCCTTTTGAAATTGTTTCATTGTAAATTTGATAATTCAACCCTATGAATTTAAGACATAATCTTCAATGACATCCACTTCTGTCATATTGTTGTGTCATTGTTGTTCTCACTCATATTTCTTGGGTTCTTTTATTACTCCTCTCAAAAAAATCAATAAGTTTGAAATGTTATTGAAAACAATTTTTAGCTCGACCTCTCGATTTCATCCTGTCTAATACGACTAGGAAAAATTTCATACCTGCAATCCCTAAAATATCTGCAATACCAACAGTAAAAAATATGAATACTGCTAAAAGTAATTTGGACATTGGAGCTTAAAAAAGCTGCATACTGGGAAAAACCAGTCTATACATTCCCTATATGTGTAAGCGACCATCAAGGCTGCATCTAGTGACACTTGATATCTTGATGGCCCAAACAAGGAATATTAAAACACACAAAACATGTTGCAAGTTGTAATAAACTAGCATGTTTGGATAAAAAAAATGCAATAATTATACAGACAAATGATGATAAGGAGAAGGAGAGAATCTAGCAGCAAAATCAATTTTACCACCTGTGAATCACATTCTGCTCATGAAGATACTTCAAGCCATTCAGGATCTGCCTTGTGTACGCAGAGACTTGAGAATCCATCAAGTGATACTTTTGATATAGATTTGCAAGTGACCCTTTTGTTACAAGCTCAAGGAAGATATATAGCATGTTTTCATTCTGAAATCATTTGATGAATTAGAATAGAAGAGCAAGGACTGAGATAAGCAAAGACCTAAACCACCAGATATAAAAGTAGACACCATTACAGTGAAAATGAACTTGCTAGCTTGCCATAAAAAATAAAAAATAATAATAATAATAATAATAATAAAAAACATAATCATTACTCAAAAAGGTAGGCAGTGTACATTTAGAGAGCAACATGTATGGGGCATGACAAAGGATACCCGCTCTACTACAATATTCGAAATACAAGAAAACAAAAATGTGATTGATAAAATAATTGAATAGAACATTTGTAAATATCATTTGATTTTAAAAAGCAAAAATGTAAAACACTGGAGATAAATTCAATCAAAACACACGAAATTAGTTGACGTTAGCAAAACCTAAAATACCTGAGTCTGCAGATAAATAAATAAGCTAAGTTAGATGCCACAAATAGAGGGCAACAAGGCTGCAATTTTCTTCAAAATTAGGATTACTTGGAAGTTGTCTATATCTTAAGACACTTTACCAAAGGGACTGCTTGTCCTACAGCTGGCAATAACTGGGTAACATACATATACAGACAGATTGGTAAATGATGACACTGTCAGTTTCTAAAGCATATTTTCTAAATATGCTATAGTCAATAAGATGCATGAAAAATATACAACATTTGAAATTCCAGCAATATCATGGATGCCAGGGTCAATAAATGGCATCACAAGCACACAGTTCTAGATATTAATGTATGAAAATTAACATTGCAGAAATGAAAGAGAAAAAACCAATTCTGGAAGTGAGATGCATACCTTGTCTGTGCCATAATATCGAACTATGTTTTCATGTTCAAACTGACTCAAAAGAGAAATCTCCTGAACCAATAAACACAATGCTAGTAATATGATATCGTCAGCCGCAATAATGCATACAATAGCTTCTAAAGGTAGATTCCAAGATTAATAATTTAAGATGAAGAAAACTATTGAAAAGAGTAACATGTAATGTGTTACCCCAAGGACAAGACTATTCTTCCCACCTGCTCAAGCTGGAGAATGCTCTGCTTTCCCTGACTTCCTTGATCCCACAGAGAAACCTCCTTTACAGCAAAAAAGAATCCATCACTGCAGAAAAACAGAAAGCATGAGAGAGACTACTAGAAGATGCATGTATATGAATAAGCACACATCCACATGGATATTGATGATATGTTAAAATAGATCTATTCCAGTCATATATGTTGTAATCATTTCCTAGCCCTCCTGCTTTTCACATGCCACAAGGATGGCTAAACATTAGCATAGAAAATTACCAATGTTTACAAATAGCTGACTCAAATGAATCCATTTGATGGTTGGCCCTATATTATTCAATGCTGGCATTACAATGTTCTAACTGAGTGTACAAGATCTTACATTTACGAATATCAGCCTAAATTACTTTTCACAGAGAATTAAAAATGAAAAATCTGCCCAAGGGATACATCAATGTCACTATGGGACGACATCAAGCTACCACAAACTTTTCTAATCATAAGTGCAGAAGCATCCGTAGATAAATCATAACTAAGTTCATAGCAATAGAACGCCTCTTCAAGCACCTAGTTCTGCCTCTGGGTACCTAGAGGTGTCTATTTAATTAGATTGATCTTTCTTGGTGAATATTGGTGGGCAAGCCACCAAGATCTTCAACCTTGTGCAAAACAGTGAAATAATAATCTAGAGCAAGGCTTAGTCAATCAATTAAGACGTCTCTGACCACATGAATATAATCTTGACCACCTTTAGACTAAGGAGTCATTGTTTTTACAATCACATAGCAATCAAACAACACATTCAAAATCTTCAAAATAGAGAAAAAAAAATATAACTGGTTGAAAAGTGTTACAAACATAACACGGCCAAAGTAAACATATCTAGTCTTAGCTCATCATCATCAACTTTCTCTGCCTCAACCCTTTTAACCATAGAATTTCTCAAGAGAAAATTGACTTCATCTTGCATGACTATCTTGAGAAAAGAACACAAATAGATTTCATTTCAATATATAAATATAGCCCCAAAATCCGCATGGAAGTCTCATAATGTTCTTTATTGCTTCTCCATTACATAGATCTTAAAGCAGTTCAAGAAGTTCCTAGTATTTCCTTTCTAGTCCAACATTATTTATCCATTCAACCTGTTATTACTTTCAGCAGCTAAATCATATCAATAAAACCATGTTATCAAAAGGAAGCTCAAATACAATGAATACTACAAAAATCATGTCCATGAGTAAATATAAGTTGCAAGCATATCAATTATAACAGCCAAAAAGAAAAACTTACTCAGTAAAGCCTTCATACACGGTCCCAAACGAACCACTTCCCAAAAGTCCACCCTTTTGCCATGACTTAATTCTTCTTCTGAATTTCGCATTCGGAGAAACATTATAAACCGATTCCATAAGCAGGCTAACGGCATGATTTTTATCCTCTCCATCATCATCATGATTGTCCTCGTGATCATCGTGATTCGAAATGGACGGATCAGATTGTTCAACAACATTAGATTCTCCCGACCTTACTTCATGTTCTTCAAATTCATCCAAAGAATTAACAAACCCTGCTTGAACTGGCAAATGCAAAAAATCTTCATCATCAGACTCCGGAGCAAAAGATTTCATTAAATCCCAAGTTGTGCTAACATTATCCACCACATAATGCCGAAACTTCATCGGTGGCGGTGGCGCCAGAGCTGTTGGCCTCTCGCCGTTGATTCCAGTACAATTTCCCGCTCCATTTTCACTGCCAGCTAAGCCAAAACCTTTCTTTATAACAGGAAAACCATTTTCTAGCTCATCATGTTTGATCTTTTCTTCAAATCCGGTCACTGGGTCCTGATATTTCTTCTGTGTCAGCGGCGCCAAAGCCCGTGGCCTTTCACCGTTAATTCCGGTACTGGGTCCCGCCCCATTTTCAGTTCCAGCTAAGCCAAAACCTTTCTTCGAAAACCTATTTCCTAGCTCATCACGCTTAAGCTTTGCTACAAGTTCGGGCTTCTCGGCTAAATCTAATGGCTTTTCGAACCGGGATTGCAATCTAATGGCAGTATCAAAAGAAGTTCGACCCTTTCGGGCCTCCCAAGCGGCGGTTGGAATATTGAAATCTTCGGGCCCAGAAAAGCCCAAGCTCCGACAAATGATGTCAAATTCGCCGTCGATTCCTTTAACTCGAAAGCTGGTCTTATGATCGGTCGGAGGGATGAGGTCCAATGAGCGAGTACGCAGGGTCCCGGACAACTGGTCGTCAAAGGACGAGATGGGTGAAGACGACGCATCATAATCGACGTTCTTTAAGGCGTTTCGGCGGTCGAGTCTGGGTCTTGCGCGAGGGTTCAGCTTGCCATCCATTAAAGCATCTGCTCTGCCCTTTCGGATGAAATGAAAGCGAGAGACCAAAATGGGTGAGTCGCAATTTACAAGCTTGACCGACAAGCAAATTGACAAGTCAGAACTGTCATGCAGTTTCGTGTCCTAAGACGGCTGTTCTCCTTCTCCCAATCACTACTGCAACTCCTTTCATTTTTGTCGCGCGTGTTCTGGATCAGCTATTCCATCAATTTCTCCGCGTTTTCTTTCTTTCTTTCATTGGCTTGCAAGAAGAAAAATTTCGGGCCCACCAAATTACGGAGTAAAAAGACACATTAACCCTTCTAATTTCGCATATGTGGGTCACAATGAGATCTAAAATATCCAACAGAATCTGCACGGCCGCCACACTTTGGTATTGTTATAGCGTTCGGATTCCCATCATTTTGTCACGTCATTATACATACACGTATTTATACATGGCAAAGTATTCAAAAGATTTACTCACGGCTTGCATCCATGGGTCGAGACCGACCAGCTAGAAGAAGTCAAGTGGCATTTAAAGATTAACGACACAGCTGTATGCTTAGAAAGGTTTATGTAACACTAACAACGAGCAAGAGTGGTGGAGTGAAGAAGATGATGTGGTGATGTTACGAGGAAGTGTTTCGAAATCATATTTTTGAAAAGAATGGAACGTTTAGGTGTGTCAACTGGGTTAGGTCGGATAGGTTAAGTTCCATTTGTTAAAATGTCAGTAGATCCAACATAGGTCTCGGTCCGAATTTTAACGGACAGATCCAAATTTTAATGGGCTATGTCGGATCATTTCGTTTACAGGAAAATCGAAAACGATTTCAAGGTTGGAAGAATCATAGAGGCCATGTGTACTTTGAAAAGAAAAGTGGAGTACTCGTGAAAATTACATAACACAAGACATAAACAGAGCTGTTCAACAAGGCAAGAAAATGCATTATGTTCATTAAAATGGTAAAAGGATAATGAATTGTAGTAAGTGTATTCATTATGAGTAATCGAAAGATTGTTACAATCACCAACCATAATAGTTTCATCACTACCATATGCATAATGAATGAAGAGGTTCTGCAAATCCGAAGTGATTACTCTATGACTAATTTTGTCACATGGTTGGCAAGCCACGCGAAGGCTACCACCATCGAAATTAGGATGCCAAGATTGAATGGAATTGCTAGGATGAGAAAAACCTCAAATATATATTAGGGTATTAGACAAACCAAGAGTGTCTTGTCTTGATTGTTTCAAATGGTCTCGAACAATATTTGAGAAGTTTCGATACTTTCAATATTCTTGATTATAATTTTTTATTATTAAATTTCGTTTAAAATTCTTACAAATTTTAAATAACAAAACAACCCAAAAACAAATTAACAAGTGATGAACACCATTCCTATATTATGGAAGTGATTTCGGTCTCTCTAAGCCATTTGGGTAGATTTGCATGCCCCTTACCGCTGGATTATAGCTAGCGTACGGCCAATCCCACGAAGCAGATATAACCACAAAGAGAAGAACAGTTTGAAAATTAGCCTGCCGTGTACGCAAATGGTTAACTAATTTTTGACCCAAAATGAACTCGGTCAGCTTCCCCCCAATTATATTGTATTCCATTTCATTGACCTGTTACGCCCCTTAAAATATATATATATATATATATAAACTTATTAAATTTATTTTTATTTTCACACGTGGGATTAACTATTTAAAGACATTTCTACTATATGCAAATAATTATTTAATTTTCGTTTAAAAAGAGAATAATATTAAAAATTCAAATGCTTGTACAAATTAACGTGTTGAAGTTATATATATATATTTACTTATTTTTTTAAAATTATATTTTTATTTATTCTCGTAAAAATATAAAATATATAATAATAATAATAATAATATTTTGACGTCAGATTATTATAAATAAATTTATATATTCAGCACTATTTTTAGAACAAAAACACCTCGGCGTCTAGTTATTATTGTTAATTTTAAAATAATTAGAGATTTTTTGATACGTAAAAATTAATATTATATGTTTTTTAATTTTATTTAAATTATAAATATTTAATATTAAAAATGACAAACCAATCTGATTGGCTCATGAAACTCAGCTAGGATCGCTAAGTCCACTGCAGGGAAGTTTGGATCTAGACAGAGCTGCGGGCCCTAATCGACCCTTCTTAAAATTAAAAAAAAATTAAATTATATAAAGGCCCACGGGCCAAGCCCAGTCCAAGCCTGTCTTTTTTTGACATCTCTTCCCAACATGTTTTTTAAGGACCCAAATCTAAACTAAATAAATTATTATTATTATTATTATATAAATTCTTTTTTTAAAAAAATTAATTTGTGTCAAGCCTACAGTTAGAACTTTGACAGTACTCTTAAGAGAGGTTGCATCTTACCACCTAGTTATAAACTCAAGTGACAAATTTGATATTAATATATAAAATATATTTATATTTGTTATTTCACCAAGTTTGATAATAAATAAAAATTATATTCATGTCTAATTTTACTAATCGACATACATTTTTTCAAAAATTTTAATGCCAAAAATTGATATTACAAATAATAAAAAATTATAAATATGATAATAAATATCGATTGATTAATTTAATTACATATTTATTTGTGTTAAAATTCATCTACCTTTCCTTCTTGTCGTGAATTGGAGATTAAAATTTTTTCAAAAATTTTCGAATTTGAAAGTTTGAGATGCAACGAAAGAAACAAAAAAAAATTACTGAGATTAAGTAATGAAATTATAGACGTTGCATATAATTATAAATAAACTCTTTTTTCCGATAATTTGATAATATATTTAGGGTCAATTGGGGGTCATGTTTCTTCAAAACCTAATGCATTTCCACCTCTAACTATGATATGTATGATTTAAATAAGATCTTGACAAATTGTAAAATACAATTGTTAATAGTAAAGAAAATAAAATAAAAAATAAACAAATTACTAACTTAAAAGACCAAGAATTTTATAAAATAATGTTCTTTCACATGGAGATATACTAAGAAATAAGACTCCATGTGAAAGGCAAAAATGTGATTAATATTTTATTGTGGTGATCAAGGTATAGGAAACCAAATAAATCAATGTGGCGTCAACTCTTTTGGATTTGTTAATTAATTTTTTTTACAATCTCCTAGGGTTGATCGGTTATCTATTGCTCGAAATATTCTAAATTTAATAATTATAAAATAAAAATTATTAGGAAAAATTTTAAAAATAAAAAACAATGAAGAAAATATATTATCGATGACTTCAATTTTATATTTAATTTTTTTTTCAAATTTTCTTTTTTTTTGAATATTATTAATACTTGAGTAATAGAAAATTTTTTTAAAAAAGGAAATTGACGAAAAATGTTATGTCTCAAAACTATATGCCTTAATATATATATATTTATTAAAAATTATAATGAATAATCTTGTGTGACTTAGTGTTATTTGATTAGATGCTAAGCTTCTAAAATTAAAGCATTGACAGTAATTAACATATAAAATAATTTCCACAAGATAAGAGACCCTAATTTAAAGGAGAAATATAAAATAATGTTTTTCACATCTTTGTGGTGTAGCACTTGTTTATCATTTTTCTTCAAACAAGAAATCATTTTTTTTTAATGAGAGTTGGGGTTCTCCCATGCCCCAAATTCAACTCATAAATTAACAATAATTTAATCTTGAAATTGATTTTTTAAAGGATTACATTGAAAAACTAAACTTACTTCTATTCTTATTAATCGAGCAATAAAAAATTAGATAAAATTATTTAAATTTTTAAATCATATACTCATTTTAAAAAAATAAAAGACATTTGCTTCATTTTAATGTAAGAAACTTAATAACTTTAATGTTGTTTTAAAAAAATTTAATTAAACGCTATCTATAATTAATTATCGTATACATTCTTTGATAATTTGAATTATGTTTATTAATTTGCCATTATATATATTTAAAAATTTAATAAAAATTCGTAAGTTATCAATTTTTTTGATAATTCGGAAACAATAATGAACTTTTTCCCTAAGTTTAATAAGAAATTATAGATAATTTTTATTGTTAAAATTCTATAATTTTTAAAGCTAATTTTAATAAATCTATAAGATGGGCAATAAATTTAGAGTTTAAACCTTACTCACAATGGATTGTGGGATTGAAGTGGCATTAAACTTAATTTTTTTTTGTTTTAACATGATGCAACAACAGTACAAGGTAGCCTCAATTTTGACTTGATAACTGATTCCAAGGTGCAGCAAAAACCATTTGAATTTCAATTGGAAATCGACAAGTCAGTCAAGGTTAAAATCATTATCAATTTTATCTTGTAAATTTTGGATAAGTCTTTGCTTTTACAGTTGTGTCCATTAATTTTTGGTCAGAGAAGAACAGAAAACTCAACATTATCATAACTATTGATTCTTCTGTGTGTGTGTGTGTGTGTAGTTTAAAGATTTTCCAGCTCTTCGTGTTAGAAGAAATTCAACACAGTATAACGTGAAATGCGGGTATCATGCATGCTGTCTTCAATTAACAGTAAAGAAGAAAACTGACAGTGCCCATTTTGCATGCATTTGCTAGTTCAACAAGGCCAAGAGACAAGGAAAGAAGCTTACAAGCATCTAAGGTCGTGTTTAGGGGAGCTCCTAATCCTCAAATATGTGTACATTGAAGTTGCCCATCAAGAAGAATTTGGCAAATTCGTCGACGAGGGTTTTGAATGTCATAGCTCTACCTCTTGATACATAATGTTAAAGCAAAGGAATATGGCATGAAATCCCATCGAAGATTCTTCTCTGTCAGATTATAGCATAGTTTACACATAATATAGGAAGTGATGTGGAAAATTAGGCCGAGAAGAGGCAGCATTTTACATGTATGTATATATAAAGATGCGGCGTTGCTTCCTCCCAAGCATCAAGTCCACGTTTAATTATCATGCATGCATATGCATGATGTGTCTTTAATTAATTAAATAACTTAATCGTAATTAAAACTCGATTTAAAACTTATCGTAGACCTACATTTTGATACATTATTTTAATGTATAAAAGGTTGCATTGCTAGTAAAGCAAACCATTAATTAATGGGATGAAACACAACAATGGAGAATGGAAAATAATTAACATTTGGCTTGTAATAAAATTTTTTTATTATGGGATTTTGTATGCGATTCATATTTCATGGATGGAAGAAGACGATATCACTACGATGCATTTTATTTATGATAAAGTACCGTGTTCGATGATGTTACCCTAGTACAATACAATTCTCTAATTTTATTTTTTGGTAATTATCTTTTTTTAGTTGTAATTTCTTATTTTTTAATTACAATTTTTAAATTTTGTTAACTTTTATATATAATTCACGAGTCGAGAATAATCACAAAAAAAATTAAAAATTACGACAAATAAATAAAAAATTTTAGTTAAAAAGTGAGAGTTATATTGTATAATTATTAATTATATATATTTATCGAATAATTTAAACATACAGAGTTGAAATATAAATTTTATATCCCAACCAATGTATCGGCTGGTAAATAGTCGTTAACTGTATTAATATTCATTAATCATTCAAGTCTATTTAATTAGGTAAATAAACTAGTGCCAAAGGCTACATATGTGGCCCAATCATACAGTTAGAAATTGTCCTAAGAGAAGGGGAAGTTTTAATTAGGCAGAAACCCTAATATTAAGGGAAAGTAAAAAGACAATACGATACATCATTATATCAAAACAAACTTCACTATATTGGGTTAAAGTAGTCTTTTAATGTAGATAGGGAGATGGATGCGGAATCAAGATTTATTATAACTTTATTAAAATGCTATTTGATTCTTTGTAGTCATTAATTTTGATTAATTAAGGGGGTTTGATTAATTACAATTAAATAAGTAATTAAAAGTCATAGGTTGGATGCGTGCTAGTGAGTGTAATACTACGTCTTTGAGATTAGGGAATTTGACTTTGGTGCCTCAAAAGTACCCATTAGAACACAGAAATTAAGAGAGATTCTGCATCTTGTTTTTCTCGATGGATCCAAAAAATAATCATCGTCGTCAAGACGAAACTGAAATGGACATTGATCTCTCCCTAAAAATTGATTCTAAACAACAAGAAGAACAGCAGGAAGCAGCAGAAAAGGAAGAAGAAGTGAAAGCAGATGAACAAATGAAACAAGAAGCTGCTGCTGCAGAATTATCATTCTTGGATGAAAACTGTGGCAAGACAGAAGAGGTAAATTGAATTACAGCTGCAGCTCTCTTCGTTTTTTTTTGTAAATCACAACAAATAACAAAGATTTTGCGTATATTTTGCTTGATTATCAGTTATCGTTGTTGCAAAAGGAGATGAATAGGATGAAAGAAGAGAACAAATCGCTGAGGAAAGTAGTGGAGCAAACAATGAAAGATTACTGTGATCTTCGAATGAAATTGTCTGTCTTACAGCAAAACAGCCAGCACAAGGTAGGCATTCACACACACACACACACGCACGTATATTGAATCAATAATTTTCAGGACCTTTTGTGTGTATCATTATCAGTTTTCTTCATGGAATATTATTTATTTTGCTTAGGATCCTCATATTTTTCTCTCACTACTCCATGGGAATGGTCAAAGAGCTGTTCAAGAACCAAAAATGGCTCCCAAATTTATAGATGATTTTTCTAAAGGGAATGGATTAGGGTTATCGCTGAGGTTACAAACAGATACAGATACGAGTCAGTCAGAAAGGGAGGAAGATAAAGGAGAGATCAATAACAGTGCAAGCTTTACTGTATCAGCACAAAACAACAGGCAGCAGTCTCAAAGAAGTGAAATGTTCTCTGGAATTACAAGCTATGTTTCGTCACCACCCAACAGAAAAGCTAGGGTTTCAGTTAGGACAAGATGCCAAGCGGCTACTGTAAGTTGATCTGTCAAACTTTGGCTAACATTCTTTAAAGTAACTGAATTCTAAATTTTGAGAACTTTGTAATTATTTTTGCAGTTGAATGATGGATGCCAATGGAGAAAATATGGGCAGAAAATAGCAAAAGGAAATCCTTGCCCGCGAGCTTATTACAGATGCACAGTAGCTCCAGGATGTCCAGTGAGGAAACAAGTATAAATATTTCTGTCACAGAACTAAATTGATCTCAACGTTTCAGAATTTGAATCTCCTTTCTCATTTGTTTGTAATTATGTATTAGGTGCAAAGATGCCAAGAGGACATGTCAATTCTGATAACAACATACGAAGGAACTCATAATCATCCTCTTCCTATCGGTGCAACTGCCATGGCTTCAACGGCGGCGTCGACAGTATCTCCAGCTTCATTCATGTTGCTGGATTCAAGCTATAATTCTGACCTCCATTACCAAACTGCTCACATAAACTCCTTTTCTCATCCATCATGTTTTCGAAATATAAGCCTTAACGATCCTTCAAAAGGAATTGTTCTTGATCTCGCAGCAAGTTCCTTTGATCATCAACAATTATTGTTCCCAATGGCTGCTGCTACCTCTTCATCACACTCATCTGCTCAACCTGGTTTCACTTGAATATCATGGAAAATGGAAATAAATCAAGTCTACGTTGCGTTAATCATACTACTTTTGTACTATGTATACAGTTTTAGACTACAGATATAATGGAATCATCGAAATGTCAGTTAATTCAACTGGCAAAATCTCTTGAATCGGATCTTACGAAAGATTTAAAGTTTGAATTTCGTTATTCTTAGAATTGGAAATCAGTTGAATTTATGTTTATGTAACATTGAAAAGAAAATAGAAGAGAGAAGGGTTGGAAGGAGAAAGGAGAAGAACCATCAATTAGTGAGTTGGCCGAAAGAAAGTGAAAGTGTGACCACGTTGAGTTGCAGTCGATCCTAAATTTAGGGTTGCTGTTGCGGCTGCTGTCACTTCTCTTATTCATAAAGAAAACAAGGGAAAGAAAAGGCATTTCTACAGACAACTCATTCATTCCTTGGGACCTTTCTAGGGCAGCTGTAGTGCCAACAATTGGCCCATTGAATATTCTCAATAATACCCTGTTTATAAATATATATTAATCAATGGTTTCATATATATATATATATATACTCCCATCATTTATATATGATTATATTAATTTCAATTGCATGATTGGAATTGTATTTGACATGTGTATTTATTATAATGTATTAATTATACATGTTATATATACATATATATATATATTGCACACTATCAAAAATAATATTTTTTAATTTTATATTTGAATTTTTTTTAAAAAAAATATGATTTTAATAATACTACTCGATAAATTTTCTTGTACTATCAAGATTTAACTAATTATTTTTTAAAATAAATAATTTTCAAAATATGATATCGCTAAATATTAAGCAACATAATTGAGTGTTATATGGCATAGCTTAAATCCATGAAATTAGCTATTAGAAGACTATTATTATGATAATTGCGTCATAAATTGAATTATGCAAATTGCCTGATTATTTCACGTAAATCTGTAGTCTAAAAGGTATGTGTATAAATTTTAAGTTCAGATAATCCAATTATATTATAATAAATATTATTTAATGAGATCTCGTTACATATATGATTAAAAAATATTAATAACTAAATAAAATAATATCTACATAGTATTGGTGAGTAAAACATTTTACAACAAACAAATTATAAGACAACAAGCAAATGAGAGGGAGAAATCAAATGTATATTGCTCGACAAATATTTTTATGAACAAAAAAAATACAATTAGTGGTTACAATGTTGAGGGAAAAATATGAAAAGTGACGATATTTTTATCTCAATTGTTGTGTAATTATACAACACTTGTTAATTCACTTATGAAATTTTAAAATTTTAAAAATTGAAGTTAAAATAATTAATAAATTAATTCTATATAATACTAAAAATAGCCCACTTACGTATTAAGATTATAATATTTTCTTCTCTTTTTTTTTGTATTTATTTAGTATAAAATTTTTAAATAAAGGTAAAGTTTCGATGATAGTTTATGCTCAATGGTTCTTAAATATTTTATCACGTGTAAAATTTTATATACGAACACAAATTTTTTGGTTGAAAATTAATAAAAACTAATTATTTTTTCTTGTCAAAATTCTTTCTCCTATCATTTTAAAATAATTTCATATGCAAAAAAAAATTATAACTTGAGGAATAAGTGAAGCCAACAAAAATTAAAAAGAAAATGAATATTTACACTATTTAGTTATTTTATATAAAAATAAAATTATAATTTTCAAATTTGTAGAGCTGGGAGATGCTATTAAATAAACAATGGGTAAAAATATAAACACCCATAATAATTTTTAAAAATTTTACATATTTTAAGACGCATCAACAAAAACGAAAAGAGATGGGTTCAAACCCTTGGTAAGAATAAATCGTACACTAAATTAGCAGTTCGACACTTTAAGCTACTCAATTATCTCTCTTAATTTTTTTTTATAAAAAAATTATTATGTTACATTACAAAAAACAAAAATAATAATGCTTGAAAAAAAGACCTTCTTCACTTCATTTTTAATTTTTTACTTTCTATTTTACTATATTATTTTAGTATATTACTTGAACTTCTACATTATAGAAATTTTTAGTGTATATAAAAAAAATGATTATATAATATCAATCAATTTATTATATAGTTTATAGGAAATATAGTTATATTATTTTTCAATTGTTGTTTTCATAAAACAAAAAGAAAATGAAAATGGTTGTGATATTTTTTAGTTGCAGTATTTTCGATTTGAGAACTTGGTCGATTGTATTATAAAAATAGTAAAATTATATTCAAAAGATGTAAATAAAATGGTAAAAATCACGAATACGTGTTCTGTAAAAAAAATTCAAAAATAATTTTTTATTAAAATATTATATAAAATTATAATTATTTTAATTTATTTATAAATTCGTTATGCATTAATTTTTATATATAAATCAAAAGTTAACATTATAATGTATAAATTTAATAATAATTATCATCTTACAAATTTTAACATTAATGAAAACATTTTAAAATGTCATTATTGTGACATTACAATTAACATAAATATCAAATAATAAACAAGCAGCATATCTTTTTTACTAAACAATCACCACGTATTCAATAGTACGTTAATACTGAGGTAAAATCACTTGATTTTAGAAGCTAAATTAAAAGATATTCGATAATAACAAATTTTAGAAAATTTAACATTTTCATTAAAACATTCTATCTTAATCTCGTTTTTACTGTGACTTAAAAGCCATTACACTACAATATTAGATGAATTATGAATTTTTGCATGTTAAAAATACATTATTAAAAGTAAATAGATAGAATTTAATATATATATATATATAAATAGTACAAAAAATTAGTGTAAAGAAGAAGATTTAAACGAATAAGGAGCTTTAGAAATCAGTAATATTTTATATAAATTTATTTATATAAATTAATATAATAATATTTTATAATTATTACATTTGATATATTTTCACGAGAGTAAATAAAAATTTTCAAACAAGTGTATTAAAAAAATTATATAAAATATACGATAACGTGGTTTTTATCTTAACATTACTTTTTTAGAGATTGTATGAAGTTGGGGTTATTTAGTACTTTTAGTATAAGGCAAAAGGTACCCACTTGTGTTGGGCTGAGTGAGCCCACTGAATCCCCAAGGCCAGACATGGCCTTAAAACTTGTTCTGCATTCTCTCTCCTTTTGACTGTATCTTTGCTGGTACCTTCACCGAAAGGGTTTTGTAAGGCAGACCAGAACAGAACCGAGCAGACTACTTGCTGCTCTTACTTTCAATAAGGCAGGTAATTCGCGAAATCAAATAGAAACCCAGATGGGAAGCACCGCTGTGGAAAAGAGTGCGGAAGAGCTGCAGCGAGAAATCGATGAGCTCCACCGCCAACAGCGGGAGGTTTGGTTTCTCTCTGTTTCTCTTCTCTTCCTTTCTCTGTTTGAATAACTTTTCCTTGTGATTAATTTGTTGAATTTTCCGTAGATTACAGACAGGCTTAAAGATCCTAGGGGAATCCGCAGGGGAGCGTTATCGGGTTCTGGCCCTCGCAATTTCGCCGCCAATGGAGGCCGCCAACGTGGCTTTGTTCGACCTGTAATTTCGGATGTTCTTGCATGGATATTTCCTCTTTTTGTTTCTTCTTATTTTTAAATTTATTGTGTTTGATTGATTTCAGGCAGATAGAACTGACGTGGAAGAACAACCTCCGGCCAAACGGCGACTCCTGTCAGCGGTTGTCAAGGTAATATATTAGCTCGTTAATGTTTTGTCTTTTTTTTTAAATTCTGTTTCGGAAGGAAGATGTAACCATCTGAATTCCGTGTTATATATTATGCTTATGCAGACAAAAACAGGAATTTTTTTCAAGATAAATGGTGAATTATCTAATTGAAATAAAACGTGTTTTTCTTTCTTCAAATTATTTGTTATTCATATTAAATAATAAGCCTAGCATGAGTTTTAGGTTTGGTCGAGGGAAAGCTGTGTTTGTTCCTTTTTTTACTTTTTTGGTACATTTTTTTTATTTCACTGGTGAATTCTCTAATTGGAGTTTAACTGTATGATGTCTTATTTGTAATGAAGTTGGAGGATGGAGAGATCATGGAACCTGCTGGAGAACTGAAGGATACAAAGGATGCGGGTGTAGAAGGAACAGGTGCTGTTAACCAGAGTGATAGGAAACCTTCAAATTTGCAGCAAAGCTGGTGGTCCAGGAGGGATGACCATCAGAAAGCAGCAAAGATGGTAAATTTAATATTGCCTCTTGTTTCATTGAATGTCATGGATTTGAGACCAAGTTTATGTTTCTGATTGTTGTTTTGTTTTCAGGATAATGCAGCACCAGTATTGGAGCATGTTCCTAGGGTTTTGCCCAAGGATGAGGATCCAACCATTGTTAATAGAAATAAAAGAATGTTGGGGCGACTTTTAGGGACTCTAGAGGTATGTGTTAAGCAATTATTTGAACTTGGTTGTGACAGAGAATTGAAGCTGAAAATTTGACATGAATTTATGGTATTAAATATCGAGGCCAAGTTATTCGTCAAAGCTTACTTTTGTACCAGTTTCATGATTTCTCATTATGTTAATTTTCTTGAAATTATTATGAATTTTCTGAAAACTGTTATATATACTATCACTACCAGCAATATTTTTTTTCTAGTTGCTAAGTTTGTCTAGAACACAGGGATTAATCAAATTTTGATAGCTGGTGATGGTTTCTGCTCATTGAATATATTAGTTTATGCTGTAGTCTTTAATTAACATGAATGACTTTTATGCATGGAGATCAAGAATCTATCATTTGCACAGCTTATTGGACTTTTTTGGGACCAAAAGTATTTTGTTCATGAAGTAATAAATTATTAAATGCCAATTATTATGTACTTCTTGTGGGTGCAACAACCAGTATCTCGTCTGCCCTAGAAATTCTAATTGACGCAAAAATATAGATTGAAAGTGCACTCCTATCCCGTTGGGACTGGAAGTGTGTTTTGGGCTAAGCAGTAAGTGGAAGAGCTTTATGTGTTTGGAAATTCTGTATTTTTATTATGGCTTACAGTTTTTTTTTCCTTTTTGGTGTAACTGCTCCAGAAATTCAGGAAGGAAGATATGCAACTTTCTGGATCAGAGGCATACAAGCAGAGGTCAAGTGCTTTGCAAAGAGTAAGTATACACTAGTGCACATCTTCATTGAATCTAGTACTTGGTGGGAGCTATATTAACAATAGCGTCTCTGTAAGGAGTTCTGGATTTTTTTCAAGCAGTAAAATGAACCGGAGGTTGAGTGTGTTTTAGTGTCTTAAGCAATAATGTCTATGTAAGCAACAAAATATTTGGAAACATTTTATTTTTTAGTAGCAAACCCTCATTTTTCATCTTAAACTTTCTTAGGCTGAGCAAAGAGCGCGTGAAGAAAGTGAAAGGCTGAGGAAACAAGAGCGTGAGCAAATCGCTGAAAAGAGGAAGAGAGATCTGGTTAGTGGGTTAATATACAAGTATAATTTCCTTCTATAAAGCATGGAATGTTTCTACATTTTGTATTTGCTGAAAGTTTTGTTTTTCCCTTTTCTACATCAGATTCTTAGGGCTCGTATTGCAGCCAAGGCAGAAGAAAAGAAGTTGGATTTGCTGTTTCTTCGGTGGAGTGAGCATCATAAAAAACTTAGCAATTTTATAAGGTGTTCACCTCTCTTATTATTGGTACAAATAATTTTATACTGGTGTGCCCGTTTTGACCAAGATCCTGCTACGTGTTTTCTTCTGCAGGTTATTTTTAACTTTGGTCCAAAAGTGTCCATATTCACAATTTTATTGAGACAAAGATAAGTTTCTGTTCATGTGTATGGTGGTGTTAAACAACTGAACTAAATGAATATCACCTGTTTCCTTGCAGGATCTTAGGTAGACGTTCATACTTATTTTTAATTATTTAATTTATTTTCATAGCTCTTGGATTGTGATTTCCAGGACCAAGACAGAGCCCCCAATCTATTATCTACCCACCAAACCACTTGAGGAAGATACAACCTTACCTGAGCAGCGTACGGAACAGGTGAGTTTCCTCCCACTTGTTTTCTGACAAATGTGTTGTTGAATTGAACTGTATAGAGAAGATTTGTCATCATTTTGAATGAACTCGATTTTTTCCCTGGCTTCATTGAAGTGGCTGAATGGTTTGAAAAATTAGCATATTCACTCCATATCTCTTTATTATGTATATATTATTATTCTTCAGTTCTAGCTGTATAGAGTTGCAGGGGTGCCATGTACCAGCATTGTACTATAATAAATGCATTCTGTTTGGAAGACTTCCCTGCATAATCAAATCAAATTTTTGGGAAATATGAGCAGTTTCATGTTGTCTTTGCCTTTAAATTTCAATATTCATATTTTCCACATCCACATCAGACTTTTCGCCTTTTGCTATTCATTATACACCTCTTGCTATTAATCTCCCTACGTCTGAAAATAAGATTAATATAACAGCAATACTGAGTTGCAAAATACGTTTGCTGGTATAATGTGGTTTGTGACTAAAATCTGTATTCTCACATTTATCAACACTGGAAAACAGGAATTTTTAGATTGGAAGACTGCTACGAGAGAAGAGCTGTCCAAATATCAGAAGCAGATTGAAGAACAATATGTTGCCAATGTTGAAAAGGAAATGGAGAGGTGGCAAAATGCAAGAAAAGCTAGGAAAGCAAACAATGATGATATGTTGAACTTGCAGGAAACAATGGACAAAGAATTGGATAGTCATAGACTTCAGCATGGTCCCAAGCCAAGAAAGATTCCTGGGGGAAGCAACAACGAAGATGAGGATGATGTTGAGGATATCAATGTTGGGGAGGATGACATGATGGATGATGTGCTTGATGTCAATGAGAACAGGAGAGGCGATGAAACTGTTAAGCTGGAAGCTGGTGATTCCAGTCCTCCACCTCCCGAAAATACAGAAAATGGTAATTGAAGTGGCCACCACACCTCTCAGGTTCCATTTAGGAAGACTATTTTGTATCTTGTATATTGTGTCTTGTATCTGTTTGTTTGCCTGTCCTTAGTAGGCAGTTTTTTGCATTTCTCTCTCTGTTTTCAGTTATATTTAATGGGTTTTGCGTTTTTAGGTTGAACTTATCTTTTCAATATCGATGCCTATTTGTTTCTCTTCTGATTTATTTGATTTTGCACATTGTAATTTGTTTGTGATTTCTGTAGCTTTTATTTTAGTAAACTGTGAATGTGGATGAATTTTTCTGAATGCATGATTTGTTAAGTGTTTATGATTATGAGTTAGTTGGTGCTTATTCTGGACCGTGGGGATAGCTACAATACCATTTCAGTATTGATATTGGAATTGCATGTGAAAAGTGGTTATGCAGAACGTGTCCATTGTACGTTGCATGTCATTTTGGAAACATACATTGCAATTGCATTGCTCCAGAGACCAGTAACATGTCATTATCAATTCCGCATACATTATTCAATGTGTTACCAGTTTGGTGTGTGATGACACTGTACCAACACGGCAGTTAGAAGTGGCGATGTTTGGCATTGGTATTTTTACATCCGTATCAGATGCAATAGGAGACAATGCACGCATAAGAAACCTGGCTTTTCAGCTAAAATCTTCACAGTGATAGTGGAGAAACATTATGCTGTGTGAGTAGGAAATACTTTTGTTGTTGAGTATTCTGTACTGTTCAAGTGCCAGACACATTTTGGCGGCATTCCAATCCCACCAAAGAAGAAAATGTAGGTCTCACGTAATCTAATCACGATGATTTGTATTCTATTCAAATGTTTTTTTCTTTTACCAAACCATGAAAAGGGTTACAATAGAGTTTAGCATAGGTAGAGATTAATTTATCTTTTCTTTGAATTTACAATGTCGTAAGGGCAAACATTACTATGTCGTAAATTTATTTATTTATGATAAAAATATAAACTATTTAATTCAATAAATATACGTTATTATATATAAAAAATAAGTATTATAAAATACTTTATTTATATAAAATTATTTGGATATTATGAAATATTTTTATAATTATTAAAATTAGTTAAATTATATATTTTTATTTTAAAAAAATCTATGTAATTTTGTTTTTTATTTTTATGTAAAAATATAAACTATTTAATTTATTATATATATATATATATATATTATAATAATATACACATGTGCGCATACAAATAGGTATTAGAAATTATTTATTTATATAAAATTATTTTATTTACTATAAAATATTTTTATAATTATTGAAATTAATTGATTATGATTTTTATTTTAAAAAGACAAAAATGAAGATTTTATATTTTTAAAAATAATTTTTTTGTAAGATAGAAATGTAATTTTATAAGTGTTTAGTTTATTCAATTTTTATAAAAAAAATTTAAAATTTATTATTCAACTAATTTTAATAATCATAAAAATATTTTACAACACGTTAAAATATTTTTAAACAAATAAATAATTTATAACACTTGTTTTATATATATATATATTTATTATATATAATTAAATAATTTATATCTCTACATATACAAATAATATATACTATTTTTCTATTAAAATTAGCATATAATCTATGTATATTTATTAAATCAAATTAAAGTAAAGTAAATTAAATATTAAAATATAAAAAATTAAAGATATGTTTATTAGTTTTTAAAACCTCGAGAAAGGTACGTGAAAATATAATAACATTTAAAATTATATATAATATTATTTTTATTATTTTAATTTTTTAATTAATCAACTAATGGTTTAATATAACAGTTTTACTATTGATAGATATTTTTTGTTAATTTTTTAAAATTATATATATATATATATATATATATATATAATTTTATCAAATTCCATAGTTGAAAATACCTTTTATTGTATTTCTTAATTAACTATGAATGGATGATGTGAATACAAAAAAATAAAAAATCTCATTAAATATTACAAAATATCAAAATTGATTATAAAAAGTTCTTACTATTTGCTTTAAACACGCACGCGCGCGCACAAAGTAATAAACTTTTCAAGAAAATAATAATTAAAAGCCTCCTAGAGTTTTGATAAAATGTTTATTTCTTTTCAATTAGTCATGGAACATGACGAGCATAGAGAAAATTATTTATTAAAAATTATATATAATAAAATTACGAGTCATGCTATGGTACAATCGTCGTACCATATGAATGTCGTATTCTAGTTTAATCACGGTTTTGAATTTAATACTTTTATATTAACTCGTTTTAAATTTTTTATATTATATATTTTAAATTTTTATATTAATTTTAAAATATTTAAAATTATAAATTGTTATTTTCTCTTTAACTTTTTGATATCAAAGATTAAAATTCCTATTAAGAGAAAGTCTATAAAACTTTAATAAAATAAAAATTGTTAATTTATTAATATAAAAATTTTGGTCAACTTTTAAATAAAGAATACTCTAAATTACATAACTCATGCAAAGTTATCAAATTAATACGACAATCTTTTATTAATATTGCGTATTTTTATTATTATTTTTAAATAAATAAATAAAATACTAGATTATAAGAAAACAAATTATATTAATAAATGTAATAGTAATATAATATTATTATAAAAAAATAAATTTATATCGCAATAATATAAAATAGGAGGAGCTTTTTGGTAGATAGACGATAATTCTTACCGGATTAAATTAAGACAAGTAGTGAAAATGCAACCAATGTTGATAAAACATATGCATTTGCATTGTATTGTATTTAAGTTGCGATAATATTAATTAAAAAAAATAAATTTTTATCAAAAATTAATATTTATTAATTATATTTTTTAAAATAAAATAATAAAATTTTTGAAATATACCCTTAATTTAATGAATATATTTAAAATTATTATAATTTAAAATATTATTAAATACATTTAATGTTAAAAAAATTTCGATTAGAATGAAATTAAGTTGAAATTTAAATTAGAAAAAGTAATTAGATAGGTTTAATTTTAAGAAAATAATTAAAATTCATATAATTAAAAGGTGTATATATTAATTTTTCTTGTAAAATTTAAAAGGTGTATATTATATATATATATTTTAAAATTTTTATTTTTTTAATATAATTTTTATTTATTTTTAATTTAAAAAAGAAAACCACAGAGTGGAGAAACCATAAATTAATTTCAAGTCTAGTCTGCGAAGCAAAGTGATCAAAGCGGAGCGACAGTCTTCTCTTTCGCACACCGTCTTCTTTCTCTGTCTCCTTGTCGCAAGAAGTACTCTTCACAGTAAAGATAGCCATTGGAGAAACTGATAGAAGCTCCGGAGAGCTAACCGCAACTAAAGACGTGGTTGTCGTTTTCCTTTTCTTCGTCTTCTTCCTAACCGAAAATGCCACCGCAAACCTCCACCCGACCCAACGGAAGCCATCAACCTAACGGAAACCATCAACCTAGCGGAAACCATCAACCCAGCGGAAGCCATCAACCCAGCGGAAGCCATCAACCCAACGGAAACCATCAACCCAGCGGAAGCTATCGACCCGACGGAAACCATCGACCCAGCGGAATCCATCGTCCTCAAAGCAACAACCACCATCACCACTACAACCACCACTCTTATTACCCAAGGGCTTCCTCTTCTTCCTCAGCTTCATTTAGAGGCTGCTGCTGCTGTCTCTTCCTACTCTTCTCTTTCATCGCCCTTTTAATCCTCGCCGTCGTTTTAATCGTCTTCCTCGCCGTCAAGCCCAAGAAACCCCAGTTCGATCTCCAACAAGTTGGGGTTCAGTACATGGGCATTTCCTCACCCAATCCCACCTCTCTCGTCGACCCCAGCTCCACTACCGCCGCCGCCTCCACCGCAACATCCGCTTCCATTTCCCTCACGATTCACATGCTCTTCACCGCCGTCAATCCCAACAAAGTCGGCATCAAGTACGGGGAGTCCAAATTCACCGTCATGTACCGCGGGATTCCATTGGGTAAAGCTTCCGTTCCAGGGTTCTACCAAGAGGCGCACAGTTCGAGAAACGTGGACGCCACCATCGCCGTTGATCGTGCTAATTTGATGCAGGCTGATGCTGCTAGTCTGATCAAAGACGCTTCGTTGAATGACCGCGTTGAGTTGAGGGTCCTCGGCGATGTTGGCGCTAAGATCCGCGTCCTGAACTTCGATTCTCCCGGTGTTCAGGTCAGCCCATTTTCCCCTTCCACTTGTTTTCTCCTTGTCATTTTGTTCCAGTTTTCGGGGATGGTTTTGCGAAGTTGCCGAAGTTTTAGTTCAGATTTTCACTTCCCAAATTTGGGTTTTTCCTTATCTTTCCAATTTCTTGTGACTGCAAATTTTACTTTTTGCCAACAATTTTGGAACATTCTGCTTCTGAATTTTGCTTTTTGGAAGTAAATTTTCCATACATTCATTGTTTACCAATTTTGATTAAAATTCTTCATACTTATTACTGAAATCCATCTGGGACATGTGATTTTTTTTTAATGTTTTTATTTTTTATTTTTTGTCTTTTGTGCTGAGAGAGAGCAAGTAGGCACTGTATGAGCTATGCCCACTAACCGCTGTCCCCATCCTGCTTTTTCGCAGAGGAGGATGTCTATTCTTTAGATACTTTCCTTCTTACCTGTAGTATTGCTTTTCTGCCCCTTTCATTTGGCTTTTTTTCCATTTAAGCTTCCTTTTCTGACATAATTTGCATTTTACCACTCCCAAAGGCTAATATTATATTTTAGTTAAATTATTTTAATTATATAATATAATAAATTATTTCTAAATTTTCATTACATGGTTAATTTTTATGTTAAAGATGTTTAATATTTACAAATTAATTACGATTTTTTTAATCTGTTTATGTCATTTCCCTTGTTATTTTTTTTTATAATTATTGATAGATTTTAGAAGTTAATTAATTATTTAACACCATCTTGATAAAGTTGACGAAGAGATTAATTAAAGTTTATTAGTCGTTTACTTTAATGACTATGTTGCTTTATTGGCTCGCACCTTCCCCCTTTTTTTTTAATTTATGGAGGAACCAATGGCCTCAAGTTTACATGTGGAAATGCTTAAACAGTTAACATGTCTTGGATTTTTTTGCTCGATTTGCCCTCAAAGTTTTTGGAAATTACAGAACTTGATGTAGTTTTGGACTGTTTTGCATAGCGAAGATACTATAGGCTTTGTCGTTTTTTGGGAGAAAAAAGTCTTGGTTCAGTTTTTCACAATGTCAATTTGGGTGACTCCTGGGACCAATGTGGGCCAAAAGATTAGACCATTTCTCTACCCCATTCAATTTAGATAAAAGTCATGTTTACGAGAATATTATTGCAAGGCTTGCAACCCAAGTGTTTAAATTATTTTATTTGATGAAATAATGATAATTGGGGTTATGAATTGAAATGGGTGGCAGGTGTCAGTGGATTGTGCAATAGTAATAAGCCCAAGCAAGCAGGCTCTTACCAGTAAGCAGTGTGGATTTGATGGCTTTAGGGTCTAGTTACTACTCAACACGAGGAAGAAGAAGAAGAAGAGGACATTATAATGTGAATGCTCTCAACCTAGGAAATAGAAAGAGACAGGTGTGGAAAAAGGCAAAAAGGAGAAGAGAAAGTAAGGGAAAAAGTCACTCACCCACTTCATCATCTCTGTCGCTTTTTCCTATTCCCACGTCACATGGGGGGCATTGGCAATTTGATGGAGTATTACAAAAGCAAAGCAAATGTAACCATTCAGAAGATTCCTCTCTCTCTCTCTCTGTAGGTAATCAATTTTTCACCTCCCATTTGACATTTTTGCAAGAGTTTTTTATCTTTATTTTTTCAAAAATGAAAAAGAGAGAATTTCGGATTGGTTTCTTCAGTTGGAAGGAAAATTTGGGTAAGTTGTAGTAGTACGTGTAAAGTTGCATCATGCTCATGCTGTGTGAAGAAGAAGAAGGAGAGTAAGTGATTCATCATGTGTTAATGGAAATTCAACGAATGATATCATTCTTCAATTGCCCCATTTCTCCCTTTCACCTTGGTATAAATGATGGAGATTCATGCGTGGATAAAGGGAAGGACCATCTCTTAATCTTTAAGAATTCTGTTATCTATCAGTAAGTCAATGTTCAACAACAAACCTCCACACAAAAAAATTCTTCAGGGAGGGATACAATACTATTATTAAATTAAAGTAAATCTTTGTACATTAGATATTTGAAAAAAAATTTATGTGACGGTTTTATTATATTATTATAGGCTAGATAATAAAATTATTTAATAATAAAAAAAATTAATTATATAATAAAAAAAATTTAAAGTAAATTTTATTTTTAATTAAAAAAATTTGCACGTAAAATTTTAATTACAACAAATATGAATACGAGTAATACAAATAACATTATATGTGTGCACGCGCACATGTATGAATAATCGCACGTAATACAAATATAAACAAATAACATTATATGTGTGCACGCGCACACGTATGAATAATCGCGCGTAAAAATGTACTTACAAATGTTTATAAGTACATTTTTATTTTGAAATGCACATTTTAAATTTATAATATTTTATGTATAAATTTATAAATAATTATATATATATAGACGCGCGCACATATTTATAAAATTATTGCGATTATTTTTGTTTTATATTAAACGTACGTAATATTTTATTTTAAATTTATAATTTTAATTAAATTATTTATAAATTTAAATTTGATACATAATAATAGTAGAAATATAGTTAAAAAATTTACAAATGTTCGTACATAAATTTAATAAATATTAAGTATTCGTTTAAAATCAGTTTAATAATAAAATGTTAAATCCATTATAGGTTCGATATCGAATAATTTTAGTGAATGTGACCGAAATTTGGTGGTATCGGTCTCAAACCTAGTCTAATGCCATACCTAATTGTATTTTAATTACAATAAAGGACTTGTTTGTTATAATTAAACGGTCTATGTCTACACATAGAAATAAGAGCTGGGGACTTATTTGCTACAAAACAATAAACTCTTCCTTTAAACAAAAATACATACAAATTTAGGTAGCGAAATGTTATTACCTTGTTATGGAGAGAAAGAACAGAGAAATTCAAATAACCCAGAGGAAAAAAAATCAAGGCTAAATTCATAAAGGATTTTAGCGAAAGAGACCGAGCAGAGTCGAACGACAGACGGTTTCAGTGGTATGGCTCGTCGCCAATGTCCGCATTCTTGTTTATATAACTTTGTATTCTGTGTTTGGTAAAAATTATGAAGAATATAACACTTGTTCTTGTTTTTGCGATTAATTTTTGTTTGGTTATTGTGAAAATGGAGGGAGAAAAATAATCTTAAAACTTGTTTGGTTGCCGAGAAAAAAAAAGTAAACATATAACGGAGTGTTTTTTAAAAAAATATGTTGGTTTCGAATAAATGTGTAATTATTTCTATTTGTCGGAGTAATCGTTAACTAATTGGTGATTATTAATTTCAACAATGAAGCAGATGGATCGGTACCAGATGGTGGAGAAGGTGAAGGCAGAGGCACCGATAAGCGAGAAAGAATTGAGAATTACAGCTTAAGGCAGACTCAGGAATTACATTTCGTACGCTCTCTCTCTTCGCCAGGTTTGTAAAAGCTTTATAGTGCCTATACTTTCTGTTTTTCATTCTTGCACGTTATGTAATCTTACTGGTTTAATTAATTGATTGATTATTTTAATTACTTTTAGTTAACAGAACCTGTGATTTTCTCATTCAGGGGAAAGGTGCCAATGAGATTGTCCTCAAGGCCACAGGCAGAGCTATTAACAAGACGGTGATGATTGCCGAATTACTTAAGGTTATATTTTAATGTCATTTTTAAGTAGTTTACTGGTAAAATTTATGATGGTATGTGATTCAAATAATTTTATATGACTTCTTGATTCTTCTTGTAATCCTCTTTGTAGTTGACCATTGTTAAATATGAGGCGTGTTCCAGTTATTTTGGTTCTGGAATTATATGAAATTGTCAAAATTCATCCAAATTAACAAATGTTGAGTTACTGGTAATTCAATGATGCACTGGATAGCGCAAGTGAGATAGTTCACATTGTTACTTGAGTCACTGACTTGGTGCAGTGACCAGATAGTTCTATACTGTCCTAATGGATGGAGATCTAACTTATAGAGACAATCTGAATTGACGAGTAAAGAGAACCTCAAATACATAACATGACAACTATCCCTTGGAAAATAAAGAGAAATATTGTTGAAGGACTTGAAACCATTTCAATATTACAACCCTATTTTGTAGTAGACTATTTTTAATCCTACACAAATAAAATAAATAAACTTGAGTCCAAGTAAAACTAGAATAAAAAATACCAGATTATGTGATAAAAGTTTGCTTACCTTGAATTTCTTTCTTTCTTTTTGTTTTGGGAAATGTGTTTTAAATGGATTAACATTTTCAGAGGATGATTGCTGGTCTACATCAAAACACTCCAACTGGATCTATTAACATTACTGACCTATGGGAGCCACTAGAGGAAGGGCTTCTTCCGTAAGAATAAGAAATTCCTTTTCTTTTCATTGGTCTATGAATTGATATACTTTTTTCTTTGATAATAAATGAATTTTTATTATTTGCTTGACGCATTATTTACTTAAGAAGACTTGAAACCACCCGTCATGTTTCAATTATCACAATTACTTTATCAAAGAGGGAGCTGGATTCATCTTCCTTAGGGTAAATGATTGCTGAGATCTACATTACAATTTTGTGGTCTCTATCATATGTTGATATTGATTTCATGGTATGAGCTTTCCATTTTTAGCCTATCACTAAAGACCTTGAAATTCACAGTTATCGAACACCATCTTCAAATTGTAAACCGAAACAAACAAGGTTAAAATAGTATTGATGGAATTGTTAGCATTTAACTCTTGAAATCTAGAATCTTTTAAGGTGGAGGAAATAGTAATATCTTAAAATTCAAATCTTCTATTCAATAAGAATTCAATATGTTTGAAAGCTATGCTTCTTTTCTAACTTCAAATTCAAAAGAAAACTAAAAGAAGCCTCGTCGATGCCATATCTCTCGTCTTTCTTAGGTAGTTCTGATGCAACAAATGAAAAATAAAAAAATTATTTTTTTTAGGAATTTAGGAATATTATTTATTTAAGACAACATTTTTTAGGTTTTTTAAGTCATATTTAATTTGCATAATGTAGTTTTGTTATCTACGTAGAATTTGTTTTATATACTAGGATTAAACTTCTTTACTTAAGTCTTAATGAGGACTTGGTGTTATTGATGGATTATTGAAGAAAGTATTTATGTTTCTTTCCTTGTTTCTTTAATTATTTCTTCTGATTTGCCTTTTTCCCAAAGAAATGTCATCATCCAGCAACTCTTTTATCCTGAAAACACCATCCAAAATATTCATCTCTGCCACCAACTTACCACAGGCCAAAAACTCGCTTTTCAACTACTCTGTTGTCACAGGATTGGTTTGTTGATGATGTTGCCTACTAAAAATCTTCATGTTTAATATAATTATGGTACACTTTGTATCCAAAGCTTCTATAGAACATGCTACAAATAAAAATAAAAGGAGAGTAGGGTAGGCAACCCTTTGGTTTGAGCAATCTGGAAGCATTATTTGCTTGCCCTGTGGTTTAAACACAATAATATTTCAAAAGTATTCTTAGGTTTTTCTGTAGCACAAAATTTTCCTTAATTTATGGCATGCATTTAACATTTCCTCCATTCTTTTGTCTTTTTCGTATTTATCATCTTCAATTTTTACATCTACAAGCACGATTGTTTCCTACATTACATATACAACTTTGACATCATGCATCTTCATACTTTTCTTGTACAACTACCGATACCAACCACGAAACCCAGCTGACCAAGTGAAGCCATCCACCGATTATGATGTTGGAGGAGGTGAGCCTATAGGTTAATGCTTGAGCATTTTTCTTCCAATGTTTTAACATGAATTAATGTTTATACTCCGATTTCGTGTAATTTAGAAGCAACTTTGGTTAATGCTTGAGCACATATTTGATTGTTTCCAACCAGTTACAACAATAAGTAATATTAACTTCAATTTTATTTCATTGTTCTCTACTGGGTAATGTAGTTTTGCTGCAAATATTATACCTTTGACAAGTGCATGACTTAAAATATTGCTGCATGTAAAGTTACAGGCAACTGGAAGGCCTCATGGTCGTGGTCAAGGTCTTGGACCTGATGGGCCTATCCAAACAACTGCATGAATTACAGGCTTTTTAGGTATTACTCTGGTTTCAGGTTACTGAAAAGTATTGAATGTATGTTTAGCCTTTCATCTTACCAAGTCAATGGACTTTAAACCTTACAATTTAAGGCATTGAATGGTTATATTTATTTGCTATAGACACCATTCTTGTAGGAAATAGATAGGAAAATTTATGTTCCAATAGTCCTTATTGTGGATGATAGTACAACTTAAATTCTTTTCTTCAAATAATAGAGCAGTGCATTCTTTGGATTTGATTTAACAGTATAATTCAGTACTCAGTATTTCGTCATGGCTTGCCATTGCCAATCATCAAGAAGAATCTCTTCGCTTTCTTTTTCTCATGTTATCATCAGTAATAAAAGCAGCCTCACTCTCCCCAGCATCTGTATGTACTCATGGGTTCAGGTTCATTAAAATAAGTGATTACAAAGGAAATCATGCACGCAGAAGCCTGAGTTTTAATATTATCCCGTTGTCATGAATTTATGCTATTGCTTCATCTTTTTTTTTGGTTAAGCAACGGCATTCATCGGCGGAAACAAATGTCTTAGATGATGGATTAAAATGATCTCACTTTTGTCTTAAAATGTAGCTTAGAGTGAGTTAATATTGTCATTAGTAGATGATTTTGAGACCATTTCTCTCATGCAAATGCACTTTTTTTTTGTCAATAATTTTTAAGGATTTCTGTGGGCTCGAAATCCTTACCAGTATGTTACGTCAAAAAAGAAATATTAAAATATATAAAATAAATGTTAAATAGTATTTAAAATACGTAACAAAAAATTTTAAAATGTGTAGTAAAAAATATTTAAAAATATAAATAAATAAATTTAAAATAATTTTTAAAAAACTTGAAAAAGAAACTTATTCACTG
The DNA here is from genome assembly GCA_019650275.1 of Xylocarpus granatum. Taxonomy (NCBI): domain Eukaryota; kingdom Viridiplantae; phylum Streptophyta; class Magnoliopsida; order Sapindales; family Meliaceae; genus Xylocarpus; species Xylocarpus granatum. The sequence goes on along the minus strand of BNST01000054.1, from coordinate 292,808 downwards.
TAGCCTGATCAAAATTAAGATGTTGATCTAGAGTTTCAAACTAATCCTAGTTCGAATGTAAATGAATAAGCAGTTGGTAAATATTAGCTATTTTCCCAACTCTTGATCTACCATGCTTTCCAAAATAAATATTTGTCTTTTAACTCTTGCTTGTAGGCTAATATAATCCATTACCTAATTAAATTACATCAATTCATTAAATTAAATGAGGTTTATAACCATCTTTAATAATGAGAAATTGTGTATAATTTAATTTCTTCATTCAAAATGAATATTTCAATATGTAAAATGAATAACTAATCTTAATATATTTGTTGAGATTTTTTAATTTATTTAAAAACCAATTTGACTATTTGTAAATTAATAATTTTTAAAATGAGGTCATGTAAGAAAAAAAAAGTTATTATTAATGGAAATAATTATAGAATTTGAAATATATTAAAATGGTTTTGAATACTCATAAATCTAATTTGCTTTTGTCTACCATGATACTTGCAGGTGCATACATGTGGGGCCAGAAGCCCGGTATATTTGGGCCTGATTTGGACCAAGTACGGGTCAGCCCGGAATAATTCGGATATCTATCACGATCCAACATCTTTTAATTTCTTTTTAATTTTTGGTTTCTTTTCTAATATATTGTTACTTGCACGTTCCGACCGTGAATATTTGATTACCTGGAAAGAAAAAAAATTACTTGGCAGGAACAGCGGAGAAGGTTTCATGGATTTCTCTTCTCTAACAGACGCCTTAGCGTCCAAATCGTATGAAAAGATCGCTGATATCTGCGACGAACTAATGCTCAAGGTAGACAATCTTTGCCTCTTTTCTGCTTTTAACTGTTTAATAATCTGAGGTGAGTTTTGATTTAGTTTGCTTTCCTTTTACAGGGTGCGGCAGAGGGGGTTGCGTTTCAAGACGAATGGCCCTACGCGATTCATCTTCTCGGTCATATTTATGTCGATGATATGTAAGTTAACCCTTTTTTTAATTGATTTTTCATATTTTATTGATTATTAATATTTATTTATGTCTTGCATCAGTTTGCTTTATGAGAAAACTGGAGAAGAATGAAATAAATCATAAAATTTTGAATCTGGATTACTTTCTATTAGCTGGGTATTTAGATTTTTCTCTGTATGATAAGTAAAGCCACAGAAAACAGTGGTAAGTACAAAAATTTTCATTATGCCACAATTCATATGTTTTGAGGTGAATGCCCTTCTCCAATTAAGGGGATTCAAGGATATTTGTGTTACATGATTTCACAGTTTAGGGTTCGAGTGTATGTTCTTTGGTTAGATTTTGAGGGTGCACTCTGTTTCACATTATCAATTTCTGGAATATAGGTTATGCAAATCAGAGTATGGTTTTGGAGTTCATTTGGTTTTAAGTGTTTGGAAATTTGGAGTCAATCACGGTTTTCAGTTTATTGTTTGGACCTAGTGTTGTTTCAAAATGTAGTATGGTTGTGGGGTAGAATTTTATTCCTGGAGTGGTCTCTTGCAGTAACAGTGCAAGGTTCCTCTGGAAATCAATAAGTTCTGCTATCAAAGATAGCAGACCGGAAGTGCTTGCAGCATGGAAGCTAGGTCAGAGGTTATGGACGCGGGATTATGGCGGTGTTTATGAGGCTATTTGTGGTTTTGAGTGGAGTCAAGAAACCCAACCTCTTGTTGCTGCATTCTCAGGCAAGTTTACTTATGTCACTTGTTATCCAGTAATGCTGTTTAAATCTTATTGTTTAGTTGTGGAACATAGTCAGTTGAAGAGTTTAAGCAGTTGATTACTTTAGATGGTAAATGATGAAGGTTAAGCAATGATGGATACATGATGCTGATTCCATGTTGTTTATGTAATGTTGGTCAAATATTTGGCCCTTTTGTTTTCTTAATACGAGAGAATATAGATTTGTATATGTTTTTAAATGTTAGATTTTGTTATTATAATTTATGCAGTCTGTGGAATCTATCTTATGACATTGTTAAATTATAAGACCTTAATGCTCCATGAGTGCCAATAGAATGCAACTTTTGAGATTTATTTCTTAGTTTTTCCTTTCCTCTTAAAGAATCAAGGTCAATTTATGCTTTTTCAAGTCTGCAATTAAGTTTTTAAAGCACAGATTTCCACATGGTTATTTGTTTCAATTAAAGCATGTGATGATGCTATTTAAGTAATATATAGGAAAGTGGTATAATGATATTTGTTGAATTGTTGAGTGTGGCTCTTGATTCATTGAAATATGATATGAAATAAATCCCGGAGTTCTAATTTTAGAAGGCCTGCAATCTCTTTATTCAAGATGGTTATACACAATAACTAATTGCTAACATAAGGTAATCTACATATTATTTCTAATTACTAACTTTTCAGGGCAGGCCTTTTTAATCTTTCCGTGTCATAATTCTAATGAGTCAATGCTTGGTTGATATCTTTGATTTTTAAAAACCTAGTATTTATCTGTTTAAACAAACTCATCTTTATCAAGGGAAAAATGATGAGTTTGTTTAATTTATTGATCCCTTGTATCTTTATACAAGTATTTGCTAATTTATTGTCATCAGATTCTTGAATCTTTCTTTGATTATGGTAATAGTTATTGGGTGATCATTTATCAGCATAATAATTATGAAGCAATTAGAATAAGGATAGTATTCCTGTGAAGGCAAAATTAGCAATAATTACTGGAGTGAAAATAAGGGTATGATTGATTAGTAATAACAAGACCACAAGATGTTATTGTGCTGGGTGTTAAAAATGGATATTGTGTCTTTTGAAATTTATAAGTGCAAAACCATGGGATTAATTCCTGCTATCGCAAATATTGGACAATCATTGTTCGGTAGGCACGTGTCGCCCAAAAGATTTTGTAATAGAAACCTTTTTGCTGATTTCTAAAGCATGTGAAAGCTACTATCATCAGCACAATCTAAATGGCGAAGGGTTAGCCAATTCTCTCATGCCTACTAAAAATCTTCTCCAAGAAACAGAGGCAGGCCACTTTTAGCTCACTTTTCTGGCTTTATCTTGATCTTCTCTAAAACCTCTCTTGGCAATCTTTGTAGGTAGCTTTATGGTCATCACTGCTATCACCTTTCTCTTTCCATATCTGCAACATGATGTAAATCCTCAGGAGAGGAGAGGCATACCACCTCTTTTATTCATTTTCTTTTCTCTTCCATGCCCAATGACTGCTCTTTAACCTTTTTTTCTTTCAACAACTCTTTCATTTAACCTTGAATTTTTCTTCGCAAATCCCAGGTTTCTTTACACCATCCAAAATATTCTAGAAACCTTCAATATTCAAACAGCAAAACTGTTTCCTCTTTAAAAAGCTGCATTTGCACGAATCCCGGAACTTCACATTTGTATCGAAAATTTTATGAATCATCATGAACTTCTCTTTAAAAATTAGCTGAAACTATTGAATTTTTCACTGCAACTGAAGATGGTCTTTCACTGTGCTGAGTGGTTTTGTTTGATAATTCTTAATAACATTTAAAACCTAAAATGTTTTAGAAGTGTGAAAGCTAGTAGAGAGTTTATTCTTTATAATGTGATTCTAAAAGTGCCCAGGAGGCATTTGATAAAGTGAAGGCATATGGGATTGAGCCTGACTATCTTAAGTTTTCAACTTCAACTGCTTAGTCACCGTGTAGAGTTCATTTATGAGTTTGCTTTTCTAGGAATAACTGTATAAAACCATACGAAACAGACAATTGGTATTTGATGAATATGCTGGACCACACGCACTGCAATATGAACATGGTACAACTTTGTGAACACCTTTTGGATGCAGATGGTATTTCTGAATGTAAAAATCTTCTGATTATTTCCTGAAATATGAACTGGCTGCTTATTACCTTGTTATATGCTTAGTTAAGAAGTGTGGCACTATACTACCATTGAAGTTGCTGACTATTTTGCAGAGCTTTACACTAAGAGGATGTTTCAACTATTGCTGTCTGCTTACTCGACGATAAGCGTCCAAGACACAGCTCTCTTTTTGGGAATGAATGAGGATGATGCCACATATTGTAAGATTCTGCAATTCCTTTCTGGACTACAGTAATAGCATTTCTTTTATTTTTCCTTAATGTTTCTTGTGCAAAGCATGATATATTTGTGCCTTTTTAAGGAAAAAATTAATTTCTTGGTTTGGTGCATTACCAGAAATTTTGAACTGATAAAACTATTCTAGGCATTGAAAGATGACCCTAATGTAGAACAGGAGAATGACTAATATTGCAGATCATCTTTCATGACTCTGAAACTTCATGGTAGCAATCCTAGGTCATTGCTTTACAGTGAGTTGGAGACCTAGGGTATGCATATAACAAATGTGCTTTTGTTTAACTTTGAAAGCACAGTAACTAGAGCTTTTGATAAACACTAGCTTTTACTGAGCTGCTAATGTTCACGATCAATCCACCCACTTATACCTGACAGTGATTTTGTTCCACAACAGCACAATCTCGTGCAGACCTCAGTTGTCTAGATTAATACACAAAGATATAAACAGCAGGAAATCAGTTTCCTAGTGAAAGGAAACTCTAGCATTTCATGTAAATATCTAGTCAACCTAGCATAAAAGGTTTGCATGTTCCACTTAGTGTGAACTGCAGGAGTTGAATCTTGGACAGTGCATGAGCAGTCATGGCTAGGTAACTTGGCAAAGTATGCATGATATCTTCTGGTCTGCATAGTAAGATTTTGGGGTCTTACATATTTTGGCACCATTTTTTGTTTTTATAGATAAGCTTGTAGAAAGACCAAAGAAAACATGAGCCCGTTCGCGCCCATTTGCTTTCATGAACAGTGACTTACTAGCAAGTTTGCTTGTTAGACAAACTTTGCTTTTATGTATGTGAATAACTTGATACTGTGCCTTTTTGTAGTTTGACTGTATCCCAATCTGATTTACATGCAGATGTACAACAGCAAGGTTGGATTCTGGATCCCACTTCTCGGATGCTGACTGTGAAGAAGCAGCCTATCGTGACAGAGCAGAAACTAGATCCCAGTAAACTGCAGCGCTTGACAGAATATGTGTTCCACCTTGAACATTAATCCAACTTTTAAAACGGCTGAAATAGCCTCTCTTCTCAAATCTACTATTGATTTCGGATCACAGTAGAGGATGGTGAAAACTTTGAAGATATTTTAGAACTCGGTTCTGCAGCAAGTAATTCTAATAATAAATTTATTCTCTGTCTTCTTACTCATATTTCCCAATTTCTGAAATTTCTATGTTCACCCTTTTTGATAATTTTCATAACTGAAAATTCATTGGATGAACAGTGACATCTGAATTCTCCATTGAGACAAATCATGATTACAATTAAGTGACACAGAAGAAGCTGGGCTTTTATAATTCAGTCGCATGAAGGATCCAAAACTGGTCAAAAGCTTTAACAATTACCTAAGTAAGGCTATATTTTTCCACTTATAACAAATCGGTCCTTGATTTTGACTCCTATTACAATTATTTAGAAACCTTTGGTAACTAATACAAACCTTTAGTTGTTAATATTATAGAATGTGTATCTATGTATTCTCTATGCAATCCTCTTTATGAATGAATCCTATAAATGGTACAGACATTGATTTCATAATTCATTGTTAGCCCTCCATGACTCTGATCACTACTTCCACCTATGTTTTCTTTACATATAAAATTAAATCAGCAACTTCAATATTTAGTTTAAGATCATTTTCTGTTAATTTACTAAAAAAATTTCGAACTTTCTTTGTTCAATTAGGGATTTAGGTATGCTCTATTGATTAACCACGTCACAATTTAAAAAATACTAACAATAGATAAGTAAGTTTAAAATATTGGATAAAAATATAAATATTTTGTAAAATTAAAAAAAAACGATCAAATTTTAATAAAATAATAAATAAAACACATACTTAATTATTTTATTAAATAAATCCCTAATATTGTTTGAAAAAAATCACAAATTGAGATGTTTATTCTTTGTTTATTATTTTAAAAAATAGTTTAAACCTTAAAAGCTTTAAGATTTACTAATATTCATTAAAATGATAATCAAAATTTGTTTTAATTTATTATTTTAGTAAAATTAGAGTGTTTATACGTTAATTTGTAGATAATTAAATGATTAATTATGAAAATTTTATTATTTGTTGTTATAGAATCAATGTCAAAAAGTGAATAATTAATTATTTTTTAATTTTTATTTCGGTATATAATTTAATATATTTATGATTATTTTTACTATATTATCCAAAAATGAAACGCAAATTACAGTTTGAAGAATTGGGCACTTCGGTCTTGAATGTTTTGAAAATTTAACTCGTTATTTTTGAAAATTAAGAGGATGTTTCTGAAATTTTCCACACGCTTATCGTCGTGGTGGATTACGAAGTAAAAGCAATAAAGGCAAGTAAATAGCCCTCGTTATTAGCACTTGGCAGGCAGTGGCTCTGTCAACCGAACCCGTGCATGGGAACTGCGTAGATATAAGGCTTTACCAAAATAAACCAGCAGAGAAACCTAAACTTTTTCAGCACAGGCGAGGCGAGAAGATGAGGATGGCGGGGGTGATTAGTTATTTAGTACATGATCTGAAGCCCGCGTTGATGATGATGGCAGTTCAAATATCATATGCTGGTGTCAATATCTTTTATAAACTTGCTGCTAACGATGGAATGAGTTCAAGAGTTATGGTTGCATATAGATTCATTTTCGCTGCTGCTTTTATGCTTCCTCTTGCTCTCTTTCTTGAAAGGAAAAGCATCGGAAAACTGAATGTCAAGATACTCTTTCTAGCTTCTCTTTCTGGGTTATTTGGGTAAGACAATAGCAAATACACTGTTGAATTTCTTATTTACTTTGTTTGGCACAAGAGTTCTTTGGTGATTGATTGACACTAGCCATTGAATTGCAGGGGACCTTTATGTCAAAATTTGTTAGTAGAAAGCCTGGTATTAACATCTGCAACATTTGCTTCTGCCATGCTCAACCTCATTCCAGCCACCACCTTCATTCTGGCCATTTCTATTGGGTACAGCAGTTGAACTTTTGTATGCATTGTCTAATGATTTACAGCCACTTGATCTATCTATCAATCACAGATTAGAGAAGCTGGGAATCATAACAACCGCTGGAAAGGCAAAATTAATGGGAACATTAATAGGAATAGCTGGAGCCACAATTCTCACTTTCTACAAAGGGGTAGAGATTAAAATCTGGTCAACACATGTGAATCTTCTTCACAAAAATCAGCCACGTGGTAGCCACGTGACGTTATTGCATGCAAACTCTGGCAAACAGATCTTGGGCTCTTTATCGGCTCTGGGCAGTTGCTTCTCTTTCGCAACGTGGTTAATTATACAGGTATTCATGTCATGACTTGGACACACACCAGACTTTTCATAAATTATTTACATTATTAAATTAATTTATTTCTATTAATTTTATAGGCTAAAATGAGCAAAGAATACCCGTACGAATACTCGAGCGCAGCTTTGACGTGTGTATTGGGAGCAATACAAGCTGCTGTTTTTGCTATTTTCATGGAAAAGGATTGGAATCAGTGGAAATTGGGTTTGGATATTAGACTTCTTACTGTAACTTATTCGGTATGTTACCCAAAAATAACATTAGAGAGCTATGTTCTCTCTCGCACATCCATTTTACACACGCAGGAGCAACAACTGAACTGTTTAATCTAAATTTTGGTATCAAACTCATTGATGAGATATACATTCCTATCATGTCTTCCATTTTATTATGATTGCTTTGCCTGCATGCATGCAGGGAGTCATAGCTTCTGGCTTGATGATGACAGTGCTATTCTGGTGTGTGCGCATGAGAGGGCCTGTATTTGCATCCGTTTTTAATCCTCTGACGCTTGTTGTTGTAGCCTTTGTTGGATCTTTAGTTCTGGATGAGAAGTTACACTTGGGCAGGTATACACGTATGCTATGCTATGTATAATACATACATTACATATACATACATATATATATATATATATATATATATTTTAATAATTTGATTATTGATACATATTTTGCAATGAAATTGAATGATTTCAGTGTAGTAGGAGCAGCAATGATTGTATGTGGAGTTTATGTTGTTTTGTGGGGTAAAGAGAAGGAGAGGAAAAAGATAACTCAGCTGGTGCCAGACAAAATCTCAGCAGAATCCGATCAACATTCAGTTGAAATCGCCATTACCTCTTCAAATGATCATGAAGCTGCAACACCAAAGAAAACTAGGGAAGAAGAAAATGATCCAAGAGAGACAAAGGTTTTAGCGGAAGAAGACAATCAAGAAGAAGAGATATCAACAAATTAGGACTATGAAGACAAAAAAGCTTACATTAGAGAGCAATTGCTAGGCTTAATTGCTTACGACTCTCGATGTATGTGATTAAAAATTTTTATTATATTAATTAAAAATAAAATTATTATTTATTATTATTAATTAATTAAATTTCTTTTTTATTAATTAAATTATCGTGCCATGCTGTCAGAATTTCTCTTAGATACGGGCCAAACTCGACACCTATCCCACACGTTCTGGTCAAACAAGACAAGAGTCAATTAAACACACTAACTCACAACCACGAAGCACTGTCCGCAGTCTCGGAACTCGACTCTCACGGGCGTGTCACATGCTCGGTCCGGCGGCTGGCTGGCTTGCTTGCTCGATCTCTATAAATTGCAGTTTCGTAATTCTGCATAAGGCGAAGGTCTTTTCGCAGATAAGATATCTATAAATGGAAGTCAAGCATCCGGATAAGGAAAGAGGAGATTCAGAGAGAAAGTGAAACAAAATGGATGTCAAAAGCGTAATAACAGTTGGCTTGATGGTTTTAATAGTAATTAGTTGTAATATGGACAGCGTGGTGGTGGAGGGTTCAGCTGCCGATTGCTACGACGCTTGCTCTACTGCCCGCGTCCAAGTTGACAGTAAGTTTAATCTTTCTTTGAAATCCCAATTCATGTTTTTCTGCTTTACCATTGTTTTAATTTATTTTCATTTTTGCAGCACGGCTTATGCAGCGGTGTGATCGCAAGTGCCAGATCAAATGCGAACCAGGTAAGTGATTTCTTAACTGATAATAACTTTTACCCTGTGGGTTGGCAATTAACAACAGTATCAATTCTGATTGCATTGCAGCTTCTCAAGTCCAGGAGAATCACGGCCTAGTTTAAATCTTCCAGCGTCACAAGTCGCAGCATTCATCAAGCTGTGAAATGTTTCTACAAATGTCGCGTGCGGATGTTAATTTATGTAATAAGAAGAACATCTAAGTTGTTTTATGAATGAAAACGGTGCTTGTTTGTTTTATTACATGTGGGTTTCAAACAATATAAAATGAACTAACACCTTAAAGTTCATTGTTACATTTGTAAGTTTCTTTCATACAACCTCTTATTGTGGTTTGATTATATAGGGATTTGAATATGAAAAATAGAAATTAATTATAAAAAACTAGCACGAATAGAGTTAGTTTCATTCAGTGTCCTTGTCTTGATTTCGAATGAAATAGTATTCTTCTGCATTTCTTGGATCCCCTGAAAGTTGAATGACAACATTGCCTTACCGGGTTAGAACTTGAAATTTTAAGTTGTTGAGTATGAATGAAATACTATATATAGCTTGTTCATCTCTTCACAGCACCAAACGTGGGGCAGAAAACAACTTTGGTACAACATACTCCTTCAATTTTAATGTTCTCATATCTACAAGGAAGGAAATTCAGTAAAGGATAACTCAACAAATTTTTGTTTGACACTTTCTTTTATTTAGTAGAATAACCCTTTTGATATCACGAAAAATGGTTTACTTGGAAAGATTATTTAAATATGCTAAGTATAGGTACCTTTATATATGTATTCTAATTCACGTATGAGCGATACCTTATCATAGAACTTATCATAGAAATCAAATCAGTTGAAGTTCCTTAATAGTGAAAATCTATGTTTATTCTCAACCTGCCAGCTTCATACATGAAAAATACATTGAACAAGTTTTATGATAATACTGTCTTACTTTCAAAGCATCAAAGGATTTATGTCTGAAACATACAATGCACCAACTACCAACTCAACCCCTTTAGGTAACTTTGCCTCAAGCATCTTAACACAATTTCTAAGTACCTTTTTCCTCATATATTTAGAAGGTTCCACAACCAATTTCTCAAGCATTGTTGCATTTTGAAGCAAGTAAAAAACAACTTCAAGATCAAACTGACGCCCGAGAAACCCATGTAGTTCCACTACCTTGAGATGTTGATGGGTATATTTAGGAAACTGATTTCTTCTCTTCCCTAATCTCCGGCCATGATCATCTACCTGCATTAATGAAAAACAAACACCACAAACTGTGCAATTAAAGCAAAGAGGAATATTCCTCACCGATGAAAACATAGAATTCAATCACACTAGATAAGAAAAGATTGTCCAAATAAATTATCAGAATCTCTACTCAATTTGTACAGCTTACAAAACTTGTTCATTCTTGGTACGTATTGCAATTTATTAAAGTAAATACAATGTTTAGATTCTTACAATTAATAAGAATTTTATGGCACCGCTATTACAATCTTCCAAGTTCATGCAGAAATGCTGTTGAAAATGCGAAGATCAATGCCAGCTGGGAGGGTGTAGGAAACTCAATGAAGGGCATTAACTTTTAACAGATATCATCTTCTAGCACAATGATGCTCGACGTGGAAATGTTGAAGAATGCTTGGACAATATCATAACAATTACAGTCACCATATCTAACATTGAAGCACTAATGCAATTTGTTATGATATAAGGTTACTAAGCTGATGCCTTCCAAATGCAGTAAAGAAAAGAAAAGACAGTGCTCATACATTTTAAGAAAAATCAACAAACTAAGACTACTACAATGACAATCTCAAATATCCCAAACTTGTCAACTTATAAGATAGATATCAAAACATTACCTGCAGTGTAAGCTTTTGCAGAAAGGGACAAGCATTCATTATGCCAGTTAAGCCTAGTACACTTTCGCGATTAGGTGTAGTAACCCGAAGTTTTAAGAGGATTAGATTGGGAAATTCACACTGTGAGAATTGTGTATATACCTAAAAAATAGAGCAAAAATAAGACAAGAGGCTTAAAAGTCACATTAAAACATGCATATACCTTAAACACTAACCTTACTGCAGCTGTCCAACTCAAGTGTCTTCAGTTGAGGGAAACAGCGTACAATTGGTGCGATGAAATATGTTATTCGAGCAAAAGCACACCCACGAATGGATACATCAACCAGTTGGGGAACATTCTCAATAAGTAACTTGATTTCTCGTCCATAATATTTAAAAGATACAAGACTTGGGGCAGAAATTTCAATTTTTTTCAGAAAGTAGCAAGATTGAACATCTAGGTGCTTCAACTTGATTGATGGACCAACAACCTTGATGCTTAATAAAGCTGAAGAATTGATCACACATATTCGATTAAGAAGTGGACAATTTTGGATAAAAAACTCAAGAATCTCTCCGGTGACATTCACAGTATTAAAGCGGAGGGATCTTAGTGACTTAATACCAGACAAACCATGACCACTTCTAAGGCTATCACAACACTCTAGCGGAAATGTATAATCATGCTTATACATTCCCGGCCGCAAGTCCAACTCAAAGTATTGAACTCTCTTTGCGAATGCAATGCAAATCCACTTTGTAATCACACTATCGTGTGAATCACACAGATTAAACCGTACTCTAAACTCGCTTATATTTGAACCCCTATGCATTTCTAAGACCTTATTCACCCAGATAATGAATTTAGACCTTTCAAATTCCAGAGCGGCCAATCCTCTCCAAACATTCAAATTTGACTCTGAAGCTTCAAAATTAAGCGACGTAGTAAAAGTCCACAAGTTTTTCCATCTACTGGAAAGAACACTAGTCCTTGCAGCTTCCTTAAGTGTTAACCTTGAAATTATATTAATAAGAATATCATCTGGGAGTTGACCAGTCCAATCCTCCAAAATTTCATCCTGCTTAGTATCAATTGATCCAAAAACCAGTGAAAATCATTCAATTTCATAAATAGCAAAAGAAAATCCCAAGATAAAAAGAACCCATTTCTGACATTTTTAAACAAGAACCCCTTACAACATTCTAAAATTATTGAACAATTATAACATGTCACCTCGATCAACACCTTCTCTCGGGCACCTGCAGAGGTCTGCCGCGCTCTCTTCCTCATTTGCTTTGCAATTTTTCACCTCGCCGAACAATTCTGTCCACAGTAAACTTGGGTTGAAATCGAATGTATTCTGCCCGGCTCTCCCTCCTCCTTATATGGTGTGAGCTGGGATCCTGTTGGAAATTTTCACGAACGACAAGAATTCCAATCCCAAGGGGGGTAATAGCATCGGGATGCCCAAAGTATTTAATTTTTATACAGAAGAATATAAAGGTTCTATTTACATCAAAGAAGTCCCAAACTCTTATTAAGATAACGTGATTATTCCTAGTAACCAGTATGTCCCTTTCTGCGACGGCATTTACTAAATTGATAAAATGGATTTTGGACCTTTTTGATAGAAAAGAAGACCTTATATCCTTCTTGTTATAAAAATATAAATTAGGGACACAATTGTTATTATCCATTCACAGAGTCAGTAACGCATACGCACATGGGAGAGGTGGGGTGAAGTTGCAGTCGTCACTTGAACGGGCCGACAAATGAAGTAAATAATCAAGTGTGAAAAATTTTATTTCCGAAACTACCCTTAACAGATCAACAAACAAGGGCATCCATTTTTATAAAAGAAAATTAAAAAATCTAAAAGCTTTAGAATAATTTTGTAATTTTAAAAGAGTCACGTGCGAGCTCGAAAGCAATCCAACCCACTCAACAAAAGCTTCGTAGCAAGGCATTCATATGGGCCTGACATGGGCTTGCGTAGCGCATTTAGTAAAGCCCTCATCTTTGATCCATACACTACAAGCAGTATAGACAGCACAACAGACTCTCAGCTGTTTGAATGCAGTAATTGATTAGAAATTAGGAAAATTTATGAAAATAATTTTATTTTTATTCTTTTTTATAATTTTAATTAATCATAATTTATTTTTATCAAATTAATTATTTAAAATAATTTTGCCGTTAAACCCCAATTTTATGTTACAAATAAATACGAATATTTTTTTTTATAAAAAATTTTTTATTTTAATTTTATTTTAATTTCTTTTTATATTTTTAATTTATTTTTACTAAAATAACATCCTAGAGTAGTACTGTGCCCCCGTTCAGCAATCTAAGATAGCTCTGTTCACCATTGGGCAGTACTGTGCATCATTCCAGTGACTCAGAGCAGCACTATTCACACCCCAGGCCCAGGGGAAAAGAAATTGCCCTAGGTCCAAAGACTTAGGGGAGTTTTGGTGCCCTGGGTTGAGTCCAAGAACCAAGGGAAGCACTGTTCACATGCCAAATAGCACTGTTCACACCCCAGATCATCACTGTGCACCACTCAAGCGACCAAATGCAGTACTGTTTACACCTCAGAGCAGCACAGTACACCACCCAACAACCCAGGGCAGCACTGTAAGCCCAAGGGAAAAAAAATTGCCCTGGGTCCAAGGACTTTGGGGAGTTTTGGTAACCTGGGTCGTCGGACCCAGGACAGCACTGTAAGCCCAAAGGAAAAGAAATTGTCCAGGGTCCAAGGACTCAAGGGAGTTTTGGTGCCCTGAATTCGAGGACCCAGGAATCTGTTTGCCCTGAGTCCAAGGACCCAGGCCAGCACTATTCACACCCCAAAAGCACTGTACATTAGCAAGCAATTCAGACAGCACTGTTTACACTCTAAGGCAGCACTATGCGCCACTCAGCCATCTAAGAAAGTACTGTTTACACCTCTGCCCTGAGTCCAAGAATGGTGTTGTCTCTAGGTCCAAGAACTTAGGAGAGTTTTGGGATCTAGGAATGTGTTTGCCCAGGATCTACAAACTCAAGGATTCAAAACAAAAATTACCCTTATTCGAGGATTGGGGAATTTTTATGTTTTATTGTTTATTTTGTAAGAATGAATTAGATTATTATTTAAAATAATTATTTTAATAAAAATAAATTAAAATTAATAAAAAAATATTTTAAAAAAATAAAAATAAAAATAAAATTATTTTTATAAATTTTTCGAGGTGGAGAAGAAATTAAGCAGAAGCTGTAAGTCAGCAGAGAAGAAAGAAGGGAAGTGCTTTTTCCCGATAGAAAAATGGCAAACATGGTGCACAACGGCGACGGCTTCAGCAAGCGCACGATGCCTAGACCTAGACTCGACGGTGGTTTCAGCATGTCCATATTGGGATTAGGTGTTTTGGCGCATGGATAAAAAAGGCATTCAACACCTCATTATCATTGCCTTCGAGATTGAAGATCGCTAGTTCGACGGTGCTGGTATCTTCTTCTTCTTCTTCTTACTCAGTTGTTTTGCTTTATTTTGTTGTTTATGTAAGTACAACAATGGCGATGACCCTGGCTTCCCCAAGACACATATTCGCACATTGTCGGAGAGGCAGCCGAAGTTGGGGAGGCTCGGACAGAAGCATTTCGAACAGGACTTAACAAGAGAGTGGACTTATGTTCACAGCGAATTTGTGCCGCCTTACTATCTTTTTTATTTAAAATATTAAAATAATTTCTTATTATTTATTTATTTATAAATAATAATATAATAAAATTTAATTTATTATTAATTTTATCAAAATTTTTATTAATTATTTTATACAATAATACTATTATCAGACATTAAAATTATTTAAATATATATTTATATTTTATTTTTTAAAAATTAATAATAAAAAATATAAATTTAAATAAAATAATTTAATTATATTAATATAATATTTTTATTTATTATTAATAAATAAATTTTTTCTTAATTAAATAATTTTATTATATTATCTGTAATAAAGCAATGTGGTAAGACCGTATCAGCCGCCACTTTCCCGAGAAAGCATCCTTATGGTCCGTAGTTGGACAAAGACGTAGTCCAATTGGCCGATTACAAGTGTCCCGCTAGATCAGCTTTGTCGGTACTAACAAAAGATCATAGCTGACTCTACATACTCGTATTGCTCTTCCAATTCCCAAGTAGAGAGAAAATTGTTGAAGAACAATGGCGATAACACTCAACAATGGATTCAAGATGCCAATAATCGGTCTGGGTGTTTGGCGAATGGAAGGAAAAGACATCAGAGATCTCATCATCAATTCCATCAAGATTGGCTATCGCCATTTTGATTGTGCTGGTACTTCTTTTCTAACTTGCCATTTCATTTCCTTAAAATTTTGGTCTCTGGGTTTGTCTATGATTATCTTTTTGTCACTACCTTGAGTCTTGTATGGTTGGGTTCAATGTTTCATAATCATGTTTCTTAGAAGATATTGGACTTTTGTTTAGCATAATATCTACAATAAATCATTCAAAGTTAGCATTTTTTTCAGATTTAATTTTACTCGTAGCTGATAAAAATTGCATTTCAACTTAGATGACATAGAGCGTCCGCATTTTTTTTTACCCTAATTAGAGGATTTGGCATGTATTTTTAGTTGGCCTGAAATTTCAGGACCCTATTTCATCACTGTTTTGGTTACAGTGAGTGTTATGAGAAGAAGTAATCAAGGAACAATGTCATCTATTGTAAATTTATTTCCACTTGATGACTTCTTACTTCACTGTGCAGTTTGGTAATGTTTTCGAATCTTGCTTGTATATGGGCCTTTTAAGTTAAATAATGGTTAATAAGTTGGTGCTGTTTGCAGCCGATTACAAGAATGAAGCAGAGGTTGGGGAGGCACTTGCAGAAGCATTTAAGACTGGGCTTGTCAAGAGGGAGGATCTTTTTATTACAACCAAGGCTAGTTAATTGCAAATCATACAGATTTTCTTTGGTTGACTATCCATTGGGCATCCAACATTCTACAAACAATGACTGGTCTTTTTTCTCATTGGATTTCATCTAAATTGCAGCTTTGGAATTCAGACCATGGGCACGTTCTTGAGGCCTGTAAAGACAGTCTAAAGAAGCTTCAGCTTGATTATCTAGATCTCTACCTTGTGCACTTTCCTGTAGCCACAAAACACACTGGTATGCCTGCCCGTCTTTATGTTTGTTTGTCATGATTGTTCACCTATTTTAATCAGTGTTGTGCAAAATAGCATAGCTTGATAGTATTTTGGATCAGAAGATATTAAGATGAAAAAGTATGAGATGGCTATGAAGCCAAAAAATATAGTTACAGGAGAAACAATATCTATTATGTTTCTTTATCAGTGCAATCTCTGAAAGTGAGTGATTGGGGATTCAGATCTTGAAAATTACTTGGGAGAATGGGTTAAATTTGCTGAGGGGTTTTTTCAATTGGCAAACAGTACTTATTAAGGATAAGTTCGCTGTATGTCTCTGCATACTGTTTTTAACTAACAGTAGATGGACAACATGTGAATTGAAACTTACTGGTGAGATGGGAGATGCAGACATTGCCCTGCATTGGTCTACTGTCATGTGTATCCATGATTCCTTTGCCACTTTTTGTAAAATTGTTATTTTTTAGTGAGGTGTTCAGTGTTCAAAATCAATTGCCAATCCTTTTGTGCTTTATGGCGTGTTGGATTTTTGAATATTTCTTTATATTGTGTGTACATGCAGGAGTTGGTACAACAGATAGTGCATTAGATGCGGATGGAGTGCTGGAGATAGACACAACTATATCATTGGAGACCACGTGGCATGCAGTAGAAGATCTGGTGTCCAAGGGTTTAGTTCGCAGCATTGGGATCAGGTGCGTTGGCATTTTGAATATTGGTGCAAACCTTCCTCCATATCCTATAAACTTTTATCCTCAATGTATATAAGTTACCTAATGACTTTTCTACTGTGTCAAAAATCCATTGTAATCATGTCATGGAAGAGAAACTATATACGTGATAATTGTTATCCTTAGAAGAGAACCTTTTGAAATTTTTGTATCAAGATGATGAGAGATTGATGCTTCATACACCTGCTGAGCTTGTGATGCAGAAAAGGGAAGTCATGCAAATAACACACTATAGTTTATTTCCTATTCCAAAAGTTCACTTAACTATATGATATATATCATGTCGTTTATCACCACGTTTGGAATGCCATATATACAATTAGATGTTAGATATGGATGTTTGGATTTGTGTGTGTGTTGAAAACTTGCCAATGATTTTGTGCAGATTGAGCTTCACTTAAGCTTATTTATGTTTATTCGTCTTTGTCTATGCGGTGTGTTATTTCCTCTTGTTGTGATTGTTGGAAACATGTGCTCTTCAACATGATCAATGACAAGTAGGTAGACTAAATTTGACAAGAAGAAATCTATTTTTTCATCTAACAGTATTCAATCACGTGTCACTTTAGGTCTGAAATTTCACGTTAATAAAGTTTGAAAGAACAGGTGTCATTTTTTTGTGCTCCATTTAATCCAAATGAAGGATGGCCTTCTGCGGCGTACTTTGAAATTGATTTGCTGGTGTCACTACTGTAAACGTAGATATTTTGCAAATGTGCAGAATATTTGTGTTTCCATGTCCCAGCTGAATGTGATAGTTTAGCAAGTACTGCAAGTAGCTTTATTGTCTTTGTCCTGATATATTGGTGTTCCTGAGTATTCATTTCTTTGGAATTTGTATGGTCATCTGATGAAAATTTTTTTGCAGCAACTATGACATCTTTCTGACAAGAGATTGCTTAGCTTACTCCAAAGTGAAACCCGCGGTGAATCAGATTGAAACCCACCCGTATTTCCAACGTGATTCTCTTGTCAAGTTCTGTCAGAAGCATGGTGTCTGTGTTACAGCTCATACTCCTCTAGGGGGTGCAGCAGCCAACACTGAATGGTTTGGAGCTGTGTCATGTTTGGATGATCCCGTACTCAAAGTGAGTAGATACTTGCACTGATAAATTGAAGTACCTGTCATTACCAAACCTGGATAACACTCACTAGCCAATATTCTTCTCCATCTGAATCTTCTTGTCCCAGGGATTGGCCGAGAAATACAAGAAGACTGTGGCCCAGATTGCTCTCAGGTGGGGCATCCAACGGAACACAGCTGTTATCCCTAAGACATCAAAGCTTGAGAGACTAGAAGAGAATTTCCAAGTTTTTGATTTTGAGCTGAGCAAAGAGGATATGTATGTGATTAAGAAAATGGACAGGAAATATCGGACCAACCAACCAGCCAGGTTTTGGGGCGTAGATCTATTTGCATAAGCATGGTTGTTATTTTGTGTAAGAATATTTACTTTGTGTTTCTGTGAAGAATAAGATTGATGAAAGGACGATTCATATGTATTGGTATTAAGAACAATTGAGCCTTGACATGTTCTTCGTTATTAAGGGCCTGCACATTTGTCTCTGCATTTTTTTTCATATGGTAGGTTTTAGTATTAATGTTTTAGAATCCACTTCGAATTTCAGGTGTCTTGATTTTTAATCTGCAATTACAATTTTTTTTTAAAAAAAAACCCAGAATAAATTTCGGCTATCCAAAAATGGCTTGGCCAAATAATGGGCTGCTGCATTGCCAGTCCCTGGAGCAAGGACAACATGAAAACGGTGCATGAGGGAATACTGGCGATTTCATCAGCATCCACCCCATGTAACATATTCTCCTTTTGATAAGGTTTACCACATCCTTTGAATCAAACCTTACCAGAGCCAGCGTTAATCCTGTGTGGATCCAGGATTGATTCATTTTTGAGTTTCAACTGCTTAAACAAATTCAACATCTCCTGGAAAAGTAATCCAGTGAGGCTATCATGACTCCTGTATTTCTGATCAACATTACAATTCCAGCCCAACCTTCCTTCTCGTGAGCTGCTGTTGTTGTTGCTGCTGCACGTTGATTTTGTACTTGCTTGATTAGGAGGCTGCCATTTGGGGGGCAGATTTTGCTTGGGTTCTGAAGAATAGTTTTCTACTGACAGATTGAAATGTAATTAACGGGTTCTCATATCTGTTATTTGTATCTAGGGCGTTATAGTCCATGAAACTACAAATTTACGACGACACCACCTCAGAGTTTCAGCTGTTGCAAATACCAGATTTGCCACCTGCCACCACCAGATTCAAGAACTTTAAATTCTTGGAAGAATGATAAAAGGTAATGACAGAAAAGCATTTGCAAAAAGCTTACAATGTGTTCTTATTTTAAAGAAGGAAAGCATACTACGAATGCAAGAAGCAACCACATGGTGAGATCTGATCCTCCACTAGCAACAAACAAGCCAGCATATATAACCTTAATCATTTACAGCCAACAATTTAGACCATAAGCACTGGCCCTAAGCATTATTTTAGGAAATTATGCGTGAGAGTGAGGGAGATTACAATCTCAGTCAGATAGTGTGGAGATGAAACAATTTCAAACCAATCTCCACGAGGAGTTACAGACTCGCAAATCTGTTCTGCATGTTCACGCAATGAGCTCTGAGAAGGAGATAATATGGGAAACAACATTATTTAATAACATACGGGCATCATCAATATTCCCGTATGAAAAGTTGTTAAATGGTTGAACAAATATGGATGTGACACTCCATGGAAATTTTCATTTTGATTCCTTACTATAACATCTTAAATAAAAGTCCCTTTGGACTTCATATCCAGAATCTACACCAATTTTTTTATGTTTCTCCAAATCTTTGCCACTAGACTATGAAGCGTCAATGACCATATGGGACAGATCTATAATGCTAAAGCAGATATGAACAATGGTATGCAGACTAGAAAATAACATATGCGATTCACTTTCAATCCTTCTATGTACAAATAGTTGAAGTAACTTAGATTCAAATAGCATCCAATGACAGTTTAGGAGTTCCCGGAAAAAGAAAAGGGTTCTCAGGAAGCATCAACAATCAAATCTGATTTTAGAAGCAGAAAATATTTGTTTAAGAGGTACATGATGTGCAAATTGGAACATTAGAGAAGTCTTGATATCACAAAGGCATATCTGTGCAACATTCTATAAACAATACATGTTCCATTTTTTTTTGTTCTGATCAGTGGAAAATGTATGCCATCAAGCATCATTCAGAAACAGTAGTGTGAAGCCCAAGATGCAAAATAATAACCATGAACATGGTGAATCATACTAATAACACTATCACCAAATGCCATGCAATCAAAACAATTCAAGAACATGCTAGCTTCATAAAAGTCACTTCCCACCCTGAGATGCATCCTAGCATTATGAAGTTTACTTTCAAGAGAATTAAAAAAATTATCAGTATTATGCTTTCTTAATGTCCATTTCTTCAAATTTTTCATTATCCTCTTCAAAAGGTTTTAAATTAAACTTGCTCCCGGCTTTTCTATCCAACATGAATATGCATACATTAACTTCTTGGCAAGTCAGTACACCCTCACAAAAGGCACAAGCACGGTTATACAGCCTACTGAAATTTTTGTCAAATTATATAATGAAACATTAGAGGCTTTTGGCATCAAAGTAACATTATCCAGAACTCAATGTACTTGTAAAACAGGAAGAACAACCTAAGAAACTGGCATTTGATAAGGAACTTACGGCAAAACACTACAGTAACAACGATGCTGAATTTTAAAAAATATATATTTTAATTTTTAATTATGAATTTAAAAATATATTATTTAATTTTTTTATTAATTTATAATTATTTTTAAAATATAAAAATATTATTACAAAATAATTAAGTAATGTTATAAATTTTAATTATAAATATAAAATTTTATTATTATTAAAATATCATTTTAATTTATTAAAAAAAATAAATGATCAGAAAAATTAAGAAATTTTGAGTTGGTTAACCAACCCAGGGTGCAGTGTGTCTTGGGTTCACACTTGGGTCCGCCAACCCAAGACAGTATCGTACACCAGGGCAGTACTGTTGGCAGACCTAGAGCAGTCCTGTGCGCCTCAGGTTGGCTAACAGTGGCGGAACTGAGAGCTGTACTGTGCACCACGCAGGACAATATTGTGCACACCCAAGACAGTATTGTACAACACCCAGGGCAGTATTGTGCGCCCTGAGTCTAACAACTGGCGAACCCAAAGCAGTACTGTATACCCTGAGTTGGCTAGCAGTGGCGGACCCTGGGAAGTACTGTACGCCCTAAGTTGGCAGACCCAAGGCCGACGTTTTGCACTCAAAATACCCACAAATTCTTCTCTTGGTTCGTTTTTTCACCATTTAGATACCATGTATTTGATATTTTAATAATAAATTTTTATAATAATTAAAATTGTTTATATTATTAATTAATTATAAAAATATTTTTAAATACATAAATAAAATAAAATTTATATAAATAAAATTAATTATTATTATTATTATTTTATATTTATTATTAAAGATAAAATTTAAAAATTATTAAAAAGGGTAAAGATATTGAAGAAAAATTTTGGAGAGGAAGAGAATCGAAAAGAATAAAATTTAATTTTAATTATATTAAAAGTAAATTTTAAAATATAAATTATTTGTGAGAATAAAATTATTAAAAATAAGTATTTTAATAAAAATAAAAAAATACGGAAGGTGAAAATAAAATTAAAATAAAAAATAAAAATAAAAATGACGGCGGTCGCGTAAGAGTACGATTGCAGGATCGTTTCTCCCTTGGCGAATCCAAATAAAGTTCGATGAAACCAAATGAGCCCAGAAATTGGAATAAAAGCAACAATTAAAGGCAATATCCCAGAAAGCCAAGCCACTCTCAGCACTTCCACAAGCAAAGACTCTATTTTGACATAAACCCAGATCAAAACAAAGCTCAGTAAGTCCTACTAAGAGACTCAAACCGCTTTTCCTTTTGAGCTTCAAGCAATATTGAAGAGTTATGCATGAACAATAATTATATAAACAATGATGGCCCACAAAACTATGAAAAGTTCAGATGGGTTTAAATGAAATTTGAAAATTCTTGTGATTGGAGTGAAAATGATACTAGACAGTTAGGTGTGGGGATTTTGATCTTCGGTTTCGATCCTTTCCGTCTCTCTTCGCAGCTTTTACTTAATTGCATCACAGTTTGCGGCGTTGAAACGTGTTCATCTTATAGATTACAGTAATTGTTTGTAATTTTTTTTTAATTTTGGAAAGACTATGAACACGACCTGCTTGTGGCGATGACGTTGCCGTTCGTCTGAAGAATTTTCTGTCCGTTGGATGTCAGCTGCATTTGCGTGGCTTGCTGAAGAAAGAACAGTGAACTAAACCTATAGTAAGAAACCGAAACGGTGCGTTTTAAAATAGTCAAAACGGTGCGTTTAATAGTGAGGATAATTTCGTCCCCACGGCCCCATCACCAACATCATCCTTTTTTTTATTCTCTCTCTGCGTCTCTCTCGCTCCTGTTTACTTGCGAAGTACTTCAAAGCAGCGCGTTTGGCTTACAAACGATGTCGTCTCTTGAATAGGTTTGCTTTGTAAGTATCTTCTTTCTTAGATCTGTATCTTTTTTGCCACAATTATTAGTATAAAACCCTAGTTTTAGTTAAATTTACACTCTGGACCGAATGGGTTCGAATTCCACCGCCGAGTCTTTGTATTATTTGGTTACAGTTACAGTTCCAGTTGAGCAAGTTAGTCAATTTACTCGAGTTAAAGGTTTTTTGGTTGAGAATGGATTATAAAAACTAGTTTTCTGTGTTTATTTGAGATTATTTATGTGTTTAGAGTGTTCGTAGTTGGGGGTTAATTTGAGATTGTCATTTGTTGCAATGAAGAAGGTAATCTAAGTTCATTTTATAGAAAACATACATTTGTTTGTTTTGCTGTTAAAACTTGCCTAATTTAACTGTATGATTTGGTACCCATCTCCCATGTAAAGATCAGCACTTTGATGAGATTTTTATTGTGCACTTTAAAGCTAACAGTAGACCGCATAACCCATGAATATTTATTTGTACTAGTTGAATTTCTTGTTTGTACAATGTTGATTTTCCATATGAATTTTGATCTTGTTGCTGATGTGTAGTGCATGTCTGTAATGGGAATGAGATTAGCAGAAACCTAATAGGGAAAGACGGTTGTTTGTTTTAAAAATGGCATAAAATACTTCCTTTTCCTTTTATTGACACTGACAGTGTTTTGTTGCTTGTTTGTAGCTTTGTATCTTTGTGGTGTTGGCTAAGCTTTTTCTTTTGATATTGGGTTCTAGTGCATCTAACGGTTATTCTCGGTAAATTATCTTTGTGGGAAACGCCAGATAATGCCTCGCGAAAATTCGAATACTTGACAGTTTTTCTCTAATTGGAATAAGAGATATTCTGTGCACCACTGCCAACATAATTATGTCATGAGCTAGCTGGCAATGCAACGAAATAAGCATGCTCATTGGATCATTTTGCATTATTTCATATTGGGAGAGTGGATCATAGGATGGTGGTTGTCATGTCATCTCAATGTTCTCCTTATATCATAGATTGTTATCATTCTTTGCCATCTCACCAATGTTGAAATCCTTCTTTTTGTAATTTTGAAAGGTATAACAATCCGCAACAGCAATAAATTTCACTGCATGGGCGGGGATATGCTTGCTTGAATGAATTCAACAAAATACTCTCCATAATCATTTTTCTGATAGAAAAGTTCAATTTTACCATGCAAACTTTCATATAATTCAAAAGTGTCCTTGTAACCATCACAGTCACTACATTAATACTTAATTGAATAGAAAATAAAAAGAAACAGTTTTATAATAATAAACATTAAATTATGCACTAGTAATGAAGATCAATGAAACATTCCTGATTCAAAATTGAAATTAAGATATTTCATTGCAGTTGCCATGATTGTGTGTGAATTATTTGATAAATATCATGAATTGATTATTGTTGTAACATTTTAAGAATAGAATGGGATATCAAACTACTGTTGTTTTTTCCCTCGCTGAGGTCATGCCTTTTTGCGATGCCCTATGGATAACAGTTCTTTGGGCGCCTATTTTATTCTCCTAACATTTTCTGAAGTCCTTCATTTGATAGTGTGGAAACTTAGCATTTGGTTTTCTTTCATGGGAACAGAGGACACATTCTTTATATGGAAAACACATGAATTCGAAACATCTGAACTTTGTACTTTGAGAAGCAGCTTGAGATCACGATCTGCTTTTCTTCCAACGTGGATCTAAGATGGATGATGGACAACATGAAAATGGGAGATATAAGATGGATTACTACAAAGGGGCACATTCACAGGTAGCACAGGTAAGAAAGTAAGCGTTTTTCATCCAGTACATGATTTTATTTGTGTAATATGTACAAGTTGAGATCAATCTGAATTGAGAAAAATGATTTATGCAGTGGAATATGATGCCCCAGCATCCGATGAAGGAACCAAATAATGCCTTAGTGATGAATAAGAAAATCATGGCCATCCTTGCAGAGAGGGATGCTGCTTTTAGAGAGCGAAACATAGCACTATCTGAGAAGAGGGAAGCCTTGGCTGCCCGAGACCTAGCGCTTGAGGAGCGAGATAAAGCCCTTTCTGAGCGTGATGATGCCCTGATGGCAAGGGATAATGCCTTAGCTGCATTGCAATACCGTGAAACTGCTGTCAACTTCCGCTCAAGTGGTGGATTTCAACGTGGAGGAAAGCGTATGCATCACCCCCCATATCATTCAGGTGATGTAGCAGAGGCTCTTAATTCAGGCAATATGCATCACGTAACTGATGCCACACCAATATCAGTTATTTCTTCTGAAACACCCAAGTCACATCCAGCAAAGCGAACAAAAGAGAACAAAGCAGTTACACCGAAGCCATCTGTGTTGCAGCGGAAGGTGAAGAAAGTGGGTGAGGATTTGAATAAGAAAGTTGCTTCTGATGGGAAGAAGATGAAGTCTGAGTGGGATAGTCAAGATGGACTGAACCTGGTTAACTTTGATGAAACGACAATGGCAGTGCCTGTTTGCTCATGCACTGGAACTCCCCACCAATGCTACAAATGGGGAAATGGTGGGTGGCAGTCATCTTGTTGTACTACCACCCTCTCATCATACCCTCTGCCACAGATGCCCAACAAGCGCCATGCCCGTGTGGGTGGCCGAAAGATGAGTGGTAGTGTCTTTATAAAATTACTTAGTCGGCTGGCAGCAGAAGGCCGTGATATGTCAGCGCCACTTGATCTCAAAAACTACTGGGCCAAACATGGAACAAATCGTTACATTACCATCAAGTAGTGTGCAGTTGATTCGTTGTTAGATTATGTTCCTTTGCTTTATGGTCTTAAATTTGGCTGGTATTTTCTTTTGCAATTGTGGCTGAATGGATTGAAAGCAAGATGAAGCTTATTGATAGAAAGCTGTTTCCTTGCTTGAAATTATTTACAGACCATTGTAATTTTACCCCAAACCTTAATCCCTGTAGAAGGGAAGTTTTGTAAGCTATTGTTGTTCTGAGTTCATACTTCTGCAGCCTAGGTGGTTTTACCACAATGTCTCGTGGCAACCATCTGTCCGTAGGGGTTTCCGCTGTATCATCTATCCGTACGGGACAGAGAGAATGAAGCAGGAAGGAAATATGGAACGCTGCTTTGCATTGGCCAGAAGCATGTGCAGCTGCTGTAGATGGAGGCGTTCTATATGTGAATGTAGATAGACCTGCGACTCCATTGCAGGCCAAACTAACACAAAAAATAAAAATAAAGAATAAATAAATAAAACAAAGCGGGACTCAACTACAGCTACAACCTGGCTGAATAGTTCTAATACTATGGAGGGTTAAGAGTATCTAAATGTTTGGATTGTAGTTAAGGGATCTGAATTCAAAAGTTTAAAGCCTGTAACCACTGGAACATGACTGAACTTCATGTTGATAAAGAGAGAGCTTTGTTTTGGCTTGTTGTGGCATGGCCAGAAAGCTGGATTTTGTTTTGTGTCGTGCCCAAACTTTGCAATTAGATCCATGCAAAGAGATGAGATGACATTTACAATTCAATTTGTAAAGCTTCTCTGTTAGGCCTTCTGAAATTCAATTGTCTTATTCCCGCGCATTCTTGAACCGCATCTTCTGACCTAACCAACCTAAGAATCTTAAAGCTCGTCATTATCAGCAGCACTGCTACCCCCTCCTCGGGCATAGCCATGATCATTGAATGGACTCTATATTCTCAATACTATTCAGGATATCATTGAATTATACATTATTTTCTGGCAATAAGGATCAAAATCTCCATATCCCGTCATTCGACCCCTCGAAATCAAACCATTCACGGTTTCAGGACTTGCATCCTTAGCAAACAGAGGTTGAGGAGGAATCGACTAGCTTTGGTGCCATTCAATCTGGTCATGATCATTCAGCCGGGTCTACCAAGGAAGAGTTTGTCAATGCAAGAAATGGTGTAAATTACAAGTCTTCTTTGCTTGGCCCTTGTATGACAATAAATCCATGGATCATAGCAAACATCGGTTGAAACTGCCATCTCTTGACTAGAATTGAGAAGAGAAAATGGATGTGGGGTTACCTTGATTAAATTATACTTGGAGACAATGACCGGAGAGCGTGGTGGAATGCCATGAATGGCGCTTTATTATCAAGACAAAGCTTGACATGTTCCATCAACATTGCCTATACTAATTAGGATTCATTTCATTGTCACGTTTTGCTATTTTGACATAAAGTCCATTGGGTTATTCTTGGTCTAATTATTTATTATTGTCATTATTTGATCTCCAATTTCAAATACCATAAAAAAAATGGATTAGTAGTCTTGGCCATTGCATTTGGATGGTTAATTATATTATAATTGTATCATTAACCACCAAGTGGGAAAGATAAATTTGTTAGAAAGCAAACACAACACTAATACAAGTCTTGGATCTAAGCTTAAATCATGGCAATCATTCACAAATGCCCTTAACATGTTCATTTGTTTTTAAATATTGTATGAATACGAACTAAATTTTTCTCGTCAAAAACAAAATTTCGAAAATTTCATGCTTTTTTTTATGTATTTTTAAAAATATTATTGATTAAATCAATTAACAATTATAAAAAAAATTTCTTGTTTTTAATCATTAAATTATTATAAATATTTGATTAATATTATAATTATATAATTATAGGTGTTGGAACATTAGAATCTTTAATAAATAGAAAATAATCCTACTCTCGAAAGAAGCAAATGAACAATGATCAAGTTTTTATTTTTATTGCAATTTGAAAATTGAAACGACGTCGTTACCCTTGAGTGTCCCCAACTCACTGGCTCACTCTACTCAAAGCTAAGAAACACAACACCTCCCCACGGCGCCGTTTCATCTTTATCCCGAAAAAACTGGGTGGAGAGAGGGGGGGGAATCGCTGTCGACAATTAAATTGGTTTGCTTGCCTAACTCCAGTGGGCCCCACTGTAAAAAAATAAAAATAAATGGGGCCCATGGTTGCCTTGATGATTGATAAATCTTAAATAGGGAGTGGATAAGCTCGCTCGCTTGCTTTTCCTGGAAGCCCTAAAAACTTGCCACGTGTATCAGAAAAACATAAAATCCGGTTCTTCCAACACGCGTCCACCATCCACGGGCTCAAGTCAACATGACCTGCGATCGCGCGATTGGCGGAATCAGAATCACGGACGGGTCCACTGTAGTGTTGTCCCGTTTTGATGCGAGGAGCTTCCTAAATGATTGGGGTTCCCTAATTTTTCTTTTGGCCCTTTCTTATTTCCAATTTTCAATTAAGTCCATTAATTAAATAAATATTACATACCCTTCCATACTTTTATAAATATTATTCGTAGTGAATGCAAAATGTGACATAAAAAAATTAGATTTTTCTATAATCATATACCCATTTATTATGAGTATTAATTAACACAAATAAACTAGAGATTTATGTTCAAAACATTAATATGTGAATTATTATAAGTTAAAATAAAACGAGTTTAAGTTAAAATTTTGGATTAAAACGATCAAAAAATGATTAATAAAAAAGATAATATAATTTTATGAAAATAAAAAGTAATATTTTCATAAATTTTTTTAATTATTTCCTTTAAATTTGGACTAATAACTCTATTTAAAAGAAATTTTAGAGTACTTATGTTATAGTACAATAATTTACGGACATTATGTTACACTAATTCTCATTTATTATAATCAACGACTTGTTTTAAAGATAATATAGTACAACTAAAGTGCTTTAGACTTTCACATAAAATTTTTATTTTTAATATTAATAAATTAATTAATTTATTTGTGATTATTGGAATATATATATATTTTTAAATTTATTCAATGACACATGCATCTTGGCTGCTTAACAAATGCATGGTCTCCCTTTCTAGAGACAATGTACATCAAAATTATGGAGGAGCAACCATAGCAAATGGCAAGATTTATCAATAAACAAATAGGAATAATATAGAACATCCAAACTATTATTGAGGTCCCATTTTTCTAAATTCATTATTTCTCGTACCTAAAATCACAACAAATTATGCTACGGGAGTTGCAATTCAATGATTCAAAATAATGCTCGAAATGTATTGTTATCATCGTTCATTGAGAATATGTTACCGTTGTCAAAACATATATTTTAAGTTTATTAGATAATAATTGAGAATGATATATTATTAATAGTAACTTATTTAATACATTATCTCTTAAGGTAATATCGTATAATTATCCATGATATTATATCAAATTATGTGTTAGGTAAAGAATACGTTAAATTATCTTAAATTATATTTATATAAAATTCTTTTTTTTTCGTAATTTGAAGATTTATTTTATTTTTTTTGTGAATTATTAAAAATAAATTATTTTAAAATAGTATAAGAGGGTTGAGTTTGAAATTTGCCCACTAAATTTTCCTTTTTTAAAAATTGTTTTTGGGACCAAGGAGGGGTCCCATGGTTGGTCTTTGCAATCAGTCACAGGTAAAAAGAAAAAAAAATAATAATAATAATAGGAGAAGGTTGAAAGTTCGGTGGCAATTTTGTAATTATCTATTATTTATTTGCTGGGTGGTGGGGGCTTAACATTAATTACGGATTTAAAGTTTGATTGATTTGCAAAAAGAGTTATACAAAATATATTCATCTGATTTTAACAATCTACCCCCCCAACTTTTACATTATTCTATTTAATAATATAAATTTTAATTTTTTCAGTTAAAAGGGTTTTGTACAAGTATTCACTATAATTGAAGTTCCAAACAAGCCCTTACCGTATTTCCTAACAAATAACAGGTAGTTATTGGTAACCAAAAGCAATTATTGGAGAAAAGCACTTTTTGAAAACAATACTTGGAAGAATCGCTTTGAACTAGAAGGGAGCGTGATGGAGATATTTAATTTTTTATTAAATAAATTATTTATTTATTTATTTTTATATTTAATTTTTATTAAATGCATATTTATGAAGGTTTTTTTTTAAAATTAATTTTTTAATTATTAAAAAAATTGAAAAATCCAAAATAGTAATTAGAAAGGAGTGACGTGCACGTAATATGGAAGCGCGTGGGAGACAGCGTAATCTTTGTTAAGAATTAATTAGCATCTAAACACGATTAAGAAATCGGATTAAAACAAAAAGGCGGGCAAAATTGATTGCAAGATAAGCTGCGGAGAGAGAAAGTGAAATGAGATCGGAATGAAATTGAAATTCACATTAAATTCAATTAAAAATTCCGACACGCTCTGTCTTGGTTAACTCGAATCTGAAATTCAAATGAAATGAAAATTCAAATGAAATTTACATTTGATTCAATTTTATATTTGCTTTTGTTGTTAAGTTCACGCGTCCTTGTAGCTCGTCATGAAATCCGTGTGTCGTAGTCTTGGGCGTCACAGACACACTTGACGGAAAGAGAAATTCACAGAATAATATATACAAAAATAAAATAAAATGAAAATGAAAAGTTTATAATTGTGGAAGTGTTTTAACTGGGACAAAGAAAGAGAGAGAAAGCGCCTGTTGTTTCTGTTTCTTCGCCATTTCCGTCATAACTGGAGGTATTGATTGAAATGACCGACTGGGTTACAAGGAAATCTGGGTGCTTTCTATATAGTACTCTTTTTGTTAAAAGTCTTTTGTTCTTGTTTTAGTTTGATTTTGGTGGTATTTAGTGGTACTTGTGTTTATCTGTTTACTCATTTGCAGATTCTGGTGGTTTGATTCGTTGTGTCATCTGGGTTTTGGTTCAACTGAGCTGAGTTAGTCTTGGATCGGGTTTTGTACGCTTTTCAAGTGATTTGTCTTAGCGTTTACAGGGTTTTTCGTTGGCATTACGTACTGGAGAGTTAATTTTGAGAGCTGAAAAATGGGTGATACTAAAGAGGTTAGTGGTAATACGGAGATGATGCAAAGAATTCAGTCCTCGTTTGGAACTTCTTCGTCTTCAATTCCTAAACAACAGACTTTACTGACAACAAACCAACTTGATATACCGCAATTGAACCCGAATCACATTCGTGCTCGCCACTTTTCACAGTTTGCAACAAATTTTAGTGGTGATAGCAGCAAAAGAGTTGGTATACCACCTTCACACCCTAATCAAATCCCACCCATTTCGCCGTACTCACTGATGCCAGTGTCTAGGCAGGCCAACCAGCAAATGGGTTCTCAGGGTTTCAGCCCTGGACCTATACATTCCCGATCTTTATCGCAACCATCGTCATTTTTTTCGCTTGATTCGTTGCCCCCATTAAGCCCATCTCCATTTAGAGACTCACCAAGCACTTCAGTGTTGGACCAAGTATCAACTGATGTCTCAATGGAAGATAGGGATGGGAATTCTCATTCAGTATTGCCGCCTTCACCTTTTACCCGGGGTAACGCTTCACGGATTGGCGAGAGTTTGCCTCCACGCAATAAGCATAGAAGGTCCAATAGTGACATCCCGTTTGGGTTTTCAACAGTGATGCAATCATCGCCGCCGCTTATTTCTTCAAAGGGTGGTGGTGGTGGTTTGGATAGGGTGGTCTCTGTGAGGGATAATTCTGGGGCAGCTAAGCCTGCTCAGTTAGTTAAGAAGGAATCGAGCTGGGAGAGAGGAGGTGATAGCAATGCAGAAGGGATGGGTGAGAGGAAATCTGAAGGGGAAGTCGTGGATGATTTGTTTTCTGCATACATGAATTTGGAAACCATTGATGCGTTGAATTCCTCGGGGACAGATGACAAGAATGGTAATGAGAATCGCGAGGATCTGGACAGTAGAGCAAGTGGGACAAAGACCAATGGAGGTGATAGCAGTGAAAATGAAGCTGAAAGCAGTGTAAATGAAAGTGGGAACAGCTTGCAGAGGGCAGGAATGAATTCTTATGCTGAGAAGAGGGAAGGGCTTAAAAGGACCGCTGGGGGAGATGTTGCTCCTACGACTAGACACTATAGAAGTGTTTCTATGGATAGTTTCATGGGGAAGTTGAACTTTGGTGACGAATCGCCTAAACTGCCGCCTTCTTCAGGAACTCGTCCAGGACAACTCTCGCCAAGCAATTCAATTGATGCCAATTCTCCTGCCTTTAGCTTGGAGTTTGGGAATGGTGAGTTCAGTGGGGCAGAACTGAAGAAGATAATGGCTAATGAAAAACTTGCAGAGATTGCATTAACTGACCCAAAGCGTGCGAAAAGGTATTATTATTCATTTGTTTTATTGCCCTGATGAAACCATTCGTTTATAATCGCTAGACCATCCTTGCATATACTGTCATTTACCTTAATTGCTGGTGCATTCTAGGATTTTGGCAAATCGTCAGTCAGCTGCTCGTTCCAAAGAGCGAAAGATGCGTTATATTTCTGAGTTGGAGCACAAGGTTCAAACACTGCAGACTGAAGCTACCACATTGTCTGCCCAGCTTACACTTTTACAGGTAAAGGACTTTTAGTGCCGAGTGATTTTGCCCCACCACTTCCTTCTTTTTCTGTTTCTCAATATTCCTCTGCTTTTCCTTCTTTATATTTCTACCAGAGAGACTCTGTTGGGCTCACAAATCAGAATAATGAATTGAAGTTTCGTCTTCAAGCCATGGAGCAACAGGCCCAACTTCGAGATGGTATTATTCTTGCTAAAATACTTATGTTACATTTAGGGGAAGCTGCACGAACTCTTTTATATCTTTTGACTTGAGGAAAAGAGGTTTTTGGCTTGTATGTAAGCATGCTTCATTTGCATTTCTTTTTATGATTATTCTTTTTCTTGAAAATCTCTTTGCACGGTATATTTTCAAATTCATGGTAGCAATCCCACCCAACTGTCACCCAGTACATAAACACATTGGCTTTCTTAACGAATGTTTGAGTGCTTCCTTGTTTGAGGTAAACAACAGCAAATATTTCTAAATTCAAGTGTCTTATGCTTCTTCCCTGTATAAAGTGCTGTGACTGCAGGGAAACAATATTGTTTTGTGCCTTTCAGTTCTTTTCTCATGAACCTCGGATACAAAAGGACAAAGGGTTACAACTTGCCACGGTTATTGATGTTTGTTCTTTAGGTTTGAATGTTCAGGTGTCCATCTGCTGTTCGTTCTCTCTAATTAAATTGACACACCTCAAGTGAAAATTACTTTTTTAATTATTGTGCATTACAAGTGAGTTTTTAAGTAATCATTTTAGATATTTGATGTGTACTTTTTCATATTAAATGAAACTAAGACTTTGACACCCTTTTGGGTTACAAACAAATTTATTATTCACTTCAGAAGAATTGCAGAGAAATGCATTTATTTTCATGTTCTTACACTTGGATTGTTTTTAGGTATTGAGGTAAATTTGGTTTGTTTTTACCATAATATTATGTGTTTTTAACGTTTATTCTATCATACATTTGGACATACCTGGAAGAAAAGAAAAAGGCCGTGTCTTCATTTCATCTGAGTAGTTCTCTAATAATCTTTTTTATCCTCCTCTGTATTTGTTGAGTTGATCGTTGGAGCTGTCCTTTTGCTTTTGGGATCTTTTTTTTTATGACAATTTTGATGCTTGTATCTGGTTAAATGTATAGTTCATACCTGGATATTAAATGATGTTCTTATTGGTTTTCTATGGATGGCTTGTTCATTTTCTTGTGACCCTTTTCAAATTTTATGGATATTAAATGATGTTATTTCCAAACATGCAGTATGTATCTACATATAATCTCAATAGTTCATAACATGTGCATTTAATCTCGAAAGACCTTATGCTTACCAGCTGTTTACATAACTTCTAGTGCTGCCTTAAAAAGGATTTAAGAATGTAAGTTTGTAATTGTTTAACTGTGACAGCTCTAAATGAAGCATTAACTGCGGAGGTGCGGCGACTGAAAATCGTTACTCAAGAGATTTCTAGTGATTCTGACCCATCCAAGGGCATAGTCAATCAGCAGCAGCTTCCCATAAACTCCCAAATGTTCCAGCTACACCAGGAGCAGTCTTCCCAACTCAACGTCCATCAGTTGCAACAGCAGCATCAACAATCTCACTCCCAAATCAACTTTCATCAGTCACAATCACAGCAGTCACAACAGCAGCAGCAGAGTGGGAGCACGGCCACAAAACCTGAGTTGAATCAGTAGGTTGTGAAGGATGGACAGGTTGCCTTTGCCTTATCTTACCAGTCTGGCACGTTTATGTTCAGTAGCAGTTTCTATGGTGCATTCATTTATTACTTTTTCTTGCATCTCCACCAAAAGTCTGTGGGGCGTGGTGATTCAAGTTCAACCTGCATCTCAGATCCATCTTTGGATTTGTGGTATTAAGTCTTGTATACAAGTAATAATATTTCTTTACATTATTATTCATGATTATAGTAGTGCTTATTTGCATCTGGTAGATATGTAAACTTCAATTATTTGGACGTATTTTGTTTTTTCCATGACATTAGAAGAGTTAAACTCTTCCAACTTTGTTTATTTCAGTAAAGAATGAGTTTTTTGCTTCAATTTGTTCGGGTTTTAACTTATTTCCTTCCTGGCTGGCTGGCTTACTTGCTGATGCCTGCTGCTGCTACTGATGAATGAGGATATAGTGTGTTTATTAAGTTTTATAGATTGCAGTTGTGTGATGCCTTTCAATCCAAGAGTTGGAACTTGGTTAAGAGAGATGGAAAGGCAACTTCCAAGAGGAGCTCATATGTTGCTAATGTGTAATTATACACAGGCCATCTCTCTCTCTCTCTCTCTCTATGCTTGCTATCCTAATGGTCAAATTCTAGAAAATCCCCAGTGTCATCCAAGACCAGTAACTCGCAGCCCCGGATGCCTGAAATGCTAAAGTGCCTGCTATTTGCTACATTCCGAAACGTTAAGACACCCCAAATTACTGAACATATATTGCTTGGGTGCGTAAAGGGCATACCCATGGACTGCCCTTGGGCAAAATTTTGGCGTCGCATGTGTTCTCGACTGGTGACATTAGGCACCACAATATTGATACAAGGAGACCAAGTGGAAGTGGGAAACGAATACTTATATATATATATATATATCTTTTTTTTTGAATAAATGGTCCCCGATCCTTTCTTAATTTTGGTAAAAAGTCGCTCATTAAAACCAAAAATGCTCATTTTGTATCGTTTTTAACTTATACGATAAGAAAAAAAAATAAAATTGCAAGGTTAAAGAATTTATTTATTTATTTATTTTTGTTGAGAGAAATTTAATAAAATTTTAAAATTTATATATAATTTGTTTAAATACTCGATAATTTGTAAAAATATTTAGACATTATCGAATATTTCAATAATTTATCGAAGATTTTGTTTGTAATCT
The DNA here is from genome assembly GCA_019650275.1 of Xylocarpus granatum. Lineage (NCBI taxonomy): Eukaryota > Viridiplantae > Streptophyta > Magnoliopsida > Sapindales > Meliaceae > Xylocarpus > Xylocarpus granatum. The sequence goes on along the minus strand of BNST01000054.1, from coordinate 258,066 downwards.
TGAAATTTTAGCAAAAAATTAACCACGAGTTTTGATACAATACGCACGATAACAAAGTTTATAAATCTTAGACCGAAACTTTTACTATGTCGTTACAATTATGAAAGAAATTGCTAGTAAGGCTTACTTGGAAAGATCGTGGGAGGAGAGTTCATCAGTAGGAAACACAGGGTAGACTGTTTTCTGAACAAAGGAAATATTAAATACCAAAAGTTTTATGACACGTGACATCCTTTCCTTGAGATAAATACAACTGAATTCAATATTAAAATGAAAGTAATGTTCAAATCTTGATTGTCTCCATCCCTTTTAGAGCCATAAATCCACGAATTAAGAGTATATTATATTAAAGAGATTAGATTTGAAAAACCGTCAGGATGGCCGAGTGGTCTAAGGCGCCAGACTCAAGTTCTGGTCTTCGAGAGAGGGCGTGGGTTCAAATCCCACTTCTGACAAATTAATTTTCATTTTGCCACGCTACGGTCCAAAACACCTTAAACGTCATGTTTTTACGTCGTTTTCGTCTATCTTCTTTAAAGTAAAAATCGGATCTAAAATCCAAACCCGCAATAAACCCTACTAATAACCTCCGTTTCACTTTCTTGTCTTTTCACTGTCTCGGCCACTGAGTTCTTCTCAGTTCTCCCGGGTTAAATTGGCATCTATGGCCGAGTCGTCAATCGAACTCGGAGGGTCCCTGGTTGTTGGGGTGGACTCACAAGTACCACGATCGAACTCATGTGGATTTCCGGTTCAAAATCTTACGCCAGAGGAGCTCGTGGCCAAATCCATAGCTCCTATTAAGAAAGAGTTCCTTCGTCCTCCTCCAACGCGAACCAGTCAAAACGATACCATTATGGATACCAATGAGTCCTCTCAGTCCTCAACGGTAGTCAAGGATAAGAAATCAAAACGGCAGCTCAAACGTGAACGCCGACAGGTTGTTTTATTTCTTAGTGTCTAAAACTGCAAGTTTTATTGCTGAAGATGGAATTTTTGATATTGTTGCTTTTGAGAAGTATTAACTGTTTTGCATTAACAGGGGATATTCTAGCTTGAAGTAGTCTTCTAAATTATTGGATTTTTTCAAAAAATTTGGAATATGTGGGTGAAATGTCAGGAAATGGTGGACTTTTTTAATTTTTAATTTTTTATGTTTCACAATTTCGGGGTAAACTAAATAAGGTTTATGTTTCATGTTCTTTTTGTTTTTATATTAAGAGTTCCCTTTTTTGTTTGATCACACAAGATGCTTATTGATTTTGTAGGAACAAAAATCTGTCGCTAATCTCTGCCCTGAATTAGCTAGAACTGGTGATTTTAGCTCATGCCCTTACAAGGGCAAGTGCCGTTTCAGCCATGACTTAGAGTCCTTCAAGGCTCAGGTATCAAAATACCAAACTGAATGATTTTTCTTTTCTAGTATATGTTGTTATTTGATGAGAATGATGGTCTAGGTATTGATGAATGCAGAAACCGGCTGATCTAGAAGGTGAATGTCCATTTTTGAGTGTTGAAGGCTCGTGCCCTTATGGCTTGGCCTGTAGATTTTCGGGTACTCATACAGATGTTGCTCCCGCTGATACTTCAAACAAGCAGAGGAAAAGGTCTGAGGTCAATGGATTGAACAAAGATGTCCAAAAGCTTTTGTGGAAGAATAAAATGAAATTCCCAAAAGCTGATGCCAAACTCAAATCTCTTGGGCTTCTGGTATGAAATTTTATATCTTTTTTGTTTTTGTCCTTGATTCTTCTCATGATTTTACTTTTTCGTTGTCTATATTATTCTACTGTTTTGTAATATGTAGTAGTAATCTTTATTTTGTTTCTTATTAAAGAGATAGAGAAATATAATTCACTCTATTAGTACTATTGTGATTTTGGTTAGGTGAAGGCAAAATTGAAAATAAAGGAAGATAAGGAAGAAAGAGATGTAGCTGACTTTAATAATTCTCATGCAACTGATGAAAATGGTTGCACAAAAGGAGTTAGTGCCTTGGTGTACAAATCTGAGTGCTCATCAAGTGTTCCAGAAGAGAATAATGTTGATGAGACTTGTGAAGCTGCTGAATTCAGGCCACTAAAGAAAGCAAAATCTGAAATTGTTGAGAATTGCTGCTCTGGTGAAGTCAAAAATGGTTGGTTTTACTTTTCTTAATCTAAAGTATTGTTGGTGTTAGTACACAATTGCCATACATCAAGATGTTTCTAAGTTGTCAAAGCAGGTGTGACAATATTGGAAGCAGATTTTGGGAAGAACTGTGCAGAAACTGAACCAGAGGCTAAAATTGATGATATAATCCCAGAAACTGATAAAAGCTTAAAATTACATCCTCGTGAAAAGAAGCTTATTGATTTTAGAGGAAAGCTGTATCTTGCACCTCTGACAACTGTTGGGAATCTTCCTTTCCGAAGGGTTTGCAAAGTACTGGGAGCAGATGTCACATGCGGTGAAATGGCAATGTGTACAAATCTTTTGCAGGTTTATGTTGCTTCTGCCAATTGAATTACATAACTTATGACAGTTAATTTTGCAGGAGATGGTAGTCTTTTTGTTCACTTGATGGCAGTATTTGGGTTCTTTGAAGTACTGAAAATTGCTCACACTTTGAAGTGAAGATATATGCCAGTGATTTGGTTATTCATTTTCCCATATCTTGTGCTAACTTTGAACTGACATAAGTCCTCTCTCTGTGAGTTATAAAGCTTTGGCTTAACTTTTTGGCTAATGGTTTTGACAGCCTTATATGAAGCTTCTCTGAAGTTTGTTAGTCTTCAGGTTGTACTAAACTACACATATTTTAATATCTGTTTAAAATAATCAAGGCTCACACTCCACAGGTCTCTATATATGTAGGAGGTGTTTATCCATATATATTATCCAGTATCTGGAATCTATAATGTCTGCTGCAATCTTTAGCTATGTAACAGTAATCATACATTTCATTCTTTCCTCTATGGGAGTTGATCTCACTGGTTTCTGGTTCTTTATATGTACATATATTTCACATATATTGTGTACAATTCTGGATGTGTGATTTTTATGTGCCATTTCCTGAATGTATTTTTGTTGTGGCAATAGGGTCAAGCTTCAGAATGGGCTTTGCTGAGACGGCATTCATCTGAGGATTTGTTCGGCGTACAGATATGTGGGGCATACCCAGACACTTTGGCACGTACTGTTGAACTTATTGATCAGCAATGCACAGTTGATTTCATTGATATTAATATGGGTTGCCCAATTGATATTGTTGTGAACAAGGGTGCTGGATCATCTCTTCTTACAAAACCAATGCGAATGAAAAGCATTATTGAAGCAACTTCTGGCACAGTGGACAAGCCTATAACTATTAAGGTATTTGGCAGAACTTGGATTTATTCTTCCATGCAGATGATAATGTTGTCCAAGTCACTTTCTGCTTAGTTTCTTTCAACCAGAAGGTGGCTGAATATGTTATTTCTTTTGTGGTTTTGAAGTTATCATGTATCTCTGAAAGTTAACTATCTCTTCTGCCGTGTCTTTGTTCTTTACTTTTTCATTTTTTAATATCTGTTTTTATTTTTGATTCCTCATGTTAAAATCTTGTTTTGCACTAGGTGCGAACAGGCTATTTTGAAGGGAAAAATCGCATTGATTCTTTAATAGCAGATATAGGCAGTTGGGGAGCCACTGCAGTGACAGTACATGGTCGAACACGTCAGCAACGCTATAGCAAGCTTGCTGATTGGGACTACATTTACCAATGTGCGAGAAAGGCCCCTGATGATTTGCAAATTCTTGGAAACGGTGATATTTATTCATATTTGGACTGGAACAAGCGTCAATCTGATTGCCCTGAGCTCACTTCATGCATGATTGCTCGAGGAGCCCTAATTAAGGTTGTGCATCTGATTTGCCCATGGCTGCTTTGCCAATATGAATAATATTATCATTTGCATACTTTTCATGCAAATACATGTCCTTGAATGCTTGTATCAATTTCTGTGTGAACAATTTTTGTTGTGTTCTGCAGCCTTGGATATTTACTGAAATAAAGGAACAGAGACATTGGGACATCGCTTCTGGTGAACGGTTTAATATCCTGAAGGATTTTGTACATTTTGGCCTCCAACATTGGGGATCCGACAAGAAAGGTATGTGATAGATAATGAGTTCGCAGCAACATCTTGATGCCATATTGGATGCCTATGTTGCTCTATATGTATCATTGGCTTTGGTAGATAAATTTACTATGTTGTTGATTCGATTGCAAATCTTAATTTCTATCAGCTACCATCTGAGACAAAATGAAATTCTTTAGGATTTTAATACAGCCAAGAGCATGTGAAAGCTCCATTGTTTTGGATAAGTTTTCATTCCCTAATGTTAAAGTTACTGTTGAAGTACACAGATTTTGTATATGAGTGCTTTTTAGTTATCTGTATGTGGTTGATACTTTTGGAAACTTTTAGCAGTGCACCCCTTTGTCAATAAAAAGGGTAAAGTCAGAGAAATGTTCTCATCCTTCCCACTGCATTTTCTACCTTTTTTTGTTATTTTTATTGGTGGAGGTGGTATTAATAGTATAACTTTTAGCAGTGCACCCGTTTGTCAATAAAAAGGGTAAAGTCGGATAAATGTTCTCATCCTTCCCACTGCATTTTCTACCTTTTTTTGTTATTTTTATTGGTGGAGGTGGTATTAATAGTATAACTTTTAGCAGTGCACCCCTTTGTCAATAAAAAGGGTAAAGTTGGAGAAATTTTCTCATCCTTCCCACTGCATTTTCTATCTTTTTTTGTATTTTTATTGGTGGAGGCGGTGTTAATAATATAATTAAAATGAGTACCATTTTATTGCTACTTAGAAAATTAGTCCATTGTATATATTTTTTGTTTATAGATGTAGTTTAAAGCTTTATGTCAAACGATTCTGACATCTTGACGAAAACTTGTTTTCTCTGGGCTGTTCATCTTTTTTTTTCAGGAGTGGAGACAACTAGGCATTTCTTATTGGAATGGCTTAGCTACACATGTAGGTATATACCTGTTGGTCTTTTAGATGTTATCCCACAGCGATTGAACTGGCGTCCACCTTCCTACTTTGGTCGTGATGACCTTGAGACAATAATGGCCTCTGATTCTGCAGCTGACTGGGTATGTATGTTGTTGCTTCCTAATATAGGCCATTAGTACTATATTCAAGGTGGCAGACAATAAAGTTGTATGAAATTTCTTCATTTCTACAGATTCGAATATCTGAGATGTTGCTTGGCAAGGTTCCAGATGGCTTTACGTTTGCACCAAAGCACAAATCAAATGCATACGACCGAGCAGATAATGGCTAAGTTTTTGCACAGTTTATTGCTCGTGGATTAATTTGATAGTGGCTTCAGCAGTACAAAGTTACTGTTCAGATCCATTCCTTCACTAATTGAGCAATTTGGATCCGAATTTGTCATTGAGGCAAGCAAATTAATGTTAAGACATTACTCAATAATTTTAAGTGTACAATTTCTTACTGTTTTTTGAAATGCAAAATCTGATGAATTAATGACTTGAAAATTCTTCATTTTTCAAGGCAGGCAGTTTTTTTTGGGCTGATCTCACAGAATTAGAGATTGGATCTCGCTTGTGTCAATTTAAGAAGAGGATTATGTTTCATGTGGCCTGCTATTCTCTCTCTATGTATCTCTTCAGTAAAGTTCAGACCATAGATTCTCAGGTTACTAATTATGTCACCGACCAAAATTGACAAACAGAAGTGAAGATAGTGTTACTATATAGCAGTATTTCAAAAGAATTTCTGCAGAAAGGCAAATTCTACACCGATTTGAAACCTTAATCCTGAGATCAATTCCAAGAAGTTCCTAACCGAACTGCGCCTTGCTCCTTTTAAGAATAAAGAATAAGCAAAATGGTTCTGACATGATCTAATCTTCCACATATGACACGGCACACTACATAGATAATTAATCGACCTTCTTTCTGAACCAGGAGTCAACGCCATGAATTTCTATTTAGACATCACGGTCATCTGTCATTTGCACACATTGAGGCGAGAACTTAGGATATAGATCACGGTTTACAGGCTTTCATCACAAGACTCAGCTATCAAGATCATCTCTCTTCTCCCATTTGCTATCACCTCCTTAAGTGTCTCTCTTGTCATTTGTTATTGGATTGATCGGCACGTTCAGGGTGGACTTTCAATCCTTTAAAAGTGAGACCTTCCCGTCATTGCAGAGAAATTGCGTGTCCTAGTAGATTACAAGTACGACGGATGCTGCAAGCACAGTATCTTTATTACCAATTAGGAGACCTTGAAATTAGTCTCTGAGTTGCTTGTGCTTGTAAAAATCGAAGCTTTTGAGTTCACCGGCTCTTCCTAACCCTAATTTTGTTCATTTTGACTCCTGATTTCTTGAAGAATTGTAATCTTAAGGAAATGTGGCTTCCGAAAAAATATTTCTTTGGATTTAATACCAAACTAATTGATACTTATAATACACAATAAGCAGTTGTTGTAGAACCCCATATTACTACATGAAACATGAATAATCACAAAAGGATTGATTTTCAATTTTTGTTATTCATTATTTTTGTATTATGTTGATGAGATTGGCTCAACTAGATAGGTGGTGTTTGCCCTTTTGTTCTTTCATAATATAAATTTGGTTCACAACTAGATCATGTTTTAAGTTTTTTATATACAAATAAATATATCCACTTGGTTGGTTTTCCTTTTCTGAAATTGGTATTGAATTGAAATGGCATTTTCAGGCTTGATACTTGCATTTTTGTCAAATATTTCATAAAGAATGGTTGCATGAATGAGTTAATTTTGCTAGCGATGGCTCCAGCAACTTTGATATTGAATGTGTATAATGTTGCGTTGTTGCTAATTATGGGCATTGAATTATACGTTAGACTGATAAATAGACTACTTTGTTTTAAAATTAAAACCTATTAATGACCTATGATACAGCAGACAGGTTTAAAACTAAAACATGGTACTTATGGAACATGGGCATCCTTTGTGTCATACTAAAAGATCGTCTCCTGTCCAAATTGCATGGGAAATCCGAAAGAAGTGAGTGTACAATGATTCTTTTTTAGGAGAAACTATAAACATTAGCAACCAAGACTAAGTTTCATGAACACTTTGCACTCTAACTGCCCTTTGGCAACTCTCCGAGCTGTATCTTGCAATTACGAAAACAACAGCTCAAGCTCTTCTCTGGGCTTTGTAGCAGCTTGGAGCGTCTCCGCCACATAAACACACGAGAGAAGAGATACCATTTCTTCTACCTTAATGTGTCTTTAAGAACTAATTGAATGTGAGTTCTGTTAGGGTCAGCACATCAGCACTACTGATTTCACTAGCAACTTCCCTTTCGACTCTACGACTTCATCACTCGTGACGTATCTGGAACAATATCCACATCATCTTCAGGTGATAATCCTAGACGACATTCAACTCCTCCACCCCCACTTCTGCAGGAACGAAATAATATCAAATGAAAGATGCCAAGGCAGAGCCACAGGTGAAGCTAAGAGAATAGCATGGCACATTGATAGGATAAAATAACATGTTAACGCGATTTATTTAATACCATTAACCTTCACCAAAAACTTGAAGACCCTTTCGTCATGTTGGATTTTATGTCTTCATTATATATTCATATATGAAGCATTTCTCTGTGAAACTATGACAGATTCGACTACTTGTTTCCTCCACTACCAGCTGTTTTGATGAACTCATTCTTTATTCAGTCCTTTTACTGCAGAAGGGAAAATACAAACAAACCCAAATACGAAGAGACAATTTTGCAGGCGAAGTTAACTAACCACAGACGGTGGTCGTTCGGGCGGGTAGACAGCCAAGGAGACAGGAATCACAAAATTGACGGAGCTTTCAAAACGCAGCGTTTTGTATGATGGCGGTAAAAGAGAGGACAGCCAGCACACGGTTGTCTTGGGCTGCACCAAACCCGAAAGCAAAACGAAATGAAAATTTCCTCGAAACGCAGCGTTTGAGTGAGGTCGATAAAAGAGAGGTCAATACTCACCGTCTTGGGCTGAAATTAAGCCCCAAAGACAAAGCAACATGAGACGGAATTGTTGCCATGCAGATTCATTCTCTTTTTATTCGAGTCTGTTGTAATCATTCATTGTCCTTGGATGTTCAAAGAATGCTGGCAAACTGGGTACTCTTATTGTAGTTGTTCCCATGTTATGCATCATATCAAGCTATTCTAACTTCAAAATCTCTTACCACAAACAATCAAGCAGCAGGAGGAGAATTCAGAATTCTAAATCCAATATCTGAAACAGTATGGCTCTAAATGTGGGTGCTGCTGCAAAGATTTCAGAGTGTATTGCAGGCTATGCTCAGGCAAGCTTTCCAGGGAGAAGTTAAATTGCCAGAGGACATAGCAGTTATTGAGGGAATTAAACTGGGAATGGATTCTGGATTGCTGGCCGCCTTTACAAGAAGAAGTTGAATCAGACGCTCAGTATGTGGTTAAACTAATATAACTACGAATCTTCTCATTTCTAGATCAAATCCTGACATTCGTATATGGTTGATGGATACTCCTCCAGAAACTTCTCCAAGCACAAGATTTTCCGAAGAGTTGAAACCGGGTATTAGATATTTGAAGAATTCTTGATAGCCGAGTCTCAACTCTCAAGACACGGAGCCTTGTATTTAGATAGCAATTTAAGGAAACATCCATCAAGGATAATTTCATAATCTAATCACCTAGGAAAGATAAGCCCATATGCTTATGAAATTGGATTCTTGCAGGCTCGAAAAGAGAACAAAATTGTGTGGCCTTACAGGATAAAAAAAATACTTATTAAAGATATTTGTCCTGCTATCAAAGCAACATATCTGACTCCCCTAACCCTGTCTGTTGATCTCTAGAGTCATCAACGCTGTGATTTGGAGGTCTTGTAAGCAACAACATCATCTTCATCCTCATTTTGACTTTCAAGTCCCTGAACCCAGCCACCATCAATGGAATCCATGCTTCCATTCAACCCATCATCCACAAAATTGCCTACCCGTTTCACGGTCAACTCGCTTGGCTTAACAGGGTAATTACCAGAGAAGCATGCATTGCAGAAGTTCGGAGAATCATTCTCCAGCAACTTGTTCAAGCTGTCAAATGACAGAAAGGCAAGTGAATCACACCCAATAAACTCTCTGATTTCCTCAACGCTCATCCTGTTGGAAATCAAGTCCTTGGAACTTGGCGTGTCTACTCCATAGTAACAAGAAGCTATAATTGGTGGGCTAGCAATTCTCATGTGAACCTCCTTAGCCCCAGCCTCCTTAAGCAACCTAACAATTTTTGAAGAAGTTGTTCCTCTTACAATAGAGTCATCCACAACCACGATTCTCTTCCCTTCCAAGACTCCACGGACGGGAGAGAGCTTGAGCTTTACACCAAAGTCCCTAATCTTCTGTGATGGCTCAATGAAAGTTCTTCCCACATAGTGTGACCTTATCAGCCCTTGCTGAAATGGCACCCCAGCTTTTGCTGCATAACCAAGCGCAGCCACCACCCCAGAATCTGGTACCGCAATTACAGCATCACACTCAACAGGAGCCTCCGATGCAAGAATTTCCCCAAAAGCCTGCCTCGACTCATAAACAGACCTTCCAAAAACAACTGAATTAGGGAGCGCGAAGTAAATATGTTCAAAGATGCATTGCTTAGGTTCAGGGTGAGGCAGCAAACAAAGTGATTGTAACCCTTCTTTGTCGACTACCAAAACTTCACCAGGGTAGACCTCTCTCTCGTACGTGGCCTCAATTAAATCAAGTGCACAAGTCTCCGACGCAAAAACCACAGCTCCATTACTCCTCCTACCCATCACCAATGGTCTAAACCCATATGGGTCACGAACCGCAACAAGCTTATCCTCGGTCACAAACACCATAGAATAAGCACCCTCAAGCTGCTCACAGGCATCCACAATCCTCAGAAAGAAAGGTCTAGCTTTGGATATAGCAATTAAATGAAGAACAACCTCAGTATCAGAACTAGTGTTGAAAATTGAACCATTATCTTCAAGCATAGCCCTTAAAGTTTTATAATTAACCAAATTTCCATTGTGTGCAACTCCAACAGAACCAAACCTATACCCAGCAACAAAAGGCTGGACGTTTTTTAGCATAGAACTACCGGCAGTTGAATATCTAACATGACCAATGGCCATATCACCAGGCAATTGAGCAAGTTTGGACTCACTAAACACATCAGAAACTAAACCAACGCCAGTGACACATTGAAGAACCATGTTTTTCACAGCCACCATACCTGCACCTTCTTGGCCGCGATGTTGCAGCGCGTGTAGCGCTAAATAGCATAAACGAGAAGCTTCTGGGTCGCCATAGATGCCTACGACACCGCACTCTTCGCGGGGCTTATCGTCATTATCAAAACAGCTAAAACCGTCATCTGGGTATTCATAATTTGCGGTGAAAAACTCGGAGATAGGATTTTTAGACAAGACAGTGACGTCGGTTCTCTGGGTTTGGTGCGTTAACGCGTGGGTTTGAAGGAAAAAAGAGAGCTTTTGCTGGTTTTTGAGGAAGAGAGGAAGATGGGTTTTCTGCGTTGGTTTAGGCTTAACAGATGAAGGGTTTGACACAGATGAAGAGAGATGACGGAGACTGGCGGTACTTGCGGCAGCCATGAATGCAAAATGAAATACACCAAAAACACAGAGACCGAGAGATAGAGGGAGACAGGGAACGCGCTTCAAGTAGAAGCAATTTGTTCTAGGCTTTTGAAGCGGTGAGGTGCCTTGTGATTGAATTACGTGAATGTGACATGGGAGTATCACTGCAGAATCCTATTGGGCCATTTAGGTACATTGCAATTTCGTAATTAGCCATGAATATCGTTCGAATTACCAAATATATTTTCCAAATAATGACACTTGTAGCTTTAGCATTCCCCTAATTTTTCCGACTATGACCACCATTTAGTCAACCCGAAATTTGTGGCGGTCAAAGATTTGGACCCGAATCCAGTGGGTCATTTTTATTAATTTTTATATTTTGACCATGACTAACCCTTGTGCTGCTCTGTGACCTGCCCCCTATAATTTAATATTAATAAAAAAAGGACAAATAGACATACACACACTAATTTATTTAAATATAATTATTCTTAAAAAAAATTTATTTTATTAATTATAAATATATTTAAATTTTCACTCGAGATAATTTAAATATATGTAATTTTTTTTATTAATATAATAATAATAATAATTTTAAAAAATAATAATTAAATATTTAATAATATTTATTTATTTATTTATTTTTCCTTTCTTTTTCTTTAGTCTTTTGAAAGCGAGTCTTGAACTGCTACGAGCCAATAACAATGGTCAAACAAATGTACGGACACCGTAGACAAGAGAACCATGAAGAGGGAAGATGGGATATACCCACAGCTATACTTTGAAAGAAATTAAAATGTATTTTAAATTTTTTTAAATAATATTAAAATTAAATCTATTTGACAAATAAATATATATATAATTAATTAATTACTTATAAATATTTATTTAATTTTTTAAAATAATTTTATTAATAAAAATAATTATTTTCGTTTGATTTTTTTAAAACAAAATCTAAGTCGCGGGAATCGGTAGGAAGGAGAAGAAACTTTCCATACAGTAACGTCACACGTGCATTCCTTCCATCGTCTACACGCGCACCAATCTTTCCTTTCTGCTCCTCACGACCGCCAGGTTAGCCGAATCACAGCCCCGATTCACCTGCGCAGCGGTCGTACTAGGGGTAGGGGAACCGTCAAATGTGTGGCTAAGCGCCGGAGAGTGAAAATGGTAGCGAAGCAGAGTATGAGAGAGATCTCCGACATGTTATTAACTGACACGGTCTTGCAGTTAGGTTTCTTGCCTGAAGCTGCCCCGAGAGCCGACAGTTAGCTCTCTTCTCTTGCCACAATTAGCCACGTGGAAGTCTCAGCTGATTTGCAAGTATTGTAAAGGAAATTTCTTTTATCATAGGTCATAATTTAGCTAACATGGGGGTATTTGAGTTGGGTTTTCTTTGAGATTCAGCTTGTGATAAAAAAATTGTTTGCTTGGTTGTGTTTTTTGCCTGAATGGCATGGATTCTTTTAAATTTTGGTTTTGCACATATGTTTAATGCTAAGAGAGGATATTTAGTTTTAAGTGTTTGGATAGTCAACATAGAACGAAGGAGAAGAAACTTTTACATAATGATTTTGCTAGTATATGCTATCTATGTTAGTATAACATTAAAAAAAAACTATAACTTTTAAATTAGTGTTTTTTTTAATCTGGATATGTTAGTTATGGTAATTCAAGATCATTTTGTCATTTTGCCATTTTGCATTTTCATCCAAATTCTGCCACTGATGGGAGAAAAGCTAAATGAGATTTTAAGGAGTTACCTCCTTTTGTTTTTATTTTCGATGTTCTATTCCTTCCAAACTAGGGATCATATTAAGCCTTTTACTTTCTTACTTTCTGTCCAATCGCCCAACTGCAGCCTCATGTTAAGCTGTTGTATGATACTTTTGTGTAGTAATTTATTTGGGAATAGCTGGATTCTTGATTAAGTTACAGTTATAGTATTAGAAAGTCACCCAGTGTTTTCCAATTTTTGTAGGTTGGTAAGGTACACGTCTCTGTTTTCAGTGATGATCGAGGAAAGGAGATTACAATTGCTGGCCTGAAGTCAAAAGCTAAGTATGTTCGTAGTGAGTTGGGGAGCCGTATGAAGCTGTGGCTGACTCCTGGGATAGGCTTATTGAAGATGAATCTTTTGAGAGAGGAAGCAGGGTAATAACTTTTCATGTGTTGCTTTCCTTTCTACATTTGTGGTTCTTTTAGCATGTTCGTAAAATTGTATCCATGAAATGATTCAGTGTCATGAACAGGAGAGTCATGGATATTTTTATGTGTTTGTTTTTACATAAAAATGATCCTTATAGCTGATCAAAAGTTAACCCAAAGTTTGTGTTTGTGTGTAAAGGATAAAATGGCTGATGTCATTTTCATGCTTATAGATCCACTATGTTACAAAGAATTGTGTCATGGATAGATTTCTTCCATGTGGTGTTAGACACACACTTGAAACAATTGGTGCTAAGTCAGCCTTATTTTGCTCGAACTCTGCAGAACTTGAAAAAAAACACAAAAAAGAGATGAAGAGAGCACAATAGCCTTAGAGAGAGCTTTGCATGAAATGTTTGGATACTTTGACCAAATGAGGCCTTCACTATTTATAATGAAGCATATGCACAATGAATGGTAGAGATTAAACTCTTACAATCTCATCCGACAGTCTAGAATGAGAGGTTTGAATGTAATCTCTAACATTTGTTGATTTTTTCATACATAAATGATTCTCTCAATAAACTCACAATCTCCTCATACATAGATGATACTTGCCTTAGTTACATGATACTATAATTAAAGTATATTTTTTAAAAGTTGGGCTAAGATTAGTCCATGGGCTCCGAGGAAAAGCCTCGGGTGTGACATTTGGCATTGGTGGGATCATGTCTATTAGGGAAAGTGGTTGTTATGATCTAAAGTCCACGCCTTCCATGAACATGGTGTCTTTCTTGGAATTGTTGCAAATAGAGGTTTTGTCATTATCTTTGACTATCAGTTCAGACAGTTTTCTTTATAAGACAGTTGCGTTTGTTGTATACAAGATTTCTACTGCTCCAAACACTTTTCCAGGTCTTCCTTGAAAATTGTTTTTGACCCTTCCAATATGAGTCAACTTACTGAGCTCTTATAATCCATTCAACTCCATCAAGATTTGGGGCTTTCTTCAAAGGAATCTGTGAATACAGATTTTTGTACCTGGTCCTAATTTTTGGATATATTGGGATGTCCAGTTGCTGTTGATTCTTGCCATCACATTTGGTTTTCTGTTTTATGCATTAATTCTTGAAATGTGGACACTGCATGCAAAATAAAAAAGAAATATGAGATTGCAATGTTGAAACTCAGTTATGCATTATGCTTAACCAACTTATGGATCTTAGGAACTTTTCTTTCATCTTTATAGAAGAATTTGACTTAAAAAGACGCCAATTATCTTTGCATTATTCATGCATGTAATTTCAATTCTGCGTGATGAACATATTTTAGTTTCTATTCTTGTAAATGATGATCTTGCATTAGTTCTGTTACATTTTGAATGAATAACTTCTTACAGTTGGCCGTTTATTGATTTGAATTAGTTCAGTGCTTGCAGTTCATACTGATTTGTTGCTTTTGATTATTTCAGGTAATTGCAATATTAGACAGATAAAATCTGAAGAAGAGGCTACACAAAGTGAAGACGGAGAACAATTTCGACACCTGAATCACCTGAAAATGAGAGAGATCGGGAGGGCGACGACCCTGATAAAGATATCATATATGTGAAGTAGCCACCTTCCTGGTTGCCCAAGGTTTCAGTAGTTCAACTTATGGCACATCCTTCCTTGTCTCAGGTTAGTTATATCCTCACTCATTTTTCTAGTTTCAGTGAATGCAGTTAGTTAGATTTGCCACTGATTTAAATTTAGTGTATGACTCAGTTATTTATTAATGGCTGCAGTAATTTTGTTGTTCCATAGTTACTGATTTAGTCTGTCTGATTGCACTTCTGCAGTTAGCATGAAGCTTTCAACTTAGTTTCGTGGATAGCTTGTTCACCCTCCTCTTTTTTTCTTTGATATAATCACATTCATTTCCTTTAAAATGATTGAACCAAAACTCAGAGCATAAGTCAAAGAGTATTGGGTATTCAGAATTATTGTACCAAGATTGTTTAGTTTGCATGCTGAGTTTAGAGTTTTTGCCATGGGTCATTTAATTGTGCAGGAAAGCGTTATATTGCAGTGACTGATACAGCACGTATGCATTAAGGAACTTTGGCGTTGCCATAGATGCATATGGCAGCAGTTTTGTTTCTTTTACTCACAGTTTAAATTAAACTATTGCGTAACGCATGCAGGGAGGAAAGGATCAGTCCTATTGCACACATGAACAGAGGCAATTTTGCTGGGTGTCATTATTCGAACCATTGACCATGTATTGTACTTCCAGATTAACCAAAATTTTGTCGTGTACAATATATGAGTTTTAGTTTGTTGACGTGGAATACCATTCAGTTAGATGCATTGCAAAAACGTTTACATATTTGAAATTCCATTGTGGAGGAAGTTTTATGTGAAGACTTGTCTGCCCTGCAAGTTTTTTTTTACCCGTTTCTAAAATGGTGATGTGGCAAGTTATTGCTTTATCCATTTAGCATATTAACTGCACTAGTACTATACTGGTGGAATGAATAATTGAATAACCAGGAAAATCATGGGCTGCAATTGTTTAACGAAAATCCTGGTTACAGAAACATTGGAATGGAGACACAAAATAACAAGAACAATTGATATGTTCTGCTTGCCTGGCTAAAATTTACTGCAAAGCAGAGAAGCTCATCCACTTCTAATATGAATGGAAAGCATAACTGTTCACTTAAAAGTCAAGGGACAGGGTACAAGAATCCACCGAATCTGAACACAGGGCGAGTGCGTCTCATCAATTCTTCCATTTCATGTCTCAAAATTTTCATTGTTCTCTCGTGATTCCGTTGCATCATATCTTCCCAGCTATTGCAATTTCCAAGTACTTTATTTTAAGCCCCAAATTTCTAGTATATGTTTCAAAATTTTCAAATCTAACCCCTTGGTTGGGACTTGCAAAGTAAGTGAGAGTCGTCTGTTACCACTGATATACCGTATTCAACGTGGTTTTCGGATGAATTGGGGCCCAACTACCATTATGAACTTGTAGTTGAAGTCTTAAAACCATTGCAGCCATACAATCAGTCAAGGAGAGAAACAAACTGTGTGCAAAAGAATGCAATTCGAATTGCGGGCCAAAAAGTAACGAGATTTTATTAATTGGATCCGGGTAAAAACTTGATGAAAATGAAAGCTAAACATCCATAATTATGGCCTTGACAATCAAGTGAAATTTCTCGAAGCATTAACTCTCAAAGAAGTTAGCAGAGACAACATCCACTGAAGTCTGCAGTAGGCATACGCCAAGATGAAACACTGCTTGTTTAATAGACAAACATCTTCAATGATGAGCCTTTGCTTCAGCTTTCTTTTGAGACTTTGCCTTTGACTGAGGGAAAAGAAATAAAACATTAGATGAACATTTCCAGAGGCAAATGACCATCTGATTGTGTGCAAACAGTAAAATACATATAACAGAAACACAGGTAGAATAGCAAATCCTCAGCAAGAATAACACAAAAGTTGTCTATAAAGCTTAATAATCATTGTGAACTTGATTATTTTGGTTCCTTCATAATTCTACCTCTTTACATCACATATTCCCTCGTCCATTGAACTTTCCTAACTACAGGCAATTTAACTCTTCAATTTCATTACACCTTCATAGCTACAAAATAATTAAATGGCATGTTGTATCTTTCAATAGGGATCTAAACCTTATGGGCAATTGATTTAAAATCCCAAAACAACTTCTAAGAACTCAATGAAAACAACATAACCGCCTTTTTACTCATTTCAGATTTTATACTAACTTTTAAAGTTTTATAACCCAAAAAACAAAAAATTATTGCAAGAATTTTGCATCCCTCATCTGTTTAAACATGAAGAATTCTGGATTGTAAAGCAAATAAGACCATAGTTTTTCAGTAAGATAAGATAATCCTAGAAGTGACAATTCGTGAATAAGCTAAATACAGAAATTACGAGTAATGCCCCAATTGACAATTGTGAAAATTTAATACCACATCATTTGGAAATAGGGATAAATCTTGAGATGTATCGCATTCCTAAAACATTATCGCCCCAAAAAGAAGCATTTTGGGCAGCAAAGCGTCATGCCGTATCGGCACTCAAAATTTGATGAAAACAACAAGTATTATAAATAAAGCCAAATACACAACAATAAGCCACAGTAACTCGTCATCTAAATCCAAATTCCCAAAAAAGAAAACCAAAAATGCAGTTAGAATTAACCAGAGATGGGCTATCAAACACCAACATTTTCCATTAGAAACAAACTAAAGCGTAAACAAAAAAGGATGATGTTAGTACCTTGAGGTACTTAAGCTTCAAGTTCCCGTAAACGAGTCCTAGCGAAAAAGCCGAAACCCGAGCGACCTATACTCACAAACCCAGATCGCAAAATCAACAATCTTCCAATGAAAAATTGACCAAAACTTAATATATTCAAACAAAACAAAGAAAACGGCATTACCAAGGCGAGGGTACTGGTGCCGGAGTATGGACCGGGAGGCGGCGCCATCGGATGCTTTGTTTGAGGTTTTTGGGAGACTTTTGCTTGGGAAGGTACGAGACGAAGAGGAAGACGAAGAAGAATCTGCAACAGTTAACAAAGAACACGACTTGCCCTAGATATCGGACACGCAGTCAGATGGCAATTTTGATTTTATTTAAACATCTAGTGTTTTAACTGTTGAAGGCTCTGGTAGCCTGAGACCGAGTCCATTCGTTTGAGTACAAAACGGGATCGTTTTAGCAGGCCCAACCTTGTTATTTTTTATTTTGATTTTTGCAATTTACAAGTACATTTTTATTTATTTTATATATTTTTATTTATTCCCGTAAAAATATTTTTTCAAATCAACCAGATTCAATATTTTAAATCAACATTTCAATGATTCAAGAATTTATTTAATATAAATAAATAAATTTAAAATTTAACCAAATGCTCCATATGCAAATTGTGGTCACCCACCAAGAAGCCATCGAGCATCCTTTTTGTCAATTGTCCTGGCAAAGATTAACATGAGAGTGATAATCAATCCCTTCAAAGAAATCCTTACAAGATGCTATTAGAACTTTGTGTTAATTTGAAACTGTATATCGAAAAAAATTGTTGTTGCAAATTGTCGTTATCCACCAAGAAGCCAAAGCCATTAACAAAATCTGAACATGACCTTGCATGTCGCTCCACTCGCCAAGTTGTCTTGTGAATGGTACCAGTGATTTTCATATTCTCTGTGTTTGAGTTTCATGTTGTATCGTTGTGTGTTGAATGTGCAATGCTATTGTCTGTTTATCTTGTCAGTGTGTGCTTAAGTGTATTCATTTTATCCATGTTGGGAGGGACATTATTTGAATAAATCAAGTATGTTCCATTCAAATTTTGCAGTTTTTGTGGATCACAAGATGCGAGAGTTGCATATTGCTACATGATTTGGAAGCAGCGACAGAGATGAGTGAGAGAGCTACTGCATACATAGAGAACAAACTGAGAATCCACAGTCAAGATATATGATAATATTAATTGAAATACAAACATTCAGATTTGAAGAACATTCGTTGATTAGACTGCAGGGCTGCCGTCAACTGATACACCAGAAGCTGAAGGACACGGGGCAAGAGGGGAATTATCTCCGACGTCTAAACCCCACCATTTTAACTCCCTGTATGCCTTTCAATCCAAGTGTGAAACTTGTTAACATAGACACAAATGCAACTCCTATGCCAAGTCCTTATGCTAATACATAATTATACTTAGCCCACCAATATTTATACTTTCTATACACAATCAAATTGTAGAAAATTCCCACTAATATTTAGCCTTAGATCCACCGTTTCTGAGGGAAATATTTCAACAAACACCATAATAATGGTGGTGCAGTCAAACCGATCAGAAAGAAATAAAAGAGTTTTGAGTACGAGCCATGAGGGAAAAATATACGCTGAGGACCCATCGCGCCCCATATTACTGTTCCAACACAGTTGCATTCATGGAAGGACATGTCCATGGATTATCCTTTGGCAACTTTCTGGGGTCGCAGATATTCTCCACTGTTGAGATTAGCCACCAGGATGTTGCAAAGCTAACAACAGATGAAATCATTCTTCGGGTTATTTGAGCAATGAACATTGATTTAGGGGCAATCTACATGAAATGAACATGTTTGAGCTCACTAATGAAGCTTAGAGCATGGTACTCAGTCGATACACTATATGCTTTGATTACCATATTGGCTGTTGGCCTTCCAGGGTACATTTACCCTACCAACATTTCAGAAATAACATTCATCTCTATAGACTGCATAACATTTGGGAGACAGAGATAAGGATAAAAAATGTCGTATGAAACTCCAGCATTTCAGTAAGTAGCATGACGTGAACGATTTCATATAAGATTTTCTCATGTATCAATAATCTTGTAGCTGAAGATTTTAAGGGACTTACTTGACCAGTTGTAGCTTTGAGTGCACCAAGTGGGAGAATAAATATCTTGACCGAGACACCTGATAGCTGGATTCCCCAATAAGGAAGTTGTAATTGCTTCCCAAATCCTTCGAAAGTTAAAATTGTCAATCCGTTGCTGTTATCAAAATTGCCAAGAACCACCTCTGGGGAACTGGTTTGTACTTCCTCATCAATCTATTATGGGCATCTCCAGTGTTGTTGCTACTATCATATGCTTTCTTAAATCGTTGCCATACCTCCCTACAAGAGAAAATCATTGTTAGTTGATGCTCCTAATGCAAAAATTAAAGTGGGAATTAACTGCCAAGAGGAAGCTAGCATTAACTTCCATGGAAAACTATAAAATGAGCGAGAAGCAAGGCCGAATCCGATTGTTAATACATACACAACGCTTAAATATAACTTTGAGTAGCCCTGGTAACCCTTTTGGTTGAATGTAAGATCATTATCATTAATGACTTTCGAGACATTATAAACTTGGCCAGTTTTGTCAAAAATTTTGACAGAAGAAAGGGGGGAATGCCTTGCATTGGCTGGATTAGTCCAATAGGTTGATGTAGAGTAACAATACGAGTCCAAATGATATGTTTAGAATTGTAGACAATGGGAAAGCTAATGAATTTGACAGGTAACCTCATATTGCATTCCAGTCTAAGGCAAAAGAACCAATGTCGAAACCATTACGACCAGAGCCAATGAGCTGAGCTGTGACTGAACTTTTCCAGAACCAACAAACAAATTGAAAGAGCATCAAGGAACGAAAGAAATAGCCAGGCATGATAGCATAGGCAAAACGTGCAACTGATGCAAAAACAAAGAATTGAAGTTTTGTTATCCATCGTTTAGCCCTCAGTTCGACATCGTGCAATGACCTAAATGTGAAGAAAAACTTTCTCGAATAAAATACACAGAGGCAAAGAAATATTACCTGTAGAAAGATAGGTCGAGTAAAGTGGAAGGATACCTCATTTAAGGGTTGCTCACCAAGTACTTCATAAAAATTCCTGCAAACCCGTAACCAAGCATCTGTAGTACATATTATATCAATAATTATTACACGAGAGACACGAAAGCATGAAGAGGGAGTAGATATAAATTACCTGGCTTGTGAGAATCATCAATAATCCCGCCCAGAAATTCATATATTTATGGTAGAAGATCTTCCTCATTACAACAATTATTGTGCTGTAAGGATTATCCAATCCTGAGGTGGCCAAAATGGTGAGCAAGACATGTTCTTTAATGTTAAGAGGTCCCTGATTCATTGAGAAGGTCAACATTGTTCCTGGAATTTTGACAGGTGTAGTAGGAAGTGTTGCTGCCACGAATTTTCCATAGAAAACCGGAAGCATTTGGAAACAGCTGCTGGAGAGACTGATAGGGTTTTGACTATAGCCAAAGGATTCTCCCATGAAAGAAATAATCAAAGTATCAAGATTAGGGAGAATGCAGAAATGGGAAGGGGACTAATTGTAAGATTGGACAATCCCAAAATTATTATTAAGTTGAACGCAGACGACTAAAATTGCCAATTGCAGTCATAATTACTGGTTACAATACAATTTGAAAAATCATAAACTACTTGTTTAATCTCTTTGATTTTAATTATTGTTTACGATTTCACTCGTAAACAAATTAAAATGGTAGTTGGAAAGCAGTTGTCCTTCTCTTTGATTAGTTTAATCTCTAACCCTAATTGAAGAATTAAAGTAATTGGTTTTGCTTTTGTAAATTTATATACAACTTTGAACCTCTTGGTCCTGCGGTTAGTAAACTGTGTTTGTTTATTTATATGATCACTGCATGCATGCATGTGCATGTACTCGCAGAGGGAAGACAGAAATATTAGTTGACGTATAGTTGAATAGATTAAATAAATATCCAATCACCAATTATTGATACTGTTTACTAATCAACATCATCTTCTTCGTATGAAGAATATTCATGGACCACTAATAGTTGCAGATTAAGAAGAAAGGAACAAAATTCGAGTACGTGGATGGCTCCATTTACAGAACGAGAAAAAAGGAAGCCAAAGCATCTCACCATTCCCACTTGCACTCCGTGTAGCAGAACATTTTCGATCTCTACCAAAGTCACCTTTGTAGTACACGATTAGAATTTAGGGAGAAAATGCGACGGGTCGAGAATACTTGAGATTCTCTTAAGTTGCAAGAGTTTACAAGCACTTGTTGCTCTTTCTATGGCGAACTTAAGCCTTTCCAGTACGTGAGTGGTTCCATATTATGCAGAAAAGAGTGAAAAAGAATATACTGTTATTGATGATCTCCACATTGAACAATGAACTACAATTGTTAGCCACTTAGCCTGTAATCGCTCTACCAAAAGCAATTCCATGAATGATGGGCTCATTGTACACTTAATAATCTCTGTCAAATGTAGCCCTTCTGGTGGCAGTTAAGTGCTTCAACTAAAGCAAGAAAGCATGACATTGGGTTCGTTAGATTGGAATCCAAAGCTTCTCTCAGGCCGTCTTTGATGTAAAATACATAGTTGCCTCAACAACTTCCCACAATCACTTTTCTCCGCAGCCGCACTTGCTGCAAGAACAACTCATATCATTAAGGAACAAGAACACCAGTTGATTTTCTTTGTTCAAATTGAATCATGGGAATTAATAGTAGGCCACTGGTTACTCAAAACGAAAGAATTTAAACAGACTATTGGAAATAATTTGTGTTGTTTTGGTTAGAAATAGAGATTTGGGATTCTTGTCTAGCAATAATTAACAGTTAATTAGAAGTAGTGAAAGGATAATCGAAGCTTTAGATTTTCTGCTGGATTACAAATGGGTTTGATATCAAATTAAAAAGAATAAAAGATGGTAATTCAATTAAAACTACCCATCAATCCAAACGAAAAAAAAAGGGGTGAGATTTCTCCTATGTACACCGTTTTAATTAAAATGGTAATTTTAAAAGTGTTTTTGCAAAAAAGCACTTTCAAACATAACTGCTTTCTAAAAAGTAATCGATAATTGCTTTCTTATAAAACAATTCGAATGCTCCTCTGATAGAAAATTTATTATCGTGATGTTCAAGTTTATTCTCTTGGATTATAAGTTGGCATTACAGTGATGTTCTCTAAAAATTAACAAAATATTCTAAAAGATTTGAACTTCGATACGGTGAGTTTAACTTGCATTAAACAAAAAGGGATCCGGAATTTTATATGTTTATGTCCACTGGTTAGACAGGTTTAAGCAGTTGGCTAAATAGTCTATGTCTCGGTATTGTCTGGAAGGTATATTGTAGAACTAAAATTTCATCAACTAGTTGAAGTGAAAGCTGAGACTTTAGAGAAGAATCACTTCCGAATAAGCTAAAAACAAAAGCAATAATACAAAAGTGGGAAAACCTTTTTCCAGTAGGTAGATTCTGGGAAGCAGAGGTAGCTCTAATCCCGGACAAATCTATCGTCATACATACTGATGCGATTGTGGTTTGAGGATGTCAATTTGCAGACTACAGCTTGTGTACAAAATCAAAGCCGCCTCGAGTTTTTCTAAATTTTTGGGATTCTTGGCAAGATCTTAAATTGTAACTCTTATCAAGCTTAATATTAACTTAAAAAATGAACAAATTTTAAAATTTTTAACTAAAATCTTATATCATTTATTTTTACGATCACTTGTAATAAAATTTTATATTGAATAAAAATGATGTATCATTAATTTTATAAGGGTGTGTTACGTACATTTTAATAAATATTTATGTATTAGTTTTGTTATAAGTGATTTTGAGTCAAATTCATTCTAATTATAATACACGTATTCTCGAATAATCTATAAATTGCACAATGAAGTAGGCATAGAAAGTGGGACGATAGACATGTAAAGAAGTCCATTGTGATCATAAATTTAAGTAGAATAGAACGAATATGCAAAGAATTTCACTATGACCATAAATTTCGAGATAAAGTGAAGTAGATATACAAATAATTTAATATAATTTTACGTTAAATAGTCAAAAGTATTAATTGAATAATAATCAATAATCTATTTTTATTAATAGTCAATGTGATTTCTCATATTTTTGAAAAGTAATGGACCACCAAAGTTGAAACTGGAGACACAAGGAACCGAACCAGAATGGCTCCATTTGATTGCGGAAACGAGTAAGAGAAAGCCTAAATCATTGACTAGCGACTTGGAAAATTGATGCTTTGCCTTCTCAGTTAGCACTTTGTTCCCATAAAATAATAAGATTCAAGAGCATTCTTAATGGTATGGAAGCACTTTCCTAGCAACAATTCACCATTCTTATGGGTGAATGGCTGCATTTCATTGAAGAAAAGATTTTAAAAAAGGAAAAAAAGATTAAGCATCTTTGCTAGGTTTTGATCTGCACTTTCTGTCCATAAAACAATAGACTTAGTCAGCTTATAATAATATCATTTCCCCAAAGCACTTTATTGAATAACTTTTGCTTTCCTTAATGATGATTAATTATTGTGGCAGTTAAGTGCTTTCAACTAAAGCAAGGAAAGCATAATGTTGGATTGGTTAGACTGGCAAGCATTGCTTGAATAAGGCAGTCCTTGATGTACAAAACAATTACTTCTACCAACAATCATTCAGTCTTCTCTTTCGCATAAGCACTTTGCTGGAAGCACTTTTTCCGTTCTGAAAAGTATGCTTAGATCCAAAATAACCCATCTAATCAGTCCATATAACAGGCCCCAGCATATATTCTCCAAATCTTACATTGTTTACTAATTTAATCTGGATTACTGTGTTAATAAAGATACTGGGAGACAAGATATCGTGGAATTAGAAGCAATATTACATTTATATTTCAATTTCATCTTTAATCTTTTAATTAGTTTAATTGATTAATCACCATTCAGAAATTAACTTCACTGTTCTTTGAATGGCCACAAGCTGGCTGTTCTCTAATCGCTAGCCCTCGTCAATTAAATGAATAATCTCAAAATATTTAATTTAATAATGTGTATGGTCCAACCCAAATTAAAAATAATACACGATTATCAAGAAACAGAAAAACAAAGCTTGTTCTCATCCCGTGTTTTGTTGTTGTCTTACCTTTACTCACATGGTCTCGACAGACACAATCTCGTAAATATGTCCAAATTTGAGGGTACGTTTGTCTTTTGATATTCTCTTAAATTTATAAGACCCACCCCCTACCCTCGCAGCCCAGTATGCTTCGTTCACACTTCACTCACGGCACTTTCTCTGGCTCTCGTTCACTTTCTATCTCGTTTTACAGGAAAATGTCCAAGTCCAATAGAATCCGTCACATTGTCAGGATCCGACAGATGTTGAGGCAGTGGCGTAGGAAGGCAAGGATTGCGGCTTCACGGGCTCCGTCGGATGTTCCTGCCGGACACGTGGCGGTCTGCGTAGGGACCAGTTGCAGAAGATTTATCGTCCGCGCAACGTACCTGAACCACCCCATATTCAAGCGGCTCCTCGTACAAGCCGAAGAGGAGTACGGTTTCAGCAACGTCGGACCTTTAACCATCCCATGTGAGGAGACAACCTTCGAGGAGATACTACGGGTCGTGTCCCGAACCGAATCCGGATACTCGGGCCGGTTCTGGAGCGTTGAGGATTTTCAGAGATGCTGCCACGTGGGCATGAGGGATAATCTACAGCTCTTGAACGACTCAAGGCCTTTGCTCGGCGAGTTTGCTGATAAACCAGTTTATTAAGCGACTCGGAGCCCTGGGCTGACTGGATAACAACTCGGCCGAGTTACTGAGTTGGGAAGACTAACACAAAGACGGCTACATGTTTCTTACGTTCGGTAGGACGTGGGTTTTTGTCTATGGAGATGGCTAAGACCAGGTGAGTCATCCCGAGTTGAACCGGAGGAGCAGCCCTGGTGGGGAGATAATAGAGAGTATTTAATTAATTATTATCTCTTGTAAATTAAGTGACTTTGATTGAATTATTAATTGCAGGAATTTCAAGCATATTATCTCAAAATTTATATAAATTAATTACAAAAATTAAAAAAAAATTGTAAATTACAGTTTATAAATTAAAAATTAAAAAAATAAAAAACTTTACCGTACAACTTTTTGCATGTAAATCCCACCCATTAAACTAAGTATGAAATTATACAAGAAGGCAATATATATTTGAATATATTTTTATAATATTTAAGATGCTATTTATTTAAATATTAATTAATTTATTTTAAATATAATTAAATATTTTTTATATATATAATAAATATTATAAAAATTTTAAAAGTAAAAAATATAAAAATAATTTTATTAAATTATAAATAAATTAATATGATATAATTATTTAAATAATTAATTATATATTATAAATAAATTTACGTATTAAAAATTTTAAATTTAAATTTAATATAATTAATATTTATATTATATTATAATAATTATATTATTTTATATTAATTAAAAATGTAAATTTTATACTGAGTTCGTGTCAAGTTGACGAGTTATGCGAAAGATTAAACTCTCTTAAAAAAATTACTAAAATAAGGACTAATTTGTCAAAATTATCAAAATATATCTTCTCAAAATTTAGGACCTATTTATTGTTATCTCATTTGGGATTATGACTTGGGTTAGGCAAAAGTTGTCGTCGCATATCCCCATCACACTATTGATTAGAAATTGACACCCAAAGACATGCATGATGATAGGCTTTGATGGTGTTGATTGAAGGTAAACAATTTGTAGTTTAATTGACACGCCAAGTTATATAATTGTCAAGTCCATTACAAAACTTTACATCAATCTTGTATTTCTTTTTTCTTTCATTTGCTTTTAATATTCAACATATTCTAAATCTCGATCTAAATAAAAAAAATATAAAAAATAAAATAAAATCGATTTGAGTAAATTATAAATACATATTTAAAGTTTTTTAAAATTTAATTTATCTACTATAAGAATTATTACGATGTATTAATTATATAAATTAGATTCAATTTCAATCATTAAAAGTGTATTAATTTAAGTATTAATACTTAAACAAGGTGGAATATTCTTTGTCAAACAAGTTAATCATCGGTTCGGTGATGATGTTTGACGGGGCAGGATAAGGATTGGTTAAATGTATGTATGTCAAAGTGAAAGTTGGAGGTTATTTTCATATCATTTGGCGTAGGAGTAGTGGATGATGCTTAGCTGTTGTAATTTGAAAACCATGTTCC
Organism: Xylocarpus granatum; assembly: GCA_019650275.1. NCBI lineage: Eukaryota > Viridiplantae > Streptophyta > Magnoliopsida > Sapindales > Meliaceae > Xylocarpus > Xylocarpus granatum. The sequence continues at coordinate 231,600 of BNST01000054.1, read as the reverse complement.
ATCTATTGAATCCTATACCAATTAATGTCCCATAGGCTTCACCTCACTACTTCTTCAAATATAACCAACGTAATTTCCGGCTAAATCTATTCATTTATAATTTAAAATTACCCTATTATATTGAAAACTTTTTTTAAAAAAAAAGAAAATGGGAATTTTTGTAATTGTCGAGCCTTGTTAACTTGAAGCATGGAGTGGGCTTTGGAGCCATCATCAAAACAAGATGGTGATTGGTGGGTGAGTTGCATAATTAAGTCAAGATGAGAGGTTCATGTTGAAAATCAACGGACATTGATTCCTTCCCATAATCATCTATTTTCAGCATTCTGGGCAAGGTCACATCAATGCTTAGCTTCAACGCATTCAAGTCACGGAGCCCGACCCACCACAGCAGACACAGAACAAGAGTGTCCCAGTCAAGATTCTCTATCAAGCATTTGCTGTTGTAATTTTGAGCTGGCCGGTGACAATGGGTTGGGCCTGGTATCAACTACGTTCGGATGGGATGGTTATAGTTTGTGGTTAGTTGTTCACAATACCAGACTTGTGAAGTGAAATGACCAAAAGTTGTTCCTCTGTCCCTCTTAGTGTTTTCCATTTACCCTACGATTTCACATGGGAAGGGACCACGACGTAGGCCCTCATAGGGGACCCTTGACAAGTCTTTTCAAATCAACTAACCCAGAGAATCAAGAACACATTGTTAACTAACGTTTTTAGGCAGGCAGTGTTTTCCAATCAATCAAATGCGACTGGTGCTGTTATTTGATCAAGTCTTTTCGATCATAAGGCTCCTACAATTTGATTTTGTATGCAAAGTCTGTGCCATGCAAAATGTCAAATCTTGATTGGCCATTCTACATTACAAGTAGAGCCATTTGCTCATCAAAAGACAAAGAAGTGATTTTTTTTAATTTATAAAATTTAAATTACATAAAAATATTAAAATTTAATTTATAAAATATTATAAATATTTTTTAATAATAAAAATCTTTTTGTTACGATTTACAAAACTTAATAACATTAAATATTTTAAATACTAAAAAATATAAAATAATAAAAATTCAATTAAAACTATCATCGTAATACAAAACCTTTAATTATCTAAAATTATAATAAATTATATAAATTTTAAAATTTAATTTTAAATTTATTATATATATATATATATACACATAAAATGTACATATTATATAAAATATATGTATGTTATTTTAATAATTTTTTTGAAAATTTATTCAAAATATTTTATTTTAATTATTATTTAATTAAACTTCACTTGTTACTTATCATTGATTAAGCCATTCTCATCTTTCGACGATACACTATGTGTGGGATAAGTGCAAGTGAGACATATAATTTTTAAAAATAATATACAATTATACCCAAAAGTAAGAATCACTTTCTTATCTTGATTAATTGCGGTTCCTCTTATACAAACAAATACATTCTTATACAAATGCAAAGACACATTATATCCAAAGCTACTTTCAAAGATCTCTATCATAAACAATATTTAATAATAATACCAAATTCAAAAGAATGATTACATTCATAAAGGGTTTTTGTACACATGCAATTGCCTACTAAATGAGTGAATAATAAAGTTTGATATTTTAATATATAAATCTTAATTTTTATGAACACTTTTTTTTTCATAAAATTACTATCAATTTAAACCCAATGCATATATTCATACTTTAATGTCAATGTACAAAATTTATAAGCAATCACAGAGATAATCACATCATTATCAAACTCATAATAATACAAAAATCAATACTTTTATAATAGCATATATTGAATAATACTGTTTAAATAGAATCAAACACACATATGGTTATTGTAATTTGTTTTAAAAAGTCTATTATACTACTTTTTGCGATCATAACGAATATTAATTTAAGCACTTTAATCTGTAATAAAAACTTAACATTCATAAGATTTATATAAACTACCTCAAAGTAAAATATCGCTCACTTGTCGTTTAATAATACTAATTATATCACTTAATTTGTTTGACAATTTATATTCCTAAATTTGTTAAAATTGACTATATATTATTTAACGCTTTTTCTCATGTCTTAAATGATATTATTTTTTAATAAAAGTTAAAATAATATTCAAGAAACGTGATATAAAAATAAATAAAAATATTGATTGCCAACTCTTTATAAAATTAAGTTTTCTCATATTCTAAATTTGATCATTTATCCTAATACTGATATTAGAAAACATACTATATAACCTCCAATATTTGATTTTTAGAAACTATAACACATTCCAAAATATCATAAGATTTTTTAGAGATGAAAAGATGTAGACGATAAGACTTTAAAAGTTTTGAACCAAATTCAATCTCAAATTGTTTTAAATTAATTTTATTTTTAAATCTTTAAATTTTGTTAAATAGAAATTGATAGCGAATCATTTACAATCTTATAACAATTCAAAACAAAATTTGACCCTAAAAATTTTAATATGATATAATAGATATAATTAAAAATTAGTATAAAAAATCTTGTAAATTTTCAAGACAATTTGATAAAATTACAATAATTTTGTCATTTAAATGTTTTATAAAACTAAGTAGTTTTTAACATCCTAAGGTTAAATTTAACAAATTATTAAAAATTGTAAAGTTAATATTTTTTTAATAAAATAAAATTTAAAATAACGTTATAAATATTTAGTTTGTTCATATAAATTAATTTGATTAAATTTATAACATTTAATTTTATAAATTCATGAATTGATCTATTATCATACATCGTATCTGTGACAATTTTATTTTATTTTCATTATCTTTCCATAAACAATAATTTTTTGATTATTAATTATAAAAAATTAAAGTATATAACTCTAAATCAGAGTAAAGAATTTTAATTACCGTAATTTACGAAACATAAATAACAAAATTTCTTGTTAAACGAATAAAAATTATCAATTTAAAAAATAAATAGTAAACAGTGAGAAACATACAATTGTTTATCTTTCTTTCTTTTTCTTTTTCTTTGTTCTTCCTTCTCTTAAAATTGGCACACTCCCTGTGCAAAAGGTTAACCCATTTAGCTTATACTTAAAGGTAAAATTTTGATTCATTCCTTAATTTTTCTTTTTTTTTAAAATATATTTTACCCAAAATTATAACTTATTATTAAAACATCCTATTATTTTCTAGATTATACGTTTACCTCCCCAAAAATATAACATTCATTATCTATACATTACTATATAATATATAATAAGAAAAAGTGGGTAATTCTTATTAATTTGGATTCTTCATATGAAAAAAAGATTAAATTTTTATTTTTAGTGTCATTAAACTGTTATTTTTTGCAACTACTATCATCATTATTCAAGTCGTGTTGAAGATGTCTAATCTCACCAAGCTTGAGTTTGTGGGTTGATATTTCCAACGAAAACTAGTTGATTGAATTCTTGAAACTTAAATCCACCTTGAAGCCTGATATATGGAACATGTAATAAAACCTAAAAATGATGTATCTTTGCAACATCGCTCAAGCAATGATCTTCCTTCGTCATCATCTGGATCAAATATTGAAGAGAGAAACACTTAACTATGAAGATCCAGATGTCCTCTAAAATTCACTGTAAGAGAGTTTTGACTATCTAAAGTCGGTAATCCTTGGTATTGCTTGTAACAAGTGGGTGAATCTCCAATTTCAAGATTTCAAGACAGTTAGTGAAACAACTCCTCCTTGTCCAAAATTGCTTCATAATTAATATTATGTGGACATGGTATTATTTTTGAGTGCATGTGAGAGAAGATGTTCAACATTTCATACGTCAAACTTAGTCTTGTAACAACAATATCAAGCTCGTGAATACAAGAAATACTAGAAGTTGATCTCATGCCTCCTTATCATTGAGAAGAACAACGAGCTTCAATGATGAATCATCAGTGTTGCCTAACTGGCATTGTGCCAGTGCTTGACCTAAATGTTGTATCAAGCAGTTGTGATAATTATTGGCGTGGCAATGGTTAAGGCTGTTGTAGCGGTCCAAATAATTACAATAAAATAGAGGTAAACCTTAAAAGCAAAATTGGAACAAATATGAAGCAAAGCCTAAGGTATACCTTCTGAAAACAACTGTAAAAGGTGTGCGATGAAAGATCATTGGGCATTTGGCTACAATACACCCAAACACTTTGTAGATCTTTGACTTTTATAATAATAGATTGAAGGTATTTGTACATTAACTAGGATAGTTGTGGAACATCTGGTTCTACATGCCCATACTTAGAATAAAGTTGCAGAATCATTCATCAAACATCTTCAGATGGTTGTAAAACTTTGCTTGTACGCACTCAATTACCCTACGATAAAAACTTAGCTTATGATGACGTAGTGGTTCTTGAGGAAATGGCCTATGTGAAATTTGCTGCAGTTAAACCTGTGGTCCTTAATGGGACCAATTGTCCCTACAATGACATGCCCTCTTCTTGAAGATGCCTAGAAGTGACATTTACTTTTAAAGAGGCAAGAAACGATGAAGTTTCTATAAACTTTACACGTACCTCAGAGGTGTGGATTGTAAAGTGTGAGTCATCAACTCTACATTTGTATGGATGATAATTGCAAGTATAAATCATTTTTCATTAAGTACCCTAACGATAGTCCAATCTTTTGATACTCTGAAGGATCCGTTCTTCCCCAAAAAATAAAAAATAAATAAAAAAGGAGAATGAACAAATTCTTGATTTTGAAATACGATATCCAAATGCAATTATTGCTTTGTTGTGTTTAGCACAATGCACTTGATCAGGCATAATATTCTCTTTAAATCTTTTGGTAAGGTTTAGTTCTGAACATACTAAACACTATCGAAAGGGTATTTAGCGTAATTTTAGATAACTTATTAGAACTTTTGATTTTAGATTATTTATCATGAAGAACTAACAATCCTTGTTAATTATGTTGATGCAAAATATTTATCTAGTCCTTACTAAGCCCAATCATAGATGAGATGTGTGTTTACATTTAATGGCATAGCTATTCTCTATTTCTTGAAAATCTACAAAGGAGATTGACTTTTAGTGATAGTCACTACTTAAAAAGTGATTTTTTTATATTATTTTTATAATTTTTGTATAATAAAATTTTATAATTAATTAATATATACGACTTGTGGCCTTAATCGATATCGAAGCTCCGTGCACAAGTATATACACGCACATATGTATCTGTTTCATATATACACGTAAATATGATATATTTATAAAATAATTCGTGTAATATACGTTTAGCGATTCTATATTTTTAAATATATATTTTAAAATTATTAAAATGCGTGCGTTATTATATTTACATATTTGATTCATTATATAATGTTCAAAATAACTAAGAAAAGAAATTAAGTCGATTTTGGTATCATTTAAGCCAAACAATAATGTTTTAAGATGAAGGATTGAAGATATGGAAGGCTCCATAATTTGATTTTAAAGCATTTTAGTTAGAGTGATGGAGGTCCTCTAGATAAATGTTTTGGATGTGGATTTGAAAAGGGGTAATTAGAAAGGAAAATTGACTATGTGATCATGCAAATTGAGAAAATAGTCAACCAATTCATGAGAATTAGCCAATCAGTAGAATAAATGGAGAAATTAGCCGACTAGTTCATGTTAATTGGCCGATTGACAATAGGTTTGCAAGAATTGGCTAGCTGATTACAAGGAATCGCCCAATCGATTAAGAGAAACTGGCCAACTGGTTGTTAGAAATCAGCCGAACTGGTTGGTCAAGCTTTTCAACCTCCCTTTTGTCTCCCTTATGTCCGTTCTTTCATCTATTCCTCTTCTCAAAGAAAAGCCCTCCTTTTTACCTCCATCACTCCATTTCATAGAAATTTATCATCTAAACACTTTTATACCATCTTTACATACTTTTTAGTCGATCTAGCTCATATTTTTGTGTCTAAATCAAGTTTTTCTCTGTCAAACCCTAAACTTAACACATTCTTAGATTTGAAATTAATTCACTATAAGTCCATATTTCTCAAAATTAAAGCTCTCAAACATTTTGCCATTGCAAGGCTTTAATTTCTATTGAATATTACTCCATTAAATGCTCAAAATAAAAGAAAACCCAATTTGGCGTTCATCTCCTTACTTGGCCAAATTTTGAGGCTCCCTTGATTGGTGATTCTTATTTTGTTACATCTCATATCATGGCTAGTTTATCAAAAAAGAGAAAAAGAAAGGAAAAAATGGCTGATACAAGTGATCTACAGATTAAAGTAAGGTTTGATCTTTTTTTTTATTCAATTTCACAGGCTAAGAAGTTTGAAATTATTTTTAGTAAAGAGTCTTTTAATCTAGTAGATTAATTAATCCATGAATGATTAATTGTTTTGATTTGGAGAATTCATTGGAAATTCAAGGTTGAGATCACTTAGTGTGCATTAAGGAAGAAGTTTACCCCACTCTAATAAGCTTGTTTTTATAATAATCTCATTTTCAATACTCATGATTGTTTCATTACATTAAAAGCGAAAGGGATTAATATAGTTCTTGATTGTGATAGGCTCAGTACACTTGTTAATGGAGATGAATTTTATGGATAGTTTGGATTGGCTGCGTAGAGACTTATGAGATTATTGGTGATTCAGCTTATGAGCCAAATGAGAGATATACTGTTGAGAACTTATAACTCTTCATAAGAAGTAAGTTTTTGCCCACATTGTCACCATAGTTTTTTTTTACCAAATGTGGGACATACAAGAGATGTCCATGGAAAGCTAAATAAATGGAATGAAAAGTGACATTGCCCAAATTCTACAATATCTTCACAATCAATCTGGGCAATCGTTTCCCTTGATTAGTAGACACATATTTTTCTTTTTATGTTTCTTATCACACTACATTCCATATTTTATGTCATGGTTTGTACTTTGAACTTAGTATTTTGAACTTGGCCTTTTAATTTTGCTCAAACATTGTATGTTATGTTTATTCTAATGCTTATTATTTTGAGCTTTGCATTTCATATTATGTTAATGTTATTTCTTGGTATTTTAATGCTTGACATTTTTAATGCACTTCACGACCAATTAATGTTTAAGATCTTTTATGCATATATTTATGTTGTTTATATTCTTTTTGGAGATGTAAAATGTTTAAGATCATTTCTGTCTTACCCTTTTACTGTGGAAGTGTACTTTAGAAGTGATTTGAATCAAACATGACACAACTGCTGTAAGGGACAGTTTAATCATTAAGCTTGCATGAGATTTGATTGTTCAACCTCAACCGCGTACTGATGAATGTCCCTATGTCGTCCGTATCTGCACACAGTTCAATTTCTTCACATTTTACATACTAGATTTTCGAAGTTTTAATGTAGTACAGTAATTAAGACAATGCAACTGCGTTATTAGCGGTAATATTATTGTGGGAAGGTAAGTGTTTTGTGTTTTTTATTGAGTTTGGGAGGAGAATAATGAAGGAAGGTTGAAATCAAATAAAATAAAACAGCAAAGAGTGCTTCCGAGAAATTTCGATCAGAACGTGAGCTGGGACAATCAGGAATTGGAGACAAATATGTCAGGAGAAACATGGAAACCCACCAAGAAATTTGTAATTATAACCTGTTGTGGATTTCAAATCCCTCCATCTCTCATTTTTCTGACTTTGATGTGAAATTAACACAGACAAGACTTCTATCTAGTTTTATGCATCATCCACTGCAATCTTACTGTCACATGACAAATCTTTGTCCCCGTCCCGTCTTTGTCATAACTCTTAAATGTATGCCTTCATTCCTCTCTGTCTCGTTATGAACTGTAAAAAATTCGAACATATTGATTCCTTCAGTTCGTCCTTTATACATTTTATTTTTAAATATTATATGACTTTAATAATTTTTTGTCTAGTGTATATGCCTTGATTGATCACAATGAGATTGGAATATAGAATTAAGTGAAGGTGAAACTAATTGGAGAATGCAAATAATTCGTCACTACATCTGAATAAGATACCAGAGATTTCAATCAATTTCAGATGGTTTTATTCAGGTATGCCATGCCGTGCACAGTTATATCATCAGAAGCTTGGCATATACATATATTGTCGAGTCAAAAATATATAAATATATACTCTCAGGGGAAGAACTAATGGCAACTGCATGCATGTTTTGGCTTATATATTCTATCTGAATACTATTAATTTGTAAACAAAATTATAAAACTATAGAATGGGATGGGTGAATTGATTGTTTTCTTGTTCAAGAATATTGCTTATTATCAGTTCCAACCTGTAATAGTATATGCATATATGAACAAGTAATGTGTTCTCTGTATCAATAGTTTACAATTTGTTCGTTTGTTTTCAGTGAAGACAAATAATTCCCACGAGAGGGAGAGAAAAGAGATGGGGTTATGGGAAGAAAGAAGAATATACAGAGAGCATGCAATTAATAACGGTATGGGATGGGAAAGAGATATTTCTTTAATTCTGAGAGAAATTCAAATGGGATTTTGTGTAGGAAGCAGCAGATCAGAAGATATTCCGCCGGGGACTACAGCTATAGCTGAAGAGGAGCAGCCAGCAGCAGTTAAATGAATGGCAGTTGTCAGAATCAGAAGAGTTTCTGTGGTTGAAACTTAAAGAAGGAAACAGCATGCACTAAAACAAATCAAAGGACATGACGACCCAAACTTGCTTGCTAGTCGCCCAAGGCAGCCTTTGATTTTCTTGCTCTTCCTGGTCCTATTTTGAAAAATTCCAAGAATTGGCCCAATGCTTTGATGATTGGGATTTTAATTCTACCCTTTGCCCACCAAAAGGGGAAGATTTATTATGGAAAATTCAGATATTCCTGCGTCGGTTTTCATCTATTATATAACCTAATGTTGCATTCAACCAAATTCTTAATGCCTGGATAAAAACCCACTGAACCTTAAACCTCAACCTTATGGTAACCTGAGATATATATATATATATATATATATATATATATATATATAATATATATATATATATATATATTTGGAGCTGCATGCATTAACGATCATAGAATATATGGGTACATGTAGTCTGTCATTTCCACTAGCGACTTTATTTTAATGATGGTATGGACCCATGTGCGTATGAGTGCCCTAGTTATATATAAATAAATATATTAGTTTCACAAATTTAATTATGTATATTTATATATTTATTTTATAAAAAATTATATTTTTTAAAAAATAATTCGTCGTATCTATTAAATTTCTTTTAATTATAATACGTAAAAAAATTCAAATTTAGAATATTTTTACTAATCCAATTGTATACTTTGAATCTTTTACTAATTAAATGTCAAGTTATAACATGTAAGATTTGATTGTGTAGGTACATATATTATTACATGGTAGTGGATGCATTTATCTATCAATTGTGAACAGGGACAACTCTAAGACTTAGAGGGCTTGAGTAATTTAGTATGATCTTTATTAATTTTAATATTAAATTAAAATAATAATAATAATAATATACAATTTAGATATACATAGATTTTGGGTTAAATTTTGCTAGCAATTAACCGATGAACTCGGGACCAGTACGGGAAGGTAGGGTACTTTCAAAGAAAAGAAAAGAGAAACAGTAAGGTAATGCTCCGTACATATTAAGTACCCACATTCTCTGAGTAGCTATGCATGTTATGGTAATGGTATGGGAGTGGTAAAGCATATGCATGTCTGGCCCTCTTTCCTTTGTTTAGATTTGACTGAAGATCTTGTTTCTGCCTAAGATTTCAATGCATACAAATGCATGCACAAGTCTTAATCACATGATTATCATTCAAATTAAAAAAACTAGAATTTGAAAGAGAGATCGTTAAAGGAGAAAAATGTTGAGAGAGACTGACTTCAAGCCATGCACAAGACGAGGGAAGAGAAAGAAATAGGTCAGTAGTTCATCAGGCAAATCAAAATAATCAATCCTTTCTTAGCAATAATTAACTTCTCTCACAGTGGTTTGATGCATGATCATCCCATCTGTGAGGAAAGCCAGCTTACAGTACTTTTCGTTACAAATCTAAACCCAGAAAACATATATATATATTTTTCTTTCTTGGGTCAAGTTAGATAGAGTGGTTACTAAATATTAAAACCCCAGATGGGTTCAAAAGAAAAACATGAAAAAAGAACAAGATCTAGAGAAAATCACACCACAATGGGAGAAGATGTTAAAAAAAAAGAGAAGCAAAAGTAATACTGTACTGTTAGCTTCATCTTATACTGATCATCTTCCCCAGCAAATTATCACACAGGGCAACTAGCTCTTGCTTTCATCTAAGCATGGATGTCAGAGAGCGAAAAACAACTTCTTTACAGGGAATAGTAAGACCCATATCGTGATCAAAACCAAACTCTTCTTCAGCTTGTCGAAGTAAGCATTGAAACTCAGGATGTGTCAAGAATGAGATTGGAACTACATATCTACTTCTGTTTTCACCAACATAAACAGGAAAATGACCTTTTGGAACATCAAGAGGAAGACCATCTTCGTCGTAACCATTCTTCTTGCCTAAGCTAGAACATCTCTTGAGAATCTGCTTGAGAACTGTAGCTTGTGATAGTTTGCTTGATTTTCTAATAGCCATTGTAATATAACTGAATAATGTTTGAAGAAATAAATTATGTTGAGGAGGATAAAAAACAAAGAGAGCAGTGAATGCTTAGCTACGGCTAGGCTATGCAAGAAGAAGGGTTGAGGTTGAGGAGAAGTACTGATAGATATGGGGTATTTATTCAAGAAGAAGGAGAAAGGAGAGTAAAGTGCGAGAGTGGGAGTAAATGACAAACCACGAGTGTTTTGGGTCTGTGTACGTGAGAAAGGACATGTTAGGAGCCATATGCTATTGGAATTACAATTCATTGTTGCCCCTCCTAATGGCAACATGGACCCTCTTCACTCTCTCACTCTAACAACATTTCTAACATTTATCAAATTCTTTTTATCTGTTTCTTCCACCTTTCTCATTCTTAAAATTGATGATATCTTCATACCCAGCTTAAGTTTAGTTTGAGAAATTTACATTTCTAATATATTTTGAAATAATAATATTTAAAATACACGTGATATATTAATTTTAAAAATATAATTATTAAAATATTTAATAAATATTTATTTTTATTTTAAAACTAATTCGTATAGTATAATGATTTTATTTTATATACAAATATTATTTAAAAAATATAAATTTATTATTATTTAAAGCTAAAGTTGAAAAAGGAATTCAAGTTGTATTTGTGTAATATTTATTTATTAATTTTTAAATTCTAACATCTCAAAATTTCCAGTGAATTCATTTCCCCTTCAGTATTAGATAATTGAATAAATTACTGAGGTTTCTCTCTCTCTCTCTCTCTGCATATAAAATCACAGGCCAAATTGTACAGTGTACTAGAGCGTACAAGACTGTTGATAGTTGGTATTATGTGATTGTTTGGGCTTGTGATTCTGTACACTCCCTGACAAATTAAAGCAGGCAGTACAATTCTGCTTTTGCAGAAACCCATGTGCATCTAACTGTAACCCTCCTGCGTATTCTATTACATTCACCAGTTCTAAGTTCTAAAATATTATGTCTTCAAATCTCAGCTCCAATTTGAACTACATGTAATGGTTTTGTACTGTATAATGCATAACATTCTGGAACAAGAAAGGAAAATACAAGTGTGGTGTATTGCTAAAACAAAAGTTTTCTAAATTTGGCGAAATGCAAATGGAAGAAGGTAAATTTTGAACAAAATAACTAAGAAAGTTATGTTGAATAGACTATTTTGGTGCATATTCACTAGATATATTGGGAGTCATATAATCTGCGTCTATCTGACATAAATATTACTCTTTTACATAGTTAATGGGTACAGTTGGTTTATCTCTCACAGTGAGGGGATGGGTAAGACTGATTATCCACCATGTGATGATGGTCACAACTTTGTCTAGATTTCTTTCCTATTCTATTTGTCTCAACCTGAAAAATGTTTGTCATTCAAGTCCTTTACAGCTAGCTTCTTCGAATCAATTCATGTTTCTGAAGATAAGAAAAAGAACATTGTTTAGGCACAAATGAAAGAACTAAGCAAGCATCAATGCTGAATAAACGAGATTCGAGCTTCAAATCTTTTTGTATAACTCCAAAGAGATCTCTAACAGTTGAATCAGTTAGTACCCGTTTCGGCAAATAAACCTGATTATTCACAACTTCTGCAGGTATTTGTTACGAGAAATAATAACAGCGTCCCTTCAGAAGCAAGAGAGAGCTTTTATCCCTTGTGGTCCTGGAGCAAACACCACCACCACCACCAAGGAATAAGAATTGCAATGGGACATAATTCTACTACTTCAAATGTGCATCACTAATGTCTTCAAAGCTATCTTGCTGGCTCCATATCTAAAAAGTTAACTCTCCATGTTCTAAGGTTCAGAAAGTGACTGCAAAGTATGGGTCCGGATACGGCAATGTCCTTCATTTCTGTCTTCTCTTTTTGGCTTTTTGAAACCCACAAATTGTCCCACAGATAGATATTATCCCCACAAAGCACTAACTTATACATGCTCATCAGGAAATAGAAGTCGTTCTTAATTTAATTGAAACAAAGAAAGAAGAGACTTGCACCTGAAAGCTCATTAAGAGTCTAACACTAATGTTCATTTTAACATGTCTTTGCTACCGCTCTTTATTTTATCCAAATTCATGCCATTTTCTTTGCAACACTTGCTCTGTATCATTATTTTTCTTACACTTCTTTTTAATTAAGATCTTTCAGAATAGTGTGACGGGTTTAGAGTTTAAATTTGCTGAAATCAGGGTTGGTTATAGCCATAGGGGTATTATCACGATTGCTGATTTGAAAATAAATGTATAAGATTCTATTAGATGAACATAAGGACGTTATAAGGACAACACCATATAGTACTTTTGCCTTTCATATCAAATATTTGTCATCCCAAGTGAGTAGCAGAAAACTGCCATGAATAATCTCTTTTCTTAACTTTTTGATCCGAGTAAAATTGAGATTACTAACCAGAGGGTCCCCGTCAATGAAATAAGTGCACCCACGTTCTGTGAATGAGAATGCTTTGGACAACAAATGAAGAAAACAGAAAGGAGAAAGGCCCACGTCTTCTCACCGAAATGCATGCGTTGAGGCTGAAACGAATCTACTAAGGGATGTGTACGGCAATTTTCTATAATTGTTGAAAACGACCATGCCTTTTGTTTAGCACATGAAGGCCATGTTACTCTTGCCCCCAAACCCTCCCGTAAAAACAAAATAACATACGATGGTCTTTTGCGAGATCATTCCTTCCAACCACTTCAAACTGCTATCGTACTTTAACCCAGTTCTCATTTTGAAAAATATTAACTATTCACTAGGAGTCTACCGTATAAATCCTCTTTCATCAGTTTGATTTGTCTTTTCTACCAGCTCTTAATCTCGTTGCATGAAACTTGGTGAAAACTGATATCATACTACTGCAAAAATAACATCAGCAAATTAAATAGTGCAAAAAAATTCAACCCCATGTGGGTTGTAACGATATGTTCTGAATGACGAGTCTTGAAACTTGTGTTAAGCAAAGTCTAAGATGATGTCGAGATACTAGACGAGTTCGGGTAGTTTGAGGGAAGCTCTAAATAACTAGGTGCCCATTGCCCAAAATTATGTGATAACGCTGCTGTGTGAGAATAATTCTAGAATATCAGTTTATTTCTACAGTATTTGATCAGAAAGCTGAAGGTGATACCATTAACAGGCAAAAAATAGTTAGGTCTCACATGCGTTGAGAGGACATGGTCAGAAAAAAAAAGGCCCGGAGACCAGACAATGACACTTGAAATGATGGTAAATGATCACTCGGGGTGAGACTTGTCGCATGGGGAATTTAAAAATATATACATAGAGAATAGGTATAAACACAAGCAAGAAAACACTAATAATTGGATCATTACCTAGAATATAAGGATCCCAGATTGTTATGGGCATTATCAAATTGTTGAAATTATTAGTGCGGACCCGATATGACAACATTAAGAACTCTGAGAGTTAAGGGGTTGTAACTGGAATTACGTTGAAATGACCTGACAGCACATCCAGGACCCCATCCAAAACCAGAATTGATGAGATGATCCCATTTCAAGTTTCCACCTTTATACTCAAGCCATCAAAAGGACTTGCCGTAAGTGCCTGTGAATAATGGACCTCAGCTTTAAGAACAAGCATTCTGCAATAAGAACAAGCGTTCAAGTTTGCAATAGTGAATTCTTTCAAACGAAGAAATCAAAACGGTTTGATCTTGATAACTTTTGCAGTAAAGCTAGCTGAAACAGTTAGGAGACTGATTATCCGCAACTCCACCAAGCCTGGCCCGTAGTCTGGTCAAAACAACACAAACAGCCCAACTGTTACTCTGAAGGTGCTCATCCAGATGATGTTTCAACAAGAACAGGGAACATCTCAACACCAAAGTTTCTGTCTTAATCATAACCTGCCGTTTAATTACAATTTAAATTTCATGATCTCCACAGGTTTATAGCCTTCGTTTGATCTAGTTAGTTTGTCATTTCAGCCTTCCTGGCTTGCTATTCTTGAATTTGGAATCCTATAGCATGGGAGTTACATATCTAGCCCCACAAACATACGAGAGGGTACAGCAAGTACATCTAACCGACTAAAAGGTTAAAAAGAACACCTGCAATGCTGCATTTTATCCAAGTAGTCAAATTTCACTTGCTTTTGCGTGACGAGATTCAAATTCAAATGAAAGAATCAAATAATTTATATCAAACAATCAAATCAGCATATTATAGCAAACTGCAGCGACTTCAAAATATTCAACTCAGTAGTTTGCCCTTTGTTTATTGATACAATGCTAAGTTGTTACATACAGGCACAACAAGAGGAAAAAGGAAAACAAAATAAGAAAGAAAATTGGCCAAAGCCCTCTGCATCCAAGAAAATACGTATCATTGTTACATTCCTATACTGTTATGTCGCTCTGCTGCAAAACCAATCTGAAGAAGAAATCTCAAAAAATTGCAGAGTAATAGAGTTACTGGTCAGAAGTAGATCTCAACTGTTGCTGCTGCCCATCTATCAAACTTATCTGTCGTTTGAGTTTAGCAATATGAGCTTGCACCTGACACACCCAACTACAATGTCAAAATATTTAACTAGCACATCCCTGTAAAACTATTGAAACAGTTTATCTTAATTAAATATATGCCAACTCAAGTAAAATTCATCAACACATTGTCAATGCAAAAGCAAAACTTATCCAATCAGTAGAGCTGAAACTTCAAATCAGACCCTAGTTACTTTTGGGTTCTAGGGTTGACTAAAGAAATATTGGACTGTTCTGAAAATGGAATGAAAAAATCAAAGAAGAAAATTGGAAGTTGAGAAAAGCAATCGATACAATGAAACAAGAAAATGAATATTTTGTTCTCCAATTTTTGGAAAAAGATAACGTCATTAATAAAACATTCTCAGATTTTTATTTTGGTAAATTGCAAGACTCATAGTCAACCGAGAGATCATTTAAACCAGATGGATACATTGCTTTTTTCTTTTAACTTAATTTAACATAACCGAAAAAAAAGAGGAAAATAACTAAAAAGAAAAATGTAAACGATTATTAAAAAATTGGTATTATGTTTCATTTTGATAAGGATTAAGATAATACAGAAATCAATAAAATGTTGATTGACACAACAGCAAGCAATCTGAGATAATGACCCATGGAAGCTTTCCTTCATAGATTGAGGTGATTAAATAATTTGGCGATCAAGAAGAATAAAAGAAACCATCCAAGTGCGAATCACCAATTTATACCATCTGAGATAGGCAAAGTCAAGGAATTAAGTCAGACATTCGTATGGCAGAGACATCATTAAGAAAACTTGACATCAGAAGTATATGGTTTTAAGCACTAATCCTGTCCCGCCATCCCAATCTCATGATCTGACTCAATTTCAGGAAATTAACTTAATTCATATGATGTCACTCTCCTTCGCTTAATCATCCTCATTGTTTTAGACATCAATCTTCAGTAGAACGACTGGTAAGAGTTTATGCAGCATCCTAGCTAAGGATAGCAAAGCTGACACATTTGACTTCCATGATTATTGTCACATGTTTACATCCGATAGATGAAAGAATGCAATCTTTAAAAAGTTCCATCAACCATGCAACCCTGACCAAGTGCAAAATTGTTTTCTATTTAGTGTTTAATATGCATTACACAGCTGATGCACAAACCATAGCCTGAAGGATTAACATACAGCTTTTTGTAAAGATAAAATCTATTGAATAGCATCACCTAATTTGAATACACATTAGATGCCACATGTGCGTGTCATTTGAAGTTATATTACTATATTGTAGGAAAAAAAAAGATAACCTGGAGGAGTTACCCATGCTTTCCTCAAGGTTTGAGATGCATACTAATTGATCACCACCATATTTTAGCGAATGGAATTTTCCATCTTTCACAACAGATTTCAAGTTCATTGACTTCTAATGGCCCTATTAGTGCTAATAAAGTTTTTTTAGGGTGGTGGCCTTTGGCAGTGGGTTTGGTTGCGGTGATGAGAGGCAAAAGTTTGAACATCTTAGTCAAGTACCACACAATATAAGGATAGAAGACAAGGACAAAAAGATGGAAAAAGCCACTCATGGAAATACTTCATGAAAGTATGAGCCTCATATGCAATGAAATACAAGGCTATTTATGCTCACACAGTTTCTTTAAAACTATTTCTGCTTTTGCACATGTAGTCTCTGGTTACTGATCGATTCCCAAAGCATTATTTCCATGGATATGAGGCTAGATGAAGATTGTTAAACAAAAGTTTTCATCTAGGTAAAGATTGTGAAACTCCTAAAGTATTTAACATACATTGCAGTCCAATATAAAGAGTATAAAGATTAATAACAGAAATCTCCTTCCAAGATTAATTTCTCTCAAATATAAAATCTGATAAAATAGGGAAATTTAAACTGGAAGTTGCAATGCATGGGTATGGGTGTTTTGAAAAGTTATCACATATATAATACCCATCTGACCTGCTGACGAGCTGCTGCAAGTTGTAATAGCTCATCTGCTTCTGAGAAATTCATAAAACACTGGCCTAAGGGATGATCTTTTGTGTCTCCTCTCTTCCTTTTACTTGCATCCTCGCTTGGTCCTAAAATAAATATGGCATACTTATCCATCCAAAGCATGGCAAAGAGAATTATCAGTAGACAATTGAGCTCTTAAGCATACCAGAAGGCAAAGTAAAACCAGAAGGTAATCTGGGCAAGGTCACGGCCGGATGATTCTGTACACGAACTAAAAAACTCTCTGAAGGCTCAGGAAACACAATCTCATCGTAGGATTCCACAACAACAGGCTTCTTAGTAGACATGGAACCAGATTCATCTTCTGGGTACAACTTCAAATGATGATATCTGTGCATAATTTGATATTAAAGTTAATATTGTGGATTCATTTTTGAATATTGAATTTTGGTATATTGAGAGTACTATAAATTCATAACGAGACTTACATTCCTTCTGCTGAAAAAGAATCAAATGTAGTTAAGCCAAAGAAATGGCAAATTGTGATATGACAACAAGATCATTCTCTCAATTAAGACAAGACCATACATGAGCTTGACCCAGAAAAAAGTCACACTAACATCACTCACACAACAGATGGTGTTTGTAATGCAGAACATGGATCTTGTGTTTGGCTTCCATATGGTGATAGTGATTTCCACCATCTTCATTTCTAAAATAATTTGGCTTGAGCTGCAGCTAGCCAATCAAATGAAAGTTGGGTTGTTGGACAGAATCTTGAGGACAGAATAATATTAGCAGTGGCTGAGAGTCATCTAAGGAGCGAATGACTGAGATGAAGAAATGGTAAAGTGTGATATGACAACAAGATCATGCTCACAGTTATGACAAGGACATACATGAGCTTATCCGTCACAAAACTCACAGCCCCACTCACACATCAGATGGTGTTTGAAATCCACAATGCAGATCTTGTGTTTGACTTACATGTGGTGGTGGTGATTTCTTCTATCTTCATTGATGATATAATTTGGCTTGCAGTGCATCTAGCCAATCAAATTAAGTGGTGGGCTGTTGGACAGAATCTTCAGAATAGGAGAATGTTGGCAGGGTCTGTGACTCAGCTAAAAGGAGCGAATGACAGAGGCAAAGAATCTACAGACAGAGATTGTGGAGAGAGAACATTCTAGAGGGTGGGGGAGAGAGAACTTTCTACTGAATGACTGCCACTATATCATGTGATTACTAAGCCCATCATTTTTGCACAGAAAGATCCAAGTCTCAATCTTTTATGGGTCACCCCCAGAATATCATACAGACCAAAAAAATCATGACTCAGTTATTTCAATCATTTTAAATGAATCGTATTCTTTTCTGAGTCAGACAAAGTTTTAAGATGTCATGGAAAAGGAAATAGCAGACAAGATGAAAAGAAGCTGATATAATCAAATTCATTTTTGGTTCACTACATGCATCAGTGAAACAAATCAAATGGAGTTTTGAATTCTGCCTTTATGCAACATGGCACTGATGTTGCATAAGTTGGTCCTCAAGAATACCCGCAATGAGGCAATCTAGGTTTATTTTATTTTTGGACAAAAGCAAGAAATTTACTAAAAGAATTGTAGGACACAAAGAGGCAGACTGATAGTCCACAAAAAGCAACTGCAACATATTAGGCAATACTCTATCTTAATGACTCAGTTCTCGTGCATAACAGGTACTGAATTTTTGTTAGAATTTTAAACTGACAACAAGGTTGCTCTCTTCTCGACAAACAGTATTGAACCTTCATTTGGCAGTCTAAGAATGCTGAAATGTCCAATCACAAATTGGCTAGCCATATTCATTGTTTCAAAAGCAAAGCTCAATCAAATTAGAGTTAATAGCAGGCAAAGCAACTCACAAGTTCAATGGTTTATCGCAAACATCAGAGTGGAAATAAAGCGTGATCACTATTTCAAATTCACCCCATCCTGACTCTGATAATTCAAATGGCGGTGACTCCACAATCCTTGTGGGATTATTGAAGCTGGAATGCAACTGGAAAACAACACGCTTTATTACCACACCTAGATCCTCATTTGTTGCCCCACGAACATAGACAGTCCACTTATGAGATTGATACCTAATTAGTCATCAGGAAAATGTAACAAAGCATTTAGTCTAAGCATGTAAAAGGAAGAAATAAGAAGCCACAAAACTAGCAATATTTGAAAGTAATGATACTTACTCGCTTGCTTTTTTTCCAAGCCAAAATGCAATGTTACCATACACTATGGGAACGCTAATTTCAACATCTTTAAGTTTCTTATTCAAATTCTACAGAAGCATGTTACACAAGAAACTGCTCTATTAGGTATAATGTAACATCAAACTGAGTTTCATGGCTGTTAATTGTTAATATTTGAAAATTGAATTTGGCTGTACATGTAACATTGTTTTCCCAGAGCAAAAAAACGGACAGGAGTTAAAATCTAAATTTGAAACAAAATTTAACCTCACATAAGTTGAAAACTATAATATTAGACACACAAAGTAACTTAAGACAATGCTTCTGGTGTTGAAATTTTACAGACGAGCTGTCAGACCAAAATTTGGCTTCTGATTTGCAATGATTCGATGAACAAACAAATGAGCAATTGTGCACATCCCAATTGAAGACAAATCTCATCTTCAAATCACTATAGCGAAATACGCATTTGCTGAAATATTACCTGAAATATTACAATGCCAAAACAGAGCTTTTGGTTTGAAATATTTAAAAACTGCTTTCAGAAAACAGTTTGAGTTCCACCTAACATTGTTTCAGTTAATTTGAGAAGGGTAACTGTCAAAATATGAACTGACAGGAAAAATCTCAGCTTCAAATTACTAGAACGAAATAACCCGATCACAAAACGGGGTTTTTAGTGTTGACAGTACACTAAACTGCTTCCAAAAACAATTTTGTCTTTATGCGTAACAATGTTTTCGTGATTAACAAAATGGGTAACTGTCCAAATTTGGGTTCAGAATCAAAACCTCTATCTGTTTCCCACCTTCTTTTCCGTGTCTTCAGGTTTGCTCATTTTGGAACGTTGCAATTTTGATGCGGGTCCACTTACTTCAGGCTGATCTGGACCGTGCTTTTTCGACGATGAGCTGTTTGTCATATCATGAAACAAACTCCCCCTGAGAAAACAATGTCGATTTCCTTTTTCAAATTAGGGTTTTTTTGCGCTAAATTTTCCAGGACATTAGGGTTTGGCGTATAATTGCCTACGACGAGACGCTGGAAATGTTTATGAGGGGTCGTCAATTTGTGCAGTAGACGCATGGGATTGAGGGCAGTTGAGCCAATAACAAAATCTTTATGCTATGCAATGACTTTAAAGCCCTTTTATGATTTTCGTGGCACAATGTGGTTTGTCAGGTATCCTGAGCACGAACACTCACCATATCAATTTCTTTTACCGTCAAACTTCACGGCTATGGTTGATGGTAAAAGATTTTGTTATGCCAAGAAACGTGTTACTTGAATGTGGAAACACTCACCAGTTTTTCAAGATACCAATCTGAATTTGCATGAGCAGCAGCTGAACATGGAAAAAAATAGCTTGATTCAGACCTCCAAGCTAAATGAATATTTGAACATCTCTAAAACTAAATCATTCTTCACATAAAAACTGAAAAGTAGAATGTACACTGAAGGTTGAAGATTTAGAATTTAGATTCTCTTATCAATCTGAAAATTTTGGGGCTGTTCTAACATCACTAACATTCCTGTTTTATATTGACATTAATTTTTATGATGTTCCAGAGACTGTCAGATAATCAGCTCATTCTGTCTCGATGAAAATCAATGTTTCCACCGGTTTTTCTTTTTTTATTGACATGACTCCCTAATCTAGCTTTATCTATGACATGACTCCCTAACCCAACCCCTTTCATTAACCTCTATCTTGTTACACAAACCAAACTGTGATACAAGACTGATAACATGGTATTGAGCCTTCTCTTTGGCAGCCAATTAACCATCTTTAACACTTCCAGAATATTTGCAACAGGACAGCTCCCAACAGGAAAAACTATAACTTCCAAGTCTTTGACAGTACATCTCATTCCGCAAGCTTTCATGAGCACTTCCAACAGAATCGCTGATTGAATGTTATAGATGGGAGCTTGTAATTTCAGGCTTTAGAAGAATGAATGCCAATTGACGAAGCTTCATTTGTTTTATGGAATGTCATTTCTTGAATGGAATGGAAACAGTAGTCGTCTCCTACTCTCCTTTAGAATCAAAACCAATGAAATGCATTCAACTTGCAACCTCAATCCTACTACAGGCAACATCTTTCTTTAATCTCCTATCTTTTATCACCTCTCTCAGCCGGTCAATCTCATTCCACATACTGAATTGAGCATATAAGTTGGATAACATAACATAAATTCCAACATTATCAGGATCAAACTCAAGGGCCTTTTGAGCAGCTAATTTACCCAACTCATACTTTCCACAATCATAGCAAGCACTAAGTAAAGCCCCCCACATAGTAACACTGCCGATACCACACCCTTTATGGAGCATCTCGTTTATCAGATTCCATGCCATATCCAATTCACCAGCCCTACAAAGCAAATCAACTATACAACTATAGTGCTCAGGGCCAGGTTCCAGGTTGTAGTCACGTATCATGGATTCAAAATACTCAATTCCAAGTTTTACTTGGCCAGTGTGACCACAGGCTGAGATTATTGTCACAAATGCCACTCCATCTGGTTTGGTACCTTCTGTCAGCATGGCTTCATATAATTCAATCACTTCATTAAAGTATCCATTTCTACCATATACACCAAGCATTGACGTCCACAGAACAACATCCATTTTTCTTTCTCCTCCTAGTCCATGACCCGCCAATTTGAATACTTGTAATGCCTTCCACACTAAACCACACTTACCATACATTTCAATCAGTGAACTTTGTATGAACACATCATTTTCCACATTTTGACATTTACGGATCAAATAGGCATGCACCTGCCTACCAAATTCCAAGGCAGATAGTCCAGCACATGCAGATAACATTGCGGATAATGTAAAGTGATTGTAATCCAATCTTAATACAGGCATCAATCTTACAAACTCAAGTCCATTAGCCCACAACTTAGCCTCACAATAACCGGATAAAAGTGCATTTGCGCACGCACTATTCTTCACAGGAATTTCATCGAACACCACTTTTGCATCACTAATAAATGATAATTTTGCATACAAGTCAATCAAAGCACAACCCACAAATACACTAGTCAACCAACCTGATTTTGTGACGTACGCATGCACTTGCTTGCCTAATGTAACATCTTTTATGGAAGTCGAAGCCGTCAAAGAACTACACAAAGCATAACTATCTAAAGATACGCCATGAACATGCATGAAAGAAAAGGTTTTTAGAGCATATAAAGCAGACCCATTTCGACAAAAATCAGATATTAAAGCATTAAAGGGAAACGGGTTATCGGGGTTTATGAATTTCAAGCAGTTTGTTAAAGTTTTAAGGTTCTTTTTGTAAAGGCATACGGTGTATGGCAACATGAAGGTACTCCGCCAACGAGGGTGGAGAGAAATAAAGGGTAATCCTGTTTTAAATAAAGGGTTAGGACGAACTTCTGTTCCCGACAAGAGGTTACCAACCACAAGGCTATTTGAGTTTTAGTTTGAGAGAAGTTTTGTAAAGCTAGTGGGATTGGTTTTACATCGAGTTAGAGCCACTTAGATTATTAGGCCTTCGATATAAAGTCAATTTGGTTCAGTGAGGGGGTGCTTTGGTTATTATGTAAATTGTCTGTTATCTTACAGTAAGATGATTTAATTTACTGACCAGAGTTTGGTTTCATAAAGCGATTTTCTTTGTTGTTTGAGAAATAAAATCATGATTCAAGTAAATATCAACAACAATAAAAAGGAACAATTGAGGATATGGATAAATGTTGATATTAAATTCAAACATTTTGTATGTGGGATTGCTAAATTTTCTTGTGTGGGAAGATTTTAATCCCAAAACTCCTGTGAAAGAGGGAAAAAAATTGTTTACATTCAAATTGGCAGTTTCTGCCAAAAAAATTGTGTTGATCCATCCATAACTATAGCTTTCTCTTATGGCCTAAATCAGGCGAGAAGTGACATCAGTGAAAGTATCTTCTCCACAGGGAATTGTCAAGCCGCCCATTGGATGGTTAAAACCGAACTCCTCTTCTGCTTTGCTTGATGAATCTTGAAACAAAGGCTGATTTAGGTAGGATACAGGAACTAGAAACCGCTTTCTTTCCGTCTCTCCAACATATATTGCTAAGAAGCCTTTTGGTACTTCTAATGAAGTGGGAGCTCCTTTCTTTGCAGTTAGAAGTCTGACGAAGAATTTGCTTAGCAAGAACGAAACCAGGAAGACGAATACCCATTTCTTTTACTTGATTTGTATGACGCTTCGAATAAGAATTGAATGAGAGAATTTGAAGATGTGTTTGAGGGAAAGGCCATTGATTGGTAATGTTGAAACTTGAGTTGGTTTAGTGATCAATGTGTGAGGGTATGTAGAGATGAACTTGTAAACGATGAGTGAATGGGCAATAGTTCTAATCACATGGTTTTGTCCTCCAACTAATCAACAATGATTTGTGGCTAAAGCATCATCATGCTTGTTTGTTGACAATCAGCAATGGCCTACAATTTCAGAGCCAAGCCGATGGGAGACCATCTAAAGATTTGGTAGAGGGCAGTCGGATAGTCGGTGCAGATATGAATGCAAAACGAAGTGATTATTTGATTAAAGACATGCTGGAGACAAGCTTTAAGAGCACGTTCAATGTAGAAGGATAAGCAAACAAGATGAAAGTTGCCTTTGTAACATCTCAATTAAAAGAGGAAGGCTTCGTAAACTGAATGCAATAATTTGCAATACTAATATTGGCAACAGACATATCTAAGATGGTTTTAGATAAAAACAATAAATCAAATGTCTCATCTTCAATGGCCTAGATAGAATGTTTCCACGCATCGCAGCATGAAGTCTAGAAACACTGAAATTCTTATTTCCTCTTTTGGGTAAACCAATCGCCAACTTTCACTGGCGCTGCAATGATTTCGTTTGTTAGGTTTAATTCTGGACTGAAAGAACATGGTGCTAATTAATAAAGCAGAATCATTTCGGAAACAGTATCTGACTAATATTAAAACAGAACAACATTCACCCAACACAACCCATGTACTAGTTTTTATTGCCTGCTTCAACCATATGAACCAGTATAGAATCTTTTCTTATGTGGGCACACATTCAACGTCCCATTTCTTTTTCTGCCTAAAAGGGAAAAAAAAACATATCTACATGTGAATTTTCTCCATTGATTAGTTCCAATACTGAATATTATGATCCATTCAAGCTGGAAGTGAGATCAATGAAGATGCCTTCTCTGCAAGGAATTGTGAGACCACCCATTGAATGATTAAACCCAAATTCTTCCTCAGCTTTACTTAGTACATCCCTAAGTAAGGGCTTATTCAAGAATGATACTGGATTGATTAATCGTTTCTTTTGGTTCTCTCCAACATAAACGGCTAAATAGCCCTTAGGAACATCTACATATTTTGTAGCTCTTTTGACTTGCAAATAAATTTGATTATTGCAGAATCTGCATAGCATGCATTATGCCAGGTACTCAAATGGCCATAGTTATTTATTTACTTTAATCTGAAGTATATAAAGAGCAGAAGTGACTTGTGAGAAGGAAAGAATTGCGAGGAGAGAATGTGAGTACTTGATTTTGTTCTGTGGACAATATTTCTATTATAGATGGCATTCTCCACGAAAAATCTTTGAAATTTTAAGCGAGTGCCGGGTGGTGCAGAGATATTTTGGCAAGAGACACAAGCATAGGATCTCACGGTTCTGTCTAATTGCCACTACTAAGAATTTGGAACTGATGGAGACTTTCCAACACATTATGCCTGACTGTTACCTGGATAACAACCTACAAAGGACCCAAATTTAAGTTGCTGATCTCTTAATTTTCAGGATATGCTTGAGGCATTGCATAAAGATAAGAAGGTACACGTTCTTTCGGACAAATTTGAAGAGCCCTACTTTAATTACTTGGTTGCTATTTCTATCACCATTGTCTTACCAGAAATTCAATGCGTGATCTTAGCATTCAGTGCTCGGAAAAACTCATTTTTCAATTATTAAACCATTTCATTCAACCAAGTTTAACGTTAGCCAGATTGGTCAAGATTTGTCTGATTTGATACAAAATGATGTACTGTAAGTGAAGGTGACGCCTATGAGCATTATAAACACAAGGCAAGACTGCAATTAGTAACACTTCATGAACCAAAGTTGCTAGGCTTTGTTGCTTTATCTCGCAAACAGGAAAGACAGACCACTGTGTAAAGCATGTGTTTAAGTGTGTCCTTTCTAAAACCTACAGATAATAAGCAACCAAATTGATAAAGAATGTGGTGAATTAATGCGAGCAAGTAAATAAAATCAATCATTCTCGGTCTTGTAAAATTGAAAGGCAATTAATGAAGCGTCATGTTTCATTAAATTCTCAACAGTTGCATTGCTCCTTTCAAAAAATAGTAACTGGAAACATTTGGTAAACCAAGCTGTTTTCTTGTTCAACAAATTGAAATACAGAAACTATGCACTGCATGCTTGAACTACTCAATGTATAAAAAGTTGTATAAACAACAACTTCTATAAATAAAACACAAAATTAAAGAACACAAAATGAACAAGAAATTATAATAATTTACAGAATAAAATAAAAATTATGGAATTCAACCATTAGATCTGTATCTACAAACAAGAACAAGCAGAACTTTATTGATCAAACACCTGAACTGGTTATTTTTCTATATCCAGCACATTCGTCGCTCAAGAATACAATAAAAAAACCTCTACAGAACAGAAGAAAAACTCTTATTCTTTCTCTCTTTTAATCTATCACTCGTACATTCAATGTATATATTTATACTTGACTACTGAACTTTGTTCATTTTTTATCTTGAAATCTTGATCCTAGCAGTACTTTCTTACAGTTGCATCTTGCCAGCTAGACTAACTGCTTAACATTTTTAACTGACTACAACTAACATTGTAACCATCCTTTCACTCCCCCTCTCTGAATTTGGAACATACAAATTCCAGATGTAGAACTTCTTGATCTACAGACTATTTGCACCGAAAATTGCCTTCATATAGCTCTGTGGTATCCAACTTTTTTCAATTAGAAAGATTGAAGTTAAAAACAGCAAAAATTGAGGCTTCTATTGGTTAAGAAGGCCTAGCAGAATGGTTTACTTTGCAAAATAAAACACAAACTACAGAGCCATGAGATCATAGTGTCTACATTTGACAATTAATTGGTTCAGAGAAAATTTCTTTATTTGCAATCCAGCTTTTGAGCAAACTTGAACAGGAATCAAGAAACAAGAATAATAATAAAGAATTATGAAGCATCAGAAATAAGAGACAAGAAATTTTTTATAATGCATTACATTTCTATATTTTCTCAGATGGTAATATTTTTGCACCCAAAACTCCTACCAAAGTAGTAGAAAAAGCATATTACATTCAATGATCAGCAATTGCAAGCTTCCAGCCTAGTGCTTCTTTTGGCTAACTGTACAAAATTGTTTTAGTGTCTTTTTCTTATGATCTAATCAATTGAGAACTGATATCAATGAAAATGTCTTCTCCAATGGGAATTGTCAAACCGCCCGTTGGATGGTTAAAACCGAATTCCTCTTCTGCTTTACTTAGCAAATCTTGAAACAATGGCTGGTTCAGGAAGTATACAGGAACTACAAAGCGCTTCCTTTGAGCCTCTCCAACATATACTGCTAAGAAGCCTTTCGGTACATCTAATGATGTTGAAGCTCCTTTCTTTGCTGATAAAACAGACTGATGAAGAATTTGTTTAACGAGAACGAAACCAGGGACACGAATACCCATGGCTTTTACTTAATTTTTATGTAGCTTGAAATAAGAATCAAATGAGAGAGCCTGGAGATTTTTTGTTTGAAGGAAAGGCTATAATTGCTAATGCTGAGACTTGAGTTGGTTCTGGCCAAAATATGTGGGTATATATAGATAAACTTGTCTACTAAATTCATCAAAAATCTTAAGTGAATGGTCAATACAATTTTCTGCAGTCTCTGCTTAGGACACAGCTTAAGATGTATCACATGGTTCTGTCTTCCAGCTGACAAAAAAAAATTAATGGCTGAAAATTCATCATGCTAGTTTGTTGACAAGCAGACATGGCCTACTACCAGATAAATATTCAGTGCTGAAATGGATGGAAAGCTAAGCGATCATTTGATTGGAGACATGCTAGAGACAGCCTTTAATAGCATGTTCATATAAAAAGGATAAAAAGACAACATGTAAGATGCAACTTTGACGCCTCGTAACTCATTTAAAACATAAGGGAAATTGAATATAGCAATCTGTAACATTTGAGACACTCAATACAATTACTGATGTCAGGAATTTTCAAAAACCTGCACGAAAATTTAAGTGACAGACAGAGATGAACATTCCTCTCTGATATCTCTCTAATAGTTCTTGCAGCCTCCATCTGGCACGTCCATACTTCTTCTTCTTCTCTTTTTGATCCCTCTCAAGTTTCCATTCTGATATCAAACTGATTTCAGTCCTTTCAGGAGTGAACCAACCATTTGTTTTTGCAGAAGAGGAGTCTTCTGACCCCAAGCAAAATAAAAAAAAATACTAGGAATTATCTGATAATTGAAAAAAAGATCATTGAGCTAAATGCATAATTTGATATTAGGATTTTAATGATATAGTATGCGCATTTTGGTTTTTACTCTTACTGAAATATGATTAATGCAATCGTGATTGAAAATGTGATGTGCAGCAAAAAGAAATATCTCAAATTCATGTCTCTGCTATTTTGGTGCAACCACATAAACACTAGTTATGCTTTTCACACGAAGTTGCAACTCAGGCATTCTAATTTTCAGATCAATTCTGTGTAAGGTTGTCTAATTAATCCAGAATGCCAGTATTCTGTATAGTTCAGACATTTCTTGAAATGAATGCTTTAACCATGCTATTCAACACTCAAGCTTTGTTTAAAATGAATCTCTTTTTCACATTCCTTTCTCATTTCCAACTATGCTAATAAAATTTGAATTCTTTTGTCACCTGCGTAGTGTTTATTTATAAAAGAACTCTGTTCATACACACGACCTATAAATGTGCAATTCATCTACTCTTTTAGTCTTCTAGGAAGTTTTTCTTGTTAAAGATGTTTGTCAGCATCCCTATCGTAAGCTTTACAGAGGATCCTCCCCTGTATAGGAAACATAACAACTGCTGTATATACAAACTTATTTACATCTCAAATGATCAGCAGTTGCTAGCTTGCAGACTGATGTCTTAGCTGACTGGTAGAATGGAAAAAGCAAGTGGAAAATCAAACGTGTGTTATAGAACCGACACCAGAATGATAAATTTAATTACATATGGTTGTCTAGGAATCTGTTGATTTTTTATCTATCTTTGTTGGAACTTAAACGCCAAATATGTCTGAACAAAACTTGCACCATCTTTCTTGGACTTTGATGCTCATCTTGCACCATCTTTCTTCCCTTAATGTCTTTCCTTTTTTTGGGTTCTTCTAAATCTGGTGGCATCTTAGATTCTTCAACCAAGGTTTCTTCGAATCCTTCATGTAGCAGGAAATAAATCTGCTGACATCTTCAATTCCTCAACCAAGGCTTCTTCGAATCCTTCATGCACCTAGAAAGTATGCATCTCATTTTCCAGATTGCAATCATTTTAGCCAGTAAACTCCTCAAATGAGAACTTAGATGACACCATTTCAACTGATTTTCTTGGCTTTGACATCACTGGGTTACTCTAAAGCAACTCAACCGACGAGAATCATTTTTACAACACCTGGTGTGCAAGAAAAATTTCTGAACGTTTTAACATTCAATCTGGAAATTGGCAACTCTCACCTTACAACCAAAGCAACACGAGCAAATACAAAGAAAAATGATAACACAAAAGTTTTCAAGGAACAAGCTTTATCATTATTGTTCACAAAAATTTATGTCTATCCAACTTCAAATTATCAAGTATTTTGGGATTACATTGATTGTAAAGCTTTGTATTTGTATGCATCCATGTAACTACTATGATGGAAAATGAGGGGAAAACATAATACAATTGAGGAATACAAGGGAATTATATTTGTTTGTCAAAGTGGTTGCCAGGGAATCCTAACATAATGTGATAAGCGCAGTGAAGAGGGTGTTTCAATCCTACTATAATTTACGAGTTTAGCGGTGAATTATATTACCAAGGTAATGTTGCTCAAAAGACAAAATTATCTCCTCTAACAATCTTTCCGTGATTTTCTTCATGGAATTTCCTGTTCTGCTTAACTCTTATGAGTTGTTAACTTTTTATTTCTTACCACCACTTTAATTTTTTCTTTTTCTTCCGGCTGGATTATGAGAATATCTACTTAGCGAGAGGCAAAGATATGCCTCTAAAATCATCAGCTTTGCTTGGTGCTTTAGCAGAGTTAAATCAGCATTCCGGGGACAGTCTTGATAGAAGTTCAATAATCGAAGATTGAGTGAAAATCTAAGAAAAAAAAACTAAGTGTCTTGGGTTTCCCTTCTACAAGATGTATTCCATTTTGTTCCTGCAGCAGTCAAAACACTTGTACATTGTAGCACGTCATTTCTTGTACATAGACCTGCATTCTGCAAAAGCAGGGCATCAAATTAAGGATATTCATATTTTTAGAGAAAACCAAATAGACAAACAATAAATTTTATTGTCTTTCTCTTCTCTTCCGTTTGAATGCAGATATTAATGTTGAAAGAAAACCATTGCTATTCAAAATATGCATAGTTGTCTTCAGTCCAGCAGCCTCATTGCAGAAATGATTGCAGAATTACTGAATTGTAATGGCTGATTATCCTTGAAGAAATACCTCCCAGATCTTGGGAACTTTGGACAATGCATTTAGCATACTGATTTTTATGGCACAGCTTTATGCATAATGAGATTTGGCTTGTTGCTATGTCAAGTATTCTAGAGACATTGCATTTCGGTTGTCTTCCATGCTAACTCATACACTAAAGTGTTTGATGTCTTGAGCGTTCATCTAACCAAAGGGTAAGTTAGGCTTGCAAGCATATCAGCATTGAATACCCAACTGTCCAATTTAATCTTGTGCTGGTCCTCCATTGGCATATTTCCAAAATTGCAGGCCATGTGCACACAGATTTCTCAGGATTTAGTACCCAATTATACTTTTGTAATCATTACCTGGTCCACCGCCGTCTTATACCCAAAGATGTAGTGCATGTTTGTTTGTTAACCTGCAGACACAATTTAATTTCTGATCCCAACATATGCTGATTAATTGAAAGACAGGACCATGCGAATACTGATGCTTTCTTGAGCCATGTTCTGATTAGAACCCAGCAAAATGAGTTTTAGCCACTGACTCTAAAAAATTTGAGAATTTCTTGAACACCATTCTTCCATATGTACCGAAAATTATGGTTTATCAAGCCGGATAAATCTTCAGTTCTTTTATCGCTAGCCAAAAAATTCTTCTGGGGCCATTTTTTTTTACTTGTTTTCCGAGATCATGGTAATCGTTTGCCTGGTGTTACTATTGCCAAGCAAATTTTCCTGCGGACTGTTTTAACAGGGAATAAAGCATCTTTAACATCTTCAGCTGTACCAAAAGGTTTCTTTGCGGCATATGTTGCTGAGGCCCAGAAGAAGAGAGAAGTAGTTTCAGTGTCCCTTCTGAAGCAACCTTCACTTCAAGCATGCTAGTAAAGCTGAGGAAGAGTCTGGCTATGATCATCCATTGGGTGGTTTGACAACTCTCTGCAGAGAAGAATTTTTCATTGATGTTACATCTCATTTGAGTAGATCATAAGAGAACGCACATAAGTTTATTAGCCGAAGACAATTTCGTATGGCAGAGATTGCTAAGATGTAGCAGCAAATTACTGTAAATAGAACGCTAAGTCTTTAACACCTTTGTAAATTTGAGTTCACAGAAATAAAATGCTTCATGTATATGTGCTGTAATTTTTCCCTTCAAAGGAATTGAATTTCTGCAGGCAAAAATATCAGATAAACTTACTTTGTTCATTTTCACTAATTTTTCCATCTCTGTTTTTCTTATAGTACTCACAAATGGCAAAAATAATTTTCCAATTCAATTTCAGCTGACAATTGACTATCAAATAGCAAGTTTGTTGTTTAGTTAATTTCTAATTTTTTGAAATATCATTGCACTGCTTTGCTGACAGTATCTCATCTGAATGTCATCAATAGTATAATATTTACCAATGGAAGTCTTAACATATATGAAATGTGAAACTAATATTCTTCTTCCTTATTCACATATCAACCAACAGGCCAAATTTTATCAGGTATCTGCATTTCTCTATCTCATATGATTTTTCAATTGGGATACTTGTGTAGTTTAGATGCAAGCAGATGAAACTGTTGATCTGAATTTACAGTCAATACCGCTGGTAGGATTGTTGCTCTTCGTGCTCTACTCAATTTTATCACCTTTCGACACCAATTAAAATACTAAACTGCGGTGCCCATCAGACACCAGTTGTTGTTGCCAGTGTTAGTTCTGTTGTTTCTTTGAGATAATTTCATTCTCACAGCAATTCGATAATTTGAGATGATGTGGATCGTGAATGGCGCCGGCAGTAGCACATACTTCACGTGCTCTTCACAGGATTTTGTCCTGCAAGTTGATGTGCGAAGGCAATGAATGCCAATGAGATTTTTCCCTGACATGCTACTAACAATGATTTTCTTCTTGCCTCAAACATAAAATGGTAATTTTAGATATCTGATACTTCAATTTTTTTATAAGTTTGAATTTTCATGTGCGTTTTGAATCTCATGTGCAGTGTTGTAATGATTAGGACTAGAGATAAAAATATGATCAAGGCATTCTCTTCGTATGAAATGTATTGCTGATAGACTAGACTGATATCTAAATCAAACATTCTAGGACTTATAGTTGGTTGAATAAGGAAAAGGACATTTCATATCCAAATCTCTTTCACGCTTGGGCACAATGTATTCCACCAAACTGGCAGTCTTAATCACTCATAATTTCTGGACTTATAAATTGGGAAGACAGAGCCATGTGATAGTTCAGGTGGTGATGTCTCTCAGCAAACCCCACAAAATGACTCTTCACCACTCATTTCATACTTCAGAGATTATCTATCTAGCACAGCCTTCCATCTATATATTCACACATGATATCCCACAATCATACCAAGTCCTGATCATCTCTATTATCAATCTTTGCTTTCTTCTCCAAAGTTTTCTTTGTTCTTCATTGCCTTTTTAAAGAAATCTCCATAAAAAATAGTAGACATGGCTATTCGTTTCACCAGTATTGTACATGCTAAGAGCATTCTGCGCCGCTCAAAGTTGTTTGCAAATCAAGCAGCTTCAATGTCCAAAGATGTGCCAAAAGGCTACCTTGCAGTGTACGTTGGAGAGTGCCAAAAGAAGAGATTCGTAATTCCTGTATCACTCTTGAATCAACCTTCGTTTCAAGAATTGCTAAGCAATGCTGAAGAAGAATTCGGTTACAATCACCCAATGGGTGGTCTAACAATTCCCTGCAGTGAAGACATCTTCATTAACCTCACTTCAAACTTGTGTGCATGATGATGCTGCTGCGCTAAGAGAACGAACAAGGACAATTTTTTTGAATTCTTGTACATCCATTTTTCTCTATTTCGACAGAAGATGAGATCCGATGGGGAATTTCAACCCGTACGAGAAATTAGTTGTAACATTACAGCAGCTTTTCCCATATTTTATGTTGAATAAATAAAATGTTAAGCTCAAAATTCAATATATATTTAAGTTTCTCTTCTGATTTCCAAGATAATTATAGCTTCGTATTTGCTTTAACAAGAACAAGAATAAGTTATGATAGTTTTGCTCCATGACCAGTAAGCAAAATTGGAAGTAAAGTAGAAATTTTCAAAATGCTGGGGCTATCCAAGCAACTATTGCATGTTAAGAGGGCTTCATGCCCTCCTTGTGTCGCAGCCTAAAGCCCAATGATCCCTTGAACTGTTGCAAAACTCCTTTTTCAATTTCTTCGACAAAACACAGCTTTCCCAGAAGACTATGTTGGGAAAGAATTGCTTACTGTAAGAAATTACTAGACACTGGTTGATGATGTGGTATTAGAAAATACTTCATTTGTTGCTAAATTTCTAGTAATAATGCAAGCCAATGAAATGATGACTGATAAATCATACTAGAATTGCAATGTTTTAAAGATGACTGACATCACAATCCTTCCATTTGATAGTTTTATAATTCTTGCAATGTGCCACAGATGAACAGATGATGGACAAAACAGTTCATCCGATCCAGTCATGGGTATTAGCAAACCAATCAAGTTATCGAAAATTTTCTATTAAAATACAACTTCAATCTACTAATTTCAGAATAAAATACTAGGAAATTAAAAGAGTTATCAGATAGAGATATATTGATTACAGAATAATATTTTTAAATTAAATTTGCAAAAAGATACACTTATTTTCTTCTTGATCAGAAATGATAATTTTTTTCAACAAATTTACTAGTACTTGCACTCATGGAGCAGGTTTGATTTATCTCTTAGTGGGTTTATAATGAATTTGAAAAAAAAATTTATAACAAATTTAGAATGCATGTGATTGTGCAATAAACATTTCTAGATATTTAATTTTTAATTTATTATAGTATTATTATAATTAATTAATTAATTTTTTAAATAATTAACTTCTAAATTTTTCAATAAAAGTTAAAAATTGCATATATTTGAATAATTAGGATGATTAAATCCAAACTCTTCTTCAGCTTGGCTTATTAAATTCTGGAACGAAGGATGCTTCAAGTATGAAATTGGAACCGCAAATCTCTTCTTTTCAATTTGTCCTACATA
Organism: Xylocarpus granatum; assembly: GCA_019650275.1. Taxonomy (NCBI): domain Eukaryota; kingdom Viridiplantae; phylum Streptophyta; class Magnoliopsida; order Sapindales; family Meliaceae; genus Xylocarpus; species Xylocarpus granatum. Next base: position 197,475 of record BNST01000054.1, on the reverse strand, counting down.
CACAGCAAAGTGACCTCTTGGCGCTTTACAGTCTGCTTAGCATGAACAATCCTTTGCAAGCTGATACCCATGACTGTGTTTTGTTTAGTTCCCTGAAAGTATTTGGTGGAAAGATATGAATGTATAGAGCTTTCTCAGGCCACTATGCTGAAATAGGTTGAATGTTGAAATGTCAACTATAAGTGTCTGCTTAAAGGACCTAGATAATAAGGAACCAAACGGTTCTACCTCCCAACAAATGATAAGGTTTCAACAAGCCCTTATTACGTGATCTTCTTAGATGCAAGTCATCATGGCCTGGCAATTTTGACAGATACCAAGACCATATGGATGGCATACCAACTGATTGATATTAGGATAAGGATTCAATTGCTGGTTTCTTCTGAGCCAACCAAATAATGTGTCTTAAGATGCTACTTAGCTTGGGAAGATTCAATTTATCAACTCATCTGATTTGTTTCCTGAACTTGAGCCTGAGTTTGAAGGGATGATAAGTTGAAATGAAGCATAAAATCAATCTAACATTTGTTATTTTTCTTCAAGGCTGCTGTTTAGGTCCAAATTGAACATAATCGACGAAGAAAAAGCTTTATTTCTTTGACCAATATCAATAGTTCAATCAATAACATCCGGAAAATCACACCGTTGAACTAGTCCAAGTTCAGAAATTTTCTAGTGTAAACCTCCTACTGTGATAAATGTAACCGTATTTTCGCTTGGTACGAAATTTACACATCTGTACTATCGGGTACTCTTAATTGCCTTCATATGAGATAAGCCATTTGTAAAAAACAATTTCATCACTCGGATCTCCAGAATCCTATAAATTCACCACAACTCAGGTCTTAAAAGCTTCAAAACCAGTAACTTTAATTAATTCCCTTTTCTGCATTAGCTCTCAGAATCCCACATTAATTTTCTGAGTGTTTTCTCAAGTTCCCTCAAATTCATCCCTTTGAAATGGGTATCCACGATTCTCAATGCCAAGAAAATTCTAAAGAGGCAATATGTGACTAGTAAAAGTCAATCAGATGTTCCCGAGGGCCACATTCCAGTTTATGTCGGAGAGACGGAAAGAAAGAGATTTTTGGTTCCGATATCTTACTTGAACCACCCATTATTTTCTGACTTCCTAAACCGGGCGGAGGAAGAATTCGGCTTCAATCATCAGACGGGCGGGCTAACGATTCCATGCAAAGAAGAGGCTTTCACTGATGTTACTTGGCGGTTATGTTGGTTCTCACAAAAGTTGAAGAACAATGACAAATACTTCACAATTTCGACTGGCATGCTTGCTATATATATTAAATTTAAATGAAAATCACAACTTTGACCATGCATGTATGTTTGCATTCAAGCAACATACAAATGTTATGGTCATGTTTTGTACTATATGAAACATATACAGCCTGAATATAAAAGTTATTTTCGATTTCTTCTTACAACTACATGTAGAACTTGCAAAGAAGAGAAAACTACACTCAACTGAACTACAGAACATGGTTGTGAAACATGAAAATTTCTAATATGGAAAGCCTTGAACTAGCTAGTGGCACAATGATTAATCTATCATGTTCCATCATGCATTTGTTGCCCCCATGTAAGCATCACATGGATGTACTACTCTTCAAATATCAATCATGTTATTCGTGCACAGGAGTCAATGCTAGTGAGTGTGAGGCAAATGGTAAAATAAATAAATTTGCTGATAAGCTAGTAGATTCAGTATATCAGTTAATAAGTACATGTGCCCACGAAATTATTGCCAACAATCAGTGTGTGAAGCCCACTGAAATATCCTAAATTTCTTTAAATTTTTGAACATACTAGATGAACTTTTGAGTTGTTCCCAAAATCACCTTTGGTTATCTGGCCTCCGAAGTAATAAGATTGTTCGTTTCCTCTTCTATATGGTTTTCTAGTGATGATCCTTTAATATACGTTTTCTATTGTTTGTTTGTATATATGTTTTCTATGATCTCCAATAGTCACGTATATAATAATCCAGTTGTTCTGTATAGCGATCCTTCTAATACCAGTATATCACCCCGGCAGTGTCTCATGCCCTTCAGAAGACATTCTTGAAAAAGAAAATTCATTTCACTGAAACTCATTGCATATATTTCCTTTGAAAAAAAATTTATACGCGTTGAATGTAGTTGCATTTCTATCTTCTCTTTTTTATATTGGCATTAAGGAAAAAGGAAATTTTCTACTTGGTCCTTGGCGTTTTGCATAACTGACAAAACCTAGCTAGAGAGAGAGGTTCAGTATAGATTGAAGGATGTAACAAACAGAAACATAGCATAACACATGCACCAGCAGCAAATCTCAACCGCGGAAAAACCTTCATGTGCCTATAATACAAAACATAACTCGCACATTGGTATTGATATTGATATATCAGTCCACCGCACACAACGCAGTAGCTTTTGGATGCAAAAAGAGCCAACTGGAAATTCAAACACGTTATATGTCTTGGCTTAAACATGAAGTGCAATGACTTATCAACATCAGTGTACGGTTGCTTGTTTCGCGAGGCATCAATTTGTTATAAGTTCAAAGAAACAAGTGGGTCTATTGAGGATAGACAAAATTAAAGAACTGGCTAGAAAGAAAATTAAGGAGATAGCTCAATGAGCAAAGCCACGTGACAAGTTTTTATTGTGGCGGGTCCTCTGACATTACCCAGTCGGCAATCTGCTGACAACACGTAACCATTTGCCTTGATTTATTGCACAAATATAGTTCATCACTCTTGTCTCTAAAGTCTTATAAGTAGACAACTCAACTCTTCTAACTATAAGCCATATTCACTCCGCACCACAATTGCTGCTATAACTTTCATTTACGGCTCTGAACTCAGAATCCCATTTTTATTTTTTCACTGTTTTTCGCTCAAATTCATCAAACTCTGAAATGGGTGTCCTTCTGGCATCTGTGATTCTCAATGCCAAGCAAATTCTGAAGAGGCAACATGTTCTTAGAAGAAATCAACCCGATGTTCCAAAAGGCCACATTGTAGTTTATGTTGGAGAGACAGAAAGAAAGAGATTTGTAGTTCCAATATCTTACTTGAACCACCCTTTATTTGCCGACTTGCTAAACCTGGCGGAGGAAGAATTCGGCTTCAGTCATCCGATGGGCGGTCTAACAATTCCATGCAAGGAAGATGCTTTCATCGATCTCACTTCTCGGTTACATTATGCCTCATTAAGTTGAAGAACAACGGGCAATCCTCTACAATTTTGACTTGCTACCTATTTTCTCCTCCTTAAATCCCCTTTGTAGCTGATCCCTAGCTTAGAGAAACTGTAGAAAAACCATTTTTGATGGAATAATTTAAACGAAAATGAGATATTTCCTTCGCATATCCAATTTCTTGGCATGTTTCAGATGTATGATTGAAGATAAAGTGTCGTTGACTACATGTAGGCAAATTTCAGCCTCTATTTTTAGGTGGCAACATGCATGCTAAATTTTAAGACGTGCATGTTCATTGAACATGAAACTTTAATGCTTACATGCATGCAAAACCTGGTGAAGTCATTCTGCTGATTCACTCCTGATCACTAAAATGTGGTCTTCTCAATTATCATGTATGGTTATTCTCAATGTTCATTGTCATTAGACAAACAAAAATTAAATCTCAATCAACATAAAAATATTTTAAATTAGTCAAATTTTTTATTTTATGAAAAATTAAAAGTTTTCAATTATGAGATTTGGTACTGGAAACGAACTGGTACTAAATAAGTTGTGTTCAATCATTCAAATCACACTTGTTTTTCTTTTTTTTATTACCAAAACATAGAAAAATAGACTTTCAAAAAAATAACAAACGCATTTTAAAGTTCATCCCAATCCCGGGCGGCTAGATACATAAATACCACAATCCAGCACTTGGATTTGATGTGGCAATGTTTTGTATTGTCCACGGTATACTGTCTGTCTACACACATATGGACACAGATTACCGTGATTCCTTCTAGTAATGTACCTCAAAGGTCGGTCAAATATGCAATTTCCAATCTGTCAAGCGTTGAAAATGGTTGTCACAGATCTATCATCTTTAATATTGCATTTGTTGCTTCGGATAAGCATCACATGTGATTTGTCACTCTTCATTCTCGATGATTTTGTGATATTTGGCATCAGATTTGTGGCACCAATTGCGGCAAGTAGGGTCTCTGATTTCATAAACCATTACTTCAAAAGGGCCAAAATAAAAAGAAAAAAGAAAACAAAAAAGTGGGTCTTTTGCACCATAAATGAGGGGATAAATATGAGAGAGAACTGAGCAAAGCCATGTGAACTTTTAAAAAGCTAATTCTGCATTCTGATCACGTCTCTTTGGCTCTAGTGGAAAACTATGGCACCCCACTCTTCTAACACTATAAATATAACACTAGATAACCCTTCAAACTCCTAGGTGTTCACTCTTCTTAACCCACTCAACTGTAAAGTTCTGCAGTAACTTTCATTCCAAGCTTCATTTAACCAAAAACCTACTAGATTTCGAATCGATCATAGGTGTTCGTATGCCATCAATGATTCTTAATGCCAAGCAAATTTTCAAACTGCAAGTTGTAAGTCAACACCGTGTTCCCTCTACACTCCAGAGAGAAATTGCCTGTTCGAATATTCCGTTGTTGATGGGCGATTGCTTCTCCAATTGCAGGGATCTCAACGCTCCTAGTTTTAAAGCAAGCTTCAGTTGAAACCATTTTTTTCAAGGCAAACCCGTTCATTCTGATCGCCCCATATGATCCATTCCCTTGATAAGGTAGTCCTGGCTTTCTCAAAAATGCTGCAACTGCTTGGCTGGTCCTGCTAGCCAAACAATTAAATTATTGAACGCCTTATTTATCTGCTTAATTTTCACGTTTTTTTATCGTTTAAGTAAAGTCAACTTATGATACGAAGTAATATTGATATAACATAAGCCTTCAATCTTCTGCATGGTAAGATGAATCTCACGTTACCGTAACCCTTGATTTCAAAACAAACCAACATAATATGTTCTCAAGACTTCTAAATTTGGCCGTGGAGGGAAACGAACTAAAAATGCAAGCGTGAATCTCTATCCAACTCACATAAATTTGGCATGTTACGATGGATAAGTTTGAAACCTAAACTGAACCTCCAATTAAAACCAGCGTTTACCACAGAGCCAAGATGATAGATACATTGCTACAAGCTGCCATCAATGAGCTATATGATATGATTCCAACACTTATTCTTGAGTTGTGGCTTCCTGTAAGATCTCAAAGGTATTACTGGTTAGCACTTTTACAGCCATTAATTAATTCCTGCAGCAATTTTTACATGCACGTGTAGTTTTAATTTGAATGTACTAATTAATTAATTCCTATATTGAACGTCTAGGATTTTGGTTGCTACTTATATGATTGCTGAGTGATGGGGTGACGCTTTCATTCATGGTACTCTTCTTTCTTTCTAACTTTTTCATCTTCTTTGTGCGAATATATTATAGTATGTTGAATATTTGAATGGGTTGCTTAATTGTTTTGTTAATTGAACTTCAAGGTTATCAATGTACACTGAAGCTAAATTGGCATTCTTTATATATCTTTGGCATCCTAATCCAAAGGTATACAGCAGCATTCATCATATTACTTTACTAATTGTTTAGCACTGTTTGATGTGCAAGATGGTAATGGACGATTGGCGATGCCTTCAATTGCTTGATTGATTGATTTATTTCCAAGTCTTTCCAGGGAACAGCTTTTGTTGATAACGTTCTATTGCGGCTTTTTGTGTCAAATTATGAGACGCCAATTGATCGTAACTTTTTAAAGCTGAAGATTAAGGCCACGTAAATTGGCTTTCTCTTTTGGGAAGAGGCAGCCATTTATGGACAACAGATTTATGAAATGAATCTGTAGCTTTTTTTTTCTTGCTTTTTTATGCTATTTATTCTGTCATTGCTGGAAATATAGATTGTTGAGATCATAAGGACAACCAACCAAGTTATTTGTACATGTGGTGATCATACATGAATATTTCCTATTAAGAGCAGGTTGAAAGGGACTAATAAGTTGAAGAACTTTGTGCAGCAGCAGCATGAGCAAGAGAGAGGAAAAGAAGCTGGGTATTTGCCATCATCTCCAATGCGCTCAGAATCCACAGCAACCCACAATAATTATGTAGAAGTGATTTCTGATCAATCTGCTACTGATGAAGCTGCTGTATCATGATCCAATGAAAATGGAAATCTCCATCCCTCCGAGCAAGAACCACTGCAAGCACGAGGCAAATGGAGTTTATTCTGCGCATCTGCAAACCAATGAAACCTGCAGACAAGCAGATGGTTGATGCATTGCAAAGCAAGTCTCGTTGCAAAACCCAATTATTAACAGTTCCATAGATTTGGTTTGCCCAAAACCCGCACCAACCAAACAGAAGCTTTCTCATTTAACATAGTGAACTTTAAAGTATAAAACGACAGACATTCATGATTTATTTTATCATGTTTACTCGTATGTTAAATTAAAATTAAATTTTTATTTTTATTTTTTAATTTATATTTAAAATATAAAATTAATTTATAAAAAAAAACATGGAGTCCACAAAACACATGCACAAGCGCATTAAGTCATTAACTGGGACGAGTCGGTCCGAACTTCGAGTAGATGATCGCCACGTAGTGAAGAAAAAATAAAATCCACCGGACAGGCAGATACGGACCGACCAAACCAAAGTAAAGAAGCATTGACTGGACTCTACTTAACCTCTCTTTTTGTAAAACTCTCAAACCGCCCCACGTGTCCTAACCACACCTATACGTTTGCGGTCACAATCTTCTCAAATGTATTTTCAATACACCAAAATCTCTTTTTTTTTAATAAAAAATTAATTTATTAAAATAAATTATTTTTTATAAAATTTTAATTCAATTTTATATTTTATTTTTTATTAAATTATTTCACACTCATTCTACTTTTATAATTTATTTGAATATAATTATGCGATTAAATAAAAAATACAATAAACGTTAAATAAATATATATATAAAATATTAAAATGTTATAAATATAAAATTTTAATATATTTCCGAGCATCTTGAGATGAAAAATCCCGTTGAAAAAATGAATTAAAATAAAAAAAAGAAAATAAAAAAGGTTGTATTAGGGATGAAAAAAAAGATAAGAGATTTTAAAATTTAAAATATTCGTGTTCGTAATATTCAGTATCGATATTTTATATTAAAAATTATATATTTAATATTCTATTAATATTTATTCGAAATAACTAAATATTAATTTTTAGGTCAAAATTCAAATACAAGATTGAGTTTTAATGCTTTCGTTTTAGAGTAAGTATGGTATAGATTTCATTTATAATTAATTCTAAATAAAATATTATCTAGATAAAAATATTATATTAATTTATTGTTATATTAAAATTTATTTAATAAAAAATTAAAATAAAAAAAGTACATTAAATAATATGTAATATTCTAAAATTAAAAGAAAATTATAATTAATTTTTTTATTTTTATTGGATAGAATAAAAATTAAGTACAAAGTGAATTTATTATAATTTAATAATATTATTATTATTTATTTTTAAATAAATATAAAATATTTAATAATCAAAATTATATTTGTATACTTATTTTTATATTTTTAGCATATTTAATATTATTTAAAATTTAAATATTAAATATTTTTTTATTAAATATTACCGAATAATATGGCAAAATCCAACCAAATTAACCCCAAGCTTTAACGTTTTATGAAACAAAATAAATAAATGAAATAAAATAAAATACATGAGCTACTAATACGGCTCTTGCTTTGGGAAGTATAAAGAAGAGAAGGGGGAGAGTTCAATTCAATGGAAGAAGAAGGCTAAGGGAGATTCATTTCATCTGGAACTAACTCCTGTGAATCACGAGATTCTTACAAAACGGAAAAGCCAAAAACCAATCACAAGACTCTCAAGAAAAAACAAATTTTTGATCCCAAAAGAGGACTGAGAATTAATGGACTCAACTGCTGAAAGTTCAAGTTGCTGCATGATGACAACAGGAAAGATGGAAAGTGAAAGTCAACAGGTGCTGGAAGGTTCGAATATAATGAAGTTGGTTGAGAATGAAGAGGTGTTTAGCTGCTTTGTGGATCATAAGTTTCAGGAACTCGATAGAGACAGCGATGGTCATCTCTCTGTGAAGGAACTTCAGCCTGCTGTTGCTGATATTGGTGCCGCCCTTGGCTTGCCTGCTCAGGGTTCTTCTCCTGATTCTGATCATATGTACTCTGAGGTTTGAACTCTTCCCATTTCCCTCAATATTTAGCTTTTTATTCTTACTTAGTTTTTGGAATGTTTGTTTCTTGATTTCATTACTTTTGATTCATGGGATAATAAGAATTATCGGCTATGAACATTTACATTCTATTACACTTCTGGACCGACAATGTTTTTTATAGAAATGATCACCAATACATTTATTATGCCCTCAACTGTAAGAGAGTTGAGCAAATTTTTCTTAATTTATAGCAGTTCTCTATACATAGAGTGTTTTTCTTTGTTTTCTTTTGGTTCAGGTTTTAGCAAATTACGGACGTTGGCAGGGAGAAGAGTGATAAATTCCACAAGATAAGCCTCAAAACATTACTGTTATATGTAAATTAGGTATCTTATAAGCCTAGAACGAAAAAGGAGAAATTAGAAGAAGTTGAACTGACATATGCTCTTGATGCAAGCTTCAAAGCTAGAAAGTAAGAATATAAAGGTGTTATCCAAGGCCTGACTTTCAACTCTTGCTTAGGTTACCCATTTTCTCTTAATTCTACAGATCTTTTCTTAATTCTGCAACAGTCAATTGCACTTGTCTTCAATAAACTAGAGTCTTGACATTGTGTTATCAATTCCTATTTGAGACCCTCCACTTCTGTCACTCACCTTTTGCTTTGCTAAGAAACCTATGTGCAGAGATGAAGTTGGTGAATTTTCTTCATGATTAGTCCACACTACACTGCCTAGTCTGGAATATGTTTGTATTCATTGTGCTTCTGCTTATTTTAGAAAGGCCAATAATTAAATGTGTGTTACATACCCACTTTTATTTGATAGCTAATACTAACTGTCCGCTCGCTTAAACATAACATCTAGTGATTCTATTCTATGACGACTTCAGATTAAAAATTATAACATCTCAATGTCAAACATAATCTTAATAAAAAAACCATTTGGTGTTATCTTAATTTCAATAGAAAATGATGATACTTAGGCCACTTAATTGAGGCAGTATAGATACTGTCAAAAGGTTTCCGTTTCTAGCTTGCTAGGTCGAGAAACATCCATGTTATTATTAAATTATGGTCGGCTTTGTTGGACTTTATTGCTCTTAGCTTTTTATTTTTGGTTTTTGTTTTTTTTTCATTTGCCCTTTAGAAATAGCTTCATAGTTAAGGAAGAATCTAGTAATGAATAATGCTACAGAACTTACTGTGTGTCTTTTTGGAACTTTATTGTGGACCTGAAATAATGTTAATGGATATCGAAGTCAATTTACTTTTGTCTAAGTGGAACCTTACGCATTTTTCTGATGGACTTTGCCTAATTGACTTGGCTTTGTATAGAAGTCATAATCGTGTACCTCATCTGCTAAACAAAGGCCTAACTCGACATAAATAACAATTTATATGTTTCAAATCTGAAAGTATATGTAATTGTAGAATAGTTTTTCCTGTTAGGTGCATGATATATGTGGAAGCAAGTGGAATAAAGCATCATACTTATGGCCAAAAATGCAGGGTAGATCAAGACCAGGTGGTCCTGCTTTTCCTGCATGATTTCTGCACATGTTCTCGATCTGCCTACACCTAAGCAACTGATGTGAAATTCTAACCAAACCCGCATACTAAAATCTCATCATTCTTATCCGAACTTGAGATCATAACTACTTTGCAATCATCTACAGAAAAATGTTTCTAGTTGAATAGATTTGAAACGTTTATGCAATAACATCATGTCATATAATTAATCTTTTTGTTCTTTTATGTTATAAGCATCACCATGGTTGGTAACTCATTCAACTTATGGTCAATCTTTAATCAATTCTAGACTATCGGTGCCTTATATCTATAGGACCTGTGTCGTAATGCAATTGAATATACCCTTAAATTGATGTTTATGTAATATAGGTTTTGAATGAATTTACCCATGGAAAACAAGAGAAAGTGAGCAAGACTGAGTTCAAAGAGGTTCTCTCAGACATTTTAATAGGCATGGCTACTGGCTTGAAACGAGACCCTATAGTTATCCTTCGGATGGATGGGGAAGACCTTAGTGAATTCATCAATGGCCCCAGTTACGAACCGGAGATGGTGTCCATATTGTCGCAAATAGAGTCATCCGATGGATCAATGCGTGGTTATATGATCAAGGCTTTGGATAAACTTACTGTCGATCAAGGAGTGCCCCCTTCCTTGGATTCTTGGGTAATTCCTCTTTCGCATTTTAACTTCAAATTTTGTGGCACTGTTAAATATCTTGATATATTCTTCTTTTTTCTTTTGGATGTGTGGGTTTATGATTTCATAGGTTATGAGCAACATTGTAGAACCGGCCATTCAATCCTGCGGTATAGATGAACAAGGCAAACCTGTCTCTCAAGAAACATTCTTGGTTGAATTTAAGAAACTAGCAGAGTGTGTGGCTCAACATCTAAAAGAGCAGCCTGTGATTGTCGCCCATAGTGAGAATAATTTTGACGGAACTGGCGTTAAGAGACTGTTGTCCAACAAGTTTGAATTAGACAAGGTTAGTTGTGTTTAAAAATGCTTTCTGTCAACCTTTGGTATGCCTTATTAAGATTATATATTACTTAAGCTCATTTCAAAATACAGACAATAAATGCAGCTATAGAGACTTTGCCAAAAGATCGTAATGGGAAAATGTCGAAAGATTATTTACGCGTAGCGTTAGATGCATTGGCTCCAGCAGCTGGTTTACCACCATTTGGTGCAGTCGACCCGGTACACTTTCTCCATTACTGCATTCAATCTATCATCAAAAACCTAGGCAGCTTGGTTTTAGCTATCCATGCATTGCCTTGATTGCACAATCATCTTTTACACACACACACACACACACACATATATATATTTATCTTAAAATTCTGCAGATGGACAAGGTTATTGATGAAATATTTAAGATGTTTAACGCGGAGGATGGCAAGATCATAAAAGAGGAGGAGTTCAAGAAGTTACTGAGTGAAATTCTGGGAAGTATCATGTTGCAATTAGAGGGCAATCCCATCTCAATATCTTCAAATTCAGTTGTGCATGAGCCTCTTTCAACACCTTCTTCTACTCTTCTGCAGCCATCTCCTTAACTGTATCTGTCATATAGGCATATAAATATGTCAAGGGAAACATATTAAAATAAAAATGTAGTGTGTGTATGTATATATGCTTTATAAGTTACTGAGAAAAGCAGTACTACTAAGTTTGTATCTTTTGTTCCTTATTTCTAATGTACCAGAGGCTTTTGCTAACCCTTTGATGAGAGCATTCTAACACATGGTTCTATATGGATGCAAAATATCACTCACCAGGTTAAATGGTAGTTCTTTTCAGTCAAAAATAAATAAATAATTAGTTAAATACTAATCATATATTTGGAATGATGCTAACAAGTACTTTGTAAATACATATTTTTATTACCAAGTAATAGACATGTACATTTTCCAGTTATATTTACCACACATAAAACAAATTATTTGAAAAGTAATTTTTTTAATAACTTAAAATCTGAAGTAGAATTAAAAATCCTGAACATTTCGGAATTGAAATGATAATAATTAGATTAATCGGTTGTAATTAAGAAAGTAATCTTGTCTAATTTTATGTTTTCCAGGACAGGAAAACCTGACCAAATTCATATTGTCACACCTTACTGTTATCCTCCCACACTTTTGTAAACCTTCTTCAGGTTTAGTTTTGTAAACCCATAATAAACACACAAGCAACTAATGAGCCAACCCAGAATACCAAATGCCCTTCCCACAAAGGGCCCCTATGCAGCACTGCTCGGCCTACACACCTAACTGGGTTCAGCCCTACGCTGGCGTACCCAGCTGGCCAAGTTAGTGTTATGGCACAAGTACCTGAGGATGTCGCAGGGCCCCTGCCATTGTAGCACAAACCATTGCTAAGCCAAGTTCTTTGTACCCTTTTTTGTCAAATGCAATTGTTCCACCAACAAAGAGTACCACAAATGTGCATGTAAAATCCAATATCAATGCACTTTGTGCACTAATCTCTGCTGTTAACATTGTTTCAATGCCAACAGTTATGCAGCAACCATAGGAGTATTTCTCAGCTGCATTTTGGCTTAATACACAATGGATTATAAGAAAACTTAGGATTGAGCCAAGACATATACGGAGCTCGTGCTGGGGTTACGATGCCCTTTGAGGCGGCGAGCGAGGAACTTTAAGGATGAGGAAGAAGGCAATGAACAATAAGCTCGTGCTGGGGTTGAGCCTCCTGTGAGTCCAAACATGCGATGATGCTAGTGATTAGTGTAAATATAAGGCAGGATGCTGCTACAAGCTCTGTGAATAGCCTCCACATCTGAAACAAAGAAATCACAAGAAGGATGCGTCGATATTCCTCTCTTCTCTCGTCATTGAATCAGCATATGAAATGAACTTGTATACTATAACATCATATTTGTCCTTTTATATTTTATTTGGTAAAAGTTCATTTGATTTTGAGTGTATAAAAGCAGCAATATACCGATTTATTTGTATTTTTATATTTTCAAAAAGCTGTCCATTCATATCAAATTGTATCAGAGAACAGATTGTATTCTCACCTAATTTTGTGAGAGAAAAGTAACTACCATGCTAATAAATTAATCTAGAATGAATTGCTTGAAACATATATAAATTAATTTCTTGAATAGCTGATAATAAAGAGAATAGAACGAGCAAGCAGAATTAATTTCTCATAATGTGAAAAGTGCTGAGGTATTATTGATTACCTGTGATGAGAAAAATTCATGGTAACCGATGCAAGCAAGAAACAGTTCTCTTCTTGCTATTGTATTCTCTTTTCACAGCTTTCAACTGATAATCCTTGGGAAACACGAGGACCACGACCATCTGCTTCGTTGGAGACAACCAAATCCAAATCCATGCGTTAAAGAAAACAGTTAACCTTCTATTCGAAGAATTAACATTGATGGAAAACAAATAAATCAATGAGTCAAAATCAGGCCATGCAAATCAGCCGAAAGAGTTTTGGTTTTAGGGTTAGAGACAAAAACGAAAGGCCATAGAAATTAGCTTGCATGGCTTTTGTAACAACAGCTAACTATATATACATCTGTCCCACATGATTTTAGCTTTCTCAAGTGTTGTTTAAGGCGGTCTCGATGATATGATAAAGGGTATTGCTAAGAGTAATCAAGCAAAATATCTTATCTCCAATGAAATTCATACAGCATAAACAAAAGTTACCAGCCTGCAGTCAATGGATATATCGTTTATGATGGCATTACCTAAATTATTTCGTGAGAAAAATAATAAAATTTATTGCTTCTTCGTACACATAAGTATCAATAAAGGGTATTGATTGCATTAACTCAAGATGTGAATTTACAGATATGGATAGACTAATCATTGGAAATGATTCTGGTTTAAAAATATCTCACATTGGCCATTGTTCTTCCACCTTTAAAACTAAAAATGCTAAACAAAAACATTGACAAAAACGTTCTTTAAAATATTTTATATGTTCCTCAAATAACTAAAAATCTTGTAGGTGTGTCAAAATTAACATCTGACAATTCTTTAATTGTCGAATTTTGTGATAACATCTGCATTATTAAGGATAAGAAGAGCCAGGATGATATGGTGAAAGGGGTGGCTGTGAAGGGCCTATATAGGTTGTTGCTTGGACACGATTCCATTCAATCATGTTATGCTACTGCATTTCTTATTCCATAGTCTTTATTTTCTTATTTTTCGCCTACTTCGAAATCTAATTCAATAGTATGAAATACTCATTGTTTGCTCTCTAAAAATTGTCAAAATTCTATTGCATCAAAATCAAGTTCTCTTGATGTTTTACACAGAAGGATTGGTCATCCTAGTGAGTTTGTGCTGTACACAATGCTCAAACTCTGTAAATCTCTTGTTTCAATAAATAAAATTGAAAAACTTAAGTTTTGTGATGCTTATAAATGTGGTAAAATACATACAACGACATTTTTCTATATCCAAAATTATTGCTAGGGCACCTTTAGACTTGGTTTATACAGATCTTTGGCAATCTTTTTCAATTCTATCTTTGGCTGGATATAGATATTACATAAACTTCATTGATAGTTTCTCAAGATACTACTGGATTTTTCCTCGTAAGTTGCAATCTGAGGCCTTACCCACCTTTATTCAATTCAAGCTTCGAATAGAGAAACAATTATATAGATTTTCTGCCCTCATACACATCGCTAGAATGGATTAGCTGAGCGAAAACATAGATAGATAGTTACCTTAGTTCTCACTTTGTTGTACCATGCTTCATTTGGCGGCACTTATTTCATATTGCAATTTATCTAACTAATAAATTGTAATCTAAAACACTTGTTCATATTTCCCCTTTTGATAAGCTAAATAGTCAAAAACCATATTACAACTTTCCAATTGTATTTAGCAGTTCCCGTTTTCCATATGTTCAACCATCTAACAAACACGAATTTGATTTTTATTCCTCAAGTGTAATTTCTAAGTTACAGTTCTTTACACAAAAGATATCTGTGTTATCATTCTTCTAGTCAAGTTTACTTAGCTAGACATGTTTTCTTTAATGAAATAGAATTTTCTCATCCATATTTATACACATCATCTCAAATTTATTTTTCTTCCTTTGACTTTTTTATTTCATTCATTCCAAAAATAACTATCACTTGTCCAAGCAACACCATCCAACATTCCAATTCACTTTAGGTAAGCAACACTGGTTCATCACTTTTGCATATTATTCCATCCCTTGATACTTTGCATACAAACTCTTCAAACTCTATCCTTGATCCACACCAAATCACCCTTTTAATTCTTCTATCCCAACATCTACTAACATCCTATGATTACCTGAGCCAATCATGGTATTTTTAAATCACAAACATTTGTTAGTGATCTATTCCGTCAAGAAACTAAACTAACATCTGTTGCTAAGGCACTGGAAGCTATTAAATGGAAATCAACTATGTAAGATGAGTATAGTGCATTAATGAAATAACAAACCTAGACACTGGTTTTTTTTTCAAAAGATTTTTAATTTGCTAGACAATAAATGAATTTTTAGAATTAAGAGAAATATAGATGAATCAATACTTAAGTTCAAATCTAGTTTTATGGATAGAGGGTTTCATCAAACCCCTAGCATTGATTATACAGAAACTTTCAACCCTCTAGTGAAAGCATGTACAGTAAGAATTATATTTAGTTCAACTGTCAAAAAGGGATAGAAAGTAAAGTAATTAGATGTCAACAATGCATTCTTAATGGAATATTGGCTAAAGATGTTTATATGCACCAACTAGAAGGTTTTGTTAATTCTACTCATCCTTCACATTTATGCAAGCTAAATAAGGTATTGTATGGTTTTAAGTAATGGGGTTCACAAATTTGAAAGCTGATTCATCCTCGCTCTTTATGAATTCTGATAACCTTTTACTCTTGGTTCTTATCCATGTTGATGTTATATTGATCATTAGCTCAAATTCAAATATTATTAAGAAGTTCATCAACAAGCTTAGTTTTACATTTGCTTTAAAAAATCTTGAATGTACTTAGCTTAGCATAAATATAATTCTATTACTATAGGTGTAACTCTAATTCTCAGAAAGTAACTGAGTAAAAGATCTTGTCATACTCAGTTACTTTCTGAGAATTAGAGTTACACCTATAGTAATAGAATTATATTTATGCTAAGCTAAGTACATTCAAGATCTTTTAGTGAAATGTAACATGGTATCTTGTAAAGGCAACGATGTTCCAATGAATTCTAGCATCAAACTCTCAAAGAATGATGCCAATCCCTTTCTAGATCCAACCTTGTATAGAGGCTTGATAGGTGGTTTGCAATATATGACATTAATAAGGCCTGAACTTGGTTATGCCAGCAACAAGCTAAGTTAATTTCTCTCTTGTCGATTAGTATTGCATTGAAAGGCAAATAAAAAGGTATTCAGGTATCTTCAATCTACTCTTACTCATAGATTACAATTATTTCGAACTAGTACATATAAGTTAACAACATTTTCTTATGCTGATTGGAGGTGTGATTTGGATAATATAAGAAGAGTTTATGCGTATTGTACATATCTTAGGGATAATCTAGTTTCTTGGTCAACAAAGAAATAGCAAGCTGTTGCTCAATCGAGCATTGAATTCGAATACTGGGCACTTGCATCTGCTACTTGTGACTTAGCATGGATTCAGTGTTTATTTGATGAGATTCACTTAGCTCCTGCCTCAGTTCCCATTCCTTGGTGTGATAATGTCAGTGCATCATGCATCAATTTTAGCATAAAATTCTGTGTTTCATTCTAGAACTAAACATATTGAATTAAATGTCTACTTTCTTAGAAATAAGGTGTTTAATAAATTATTGGAAGCACGATATGTTCTTGTCAAGATTAGTTAATTGATGTGTTAATAAAACCTTTAGCATTTTCTCAATTCCATCACTTCCAAAACAAACTTAATGTTCTTCCTAAACCTTTGAGTTTGAAGGAGGATGTAAAGGAATATGTGAATCCGATACAAATATAATACAAAATTTGTATATTTAAATTGACATAAAATAATAAAATTAATAAATAAGCGACATCATACCACGTGATTAATTATTCTAATAATTATATCGTATTATTTATTTTTTATTTAATAATTTTTTTATAAGTTTTCTTAATTTTAAAATTTTTTTAATTATAATTGTCCATTTTTAAAAGGTATGAAATTATATTTAAAATAACATTTATTGATATTTGAAAAAAAAGATTACCATAAATACTATAAAAATATATTAAAATATAAATTTAAAAAAATTAAATAGGTAATATAATTATGGCCTATTTATTTGTCTAATTATCGTTTTTCACTTGTCGACATAATTACTAAATAAATCAAGTTCGAGTTAACATCTTTTGATATGATCTAGACATGTAACAATATGATTACAATACAATAATACGAATTGTTACACACATTAATGGTGCATTTACTAATTAATAATCGAAATGAGTTGGAATCGGAATGAGCGGGAATCGAAATGAGTTAGAATCAAAATAAAGAATAGAAATCAAAATAAGTTGTTTACTTTAATTATAAAAATCAAAACAAAATCGAAATGAAAAAATATTATTTTAAATTACTAAAATATCCTTAATTAATTTTTATTTTCATTATTATTTTTGATTTTTATAATAATTGTGATTATTATTTAATAATTAATTTTTATTAATAATTAATTGTAATCATAATAATTTTTTTAATAATAATTATAAAAAATATTAATAAAAATAATACTAATTATAATATTTTTGTAAGTTTAGATAATTTTGTTACAAAAAGAAATTAGAAATAAAATGAGTAATTTATTATTTTAAATTTTTATATATTTTTTTAAAATAAGGATAAAATAGACAATTTTAGTAAATAAATATTAAATTTATTTCGATTTTAAGTAAATAAACACACCCTAATAGATATGAAAATATTGGGTTGGCATGATCTCTATGTACAAGGCAAATGCCAAGTAGGAGATAATCCACCCAACCCAGAAAACCCAATGCCCATCCCAATGATGGCCGCCTCTAATCAGCGCTGGACCCAAACATCTGGCCGGATTAAGCCCAGCACCGGCATATCCCAGATGTTGATACAAGTACCAGAAAACCCAACACTGTTCCAAGAACAACACACACAGTAACTCTGCCCAAAGTTGCTTTCTCTTGCCTCTCATCAAAAGCCATCCAAACTGAAGCAAAACGAAACACAAACGGGCCAATTGTCTCAAGCCAGAGAGCTTGCCCAGTTTGCAGTCCAATCACAACAGCGCCACCATCTGGTCCTGTTTCAATAGCATTCCGCGCGCGGCCTCCGAGTGAAAATGTATCTTCGATTTTGTTGTTGATCACAGCTTTCAATGCAAGTGCACCAACTATTCCGCCAACACATTGAGCCAAAATGAATATGGCTGCTCTTGTGATGGAAATGAGGCCGATGAGTGCTGCAGAGAAGGTGACTATTGGGTTGATGTGGCCACCGGAAATGGGAAAAGTAGCAAGAAGAAGAATTGCTATTATTATTGCGATCAAGGTTGACACAACTAGGTTTGGTGTTCTGGTTTGTGTCTGAATGGAGGAGATAACTATGGTGTCCAATGCAAACCAGCACTCATGCTCCGTGATAACATTCATATACTCATTTTTAAGGAATGCAGATTGAAGTTATGTTATATGCATCAACAGTCGCGTCATCCTCCTCCTTGAACTGCACCATTTTTTAGATTTTTCAAGATTTTATAATATTGGCTATCTACTTTCTCCAATATTTCACGGCAAGAAATTAATATCTTAATTAATCTGTTATTAATTAGTAATCTAATCATTAGTAATCTAAATTAGATACAAATTTAAAATATTTAATACAAAAATTCAATTATATATCATCGAGAGAAAATAAGAAGTATGATGTGATCTTTTGACAATAATAATCAAGGAATTTTGGTGTAAAAATTGTGTCACTTGCCGAAAATCATGAACAGGAATTTGTCATTCATGTGCTCTCTTGCTCTGCAAGAAGAACATAAGCAAAATGAATTTAATAAGAATATGCTGGTATTTTTTGTTTTTATGATAAGCATACTGGCACTGAATCTGCTGTCTACTAATGGTCTCTGTTTTTCCTCCTCCTCTTTGTTTTCTGCAGACTTTGCCAATGAAGTTGAACTTAATTTAATACAAAAAAAAAGGAAGTACATCAAGAGGAACAAGAATTTTGGATAATGTTACTCTTGTCGAGAATTACAAATAATTTTTTCTTGGGTTGACTGTATTGGGTTAGTAAGAAAGTTGAGAACAAGAATTTTGGATGATGTTACTCTTGTTGAGAATTACAAATAATTTTTTCTTGGGTTGACTGTGTTTGGTTACTAGGAAAGTTGAGAGGAAGGAAAGTTATAGTTGATAAGTATCTATAACTTCAATATCATGGCATGCTATGACCTAAATCGATGATTACAATAACAGAGATATGGTAAAATCAGAGAACAGACAACCATTTTGTTTGACGTCTCAGCATGTAAGGAATTAAGGCATAAAATCATCATTATTCTGGCTAGCGTCAGCTCTTTTCAATTGCCGAACGGTTAATACCAGGAATAAATCTGTGATGTCCCTTTACTTGGTCACTTTAAATCCTGCAACAGACAAAAAGGGAATCTTGCTGGACCTTAATACAGAGAATTAGTCCTTTGGATTTGTCTGTTGATAAATCTATGTTCGATAAAACCAATGATTCTCGTTTGTTCTGGCCAAACTTCATGTTGGAAAAGCAGCAACTGGGTTTCTCTCGATTACATTACAGTATCCTCTCCTTGTTAGCGTAGTTCATGGAAGCCTTAGTTCGTCTCATTTAACTACTCGTAATAAATCCTATCCATTTCAATTTTCTGAACTCCAAACAAAATGGATCCAAATCTTTCTTGTCTGTGGCATATTACACTGGCTTTTACATTACTGATTGCTATGGGAGGCTTAGCAGGCATTGCCCTTCTCTTGCGATGCTTTTTATTGATTTTATGTTACTTGTAGAATCTATTCATTATCGATATTTCATGCTGAAATATTGCATAAATTTTTGCTGGGCTGCAGATTGCTACGATCCTTTGGATCCCAATGGGAATATTACTGTTACTTTTGACATTCATTGGTGGACAGATGATGGATATGTGGTTAGTATGTTTTTCTTAATTTACTGTAACATTGCAACAAGGTTTGGTATTATGATTAAGCAAGCAAAGTTTAGAGTTCAGACATGCTCTAAAATTAACAAATTATGACCCCATTTTTTTCCCTTGCACAAAAAACTGAGCTTTTCTGCTTTCTGTTGTCATTTGATGACTATGATGATGTCTCTATATTTCATTACCTGTTATTAATTTGACGTTACTGTTTGAATCTATTCAATCTGAGCCTTTGTTTGTCTTGCAAGACCTTTTTCTTGAAAGAAAACACAGACCGCTGCTGATTTCTAAGTTTTCTGGTGCATTCGAACTCAGAATCAAGAAAATAGCTAGCGCCAAACTGATAAGACCCCTGCTTTGAGATTCTTCAATCAAGAAATTATAACCCTCACTGTTCAAGTTGATTTTATTTCAGGCAAGGATTACTATCCAAAACTACTATCAGTATCGACACGTGGACAAACCTGGCTGGAAAATAGGATGGACATGGACCAGAAATGAGATAATTTTGTCAATGTCAGGTGCTTTTGCTACTCAGCAAGGCAATTGCTCTTCTTATCAATCTGCACATTCTTGCAAGAAAGATCCTGTAATTGCTGATCTCACGCCTGATGCCTCCCCGCAAAACATGACAGATGGCTGCTGTCATGGAGGCCTTCTTTCTGCCTATGCTATCAATCCTGCGAAGTCATTCTCTTCTTTTGAAGTCACAGTAGCCAACTTGGGTAAGACTAATGATGTTGATGCACCTCAAGATCTTGTTTTAATGGCACCAGGTCCTGGTTTCACTTGTGGCTTACTTGAGGAGGCCCAGCCAACGGTTTCTTCAGATATCGAAGGCAGAAGACAGGTTCAGGTTTTCAGTACGTACCACATGTCCATTGCAAATTTTTGCAACTCTATTTAAAATTTGACAGTATCATAAACATTTACAAGAAAATAATTTTGTCCTCTGATAATAACTGTCTAAACATGTTATCTTGTAACAATTGAGGTAAAACTGCATGTGATCATGACCATCAGACAATAAGGTAAAGAATTGGCAATGAGATTAGACTGAACTTGAAGTCCGATCATGTCAATTACATAACGAGAGTTGAATTGTCAATGAGATGGTTTTGTGCTGGAATTAGAAGGCAGTATATTCATGGGAGTTCATGATTGCAAAATTTGCAGAAACATGGAAGTCAACATGCACTTACTCTCCTTTCTTAGCTAACAAAGTACCAGTCTGTTGTGTTTCACTCTCAACCTTTTACAATCCCACCATCACATCATGCCCTACTTGCAGCTGTGGATGCAGAGATGCAGACAAAACTACAGTTTCATGCATAAGGTAATTCATTCTCGCTATTAACTGCTTTGATATGTGCAAAAACATGCAGCTCAGGTTAATTTGCATCTCAGCCTTTGATCATAGTATTTGTCTAATTTGAGTCACATGATCCCTCTTCTGTATATACATGTTATAATGCCAGGCAAGTTGATCATTTATCACAATCAGATTCTGCGGATAGTCTAGACATAGTACGATGCAGTGATCATATGTGCCCGGTTCGAGTTCACTGGCATTTCAAGAACAATTATATGGAACATTGGAGAGTTAAATTGACAGTATCTAACTACAACTACAAGAGAAACTACTCAAATTGGAATGTGCTGGTAGAGCATCCTGGTTTCAACCAGAAATCAACAACTTATAGCTTCAATAGCTCAGTTCTTCCTGGGTTTTCAGGTACTTATTAATTACTAGTTTTTGAGTTAGATACCATTGTTATCCCAAACATTTCAATCAAAGTGTTACCAAAATTTTATGCTTCCTTTCCGTTGGCAACGCCTGCAGAGAAAGTAGCTCTCTTCTGGGGGATAAACCACTACAATGAAGAACTATTGCAAGCTAGTGACTATCAAGTGGGTTCATTGACAACGGAGATTCTTCTGGAAAAGGACGCAGATTCATTCACATTAAGTAATGGATGGGCATTTCCTCGAAGAATATATTTCAATGGCGAGGACTGTGCAATGCCACTACCAGACAATTTTCCAATGTTACCAAACGATGGCTCTGCTCTAAACCCTGCTGCCATTAACTGTTTCTTCCTCCTAATTTTTCTGGGTTTGAAAGCACAGCTGATAATTTCTTGGTTTTGACATACATTCAAATAAATTCTGCACATCATTTGTGAATCGTGCAACCTATTTATTTTTTAATTTATTATACAAAAATAAAACAAATATAAATTCGTTGACGTTATCATCCCATCTCCTTTGAAATTATAAAAACAAAGTGAAAGTTACAGAAAAATTGTACCTTCTGCCGCTCTAGATCCCTCATCCCTGTGATACAGCCCTAACCAAATGACAAATTCACTTCATTGGTAACAAATAATAACTTTCAGGTCCCTATTTTGTTACTCTTTTAAAAATAAGGATATAGCTTATTTTATTATATCAAATAAGTCCCCACTCATAATTAAATGACAAGGATTAGAAGAGGATTACAGTTTGACTTTTAATTTTGTACCCATGGATAAATTTCCATTTGTTCTGAGTGGCTGATTCTAACCTTTTGGCATAGTATATTTACCTCCACATTAGTACATACCGTGGAGAAGTAGAGTTCATTTACTGGTACCATACATGCTTTGATTTGATATGCTCATGAAAAAGTGATGGGTTGATACAACTCAACTAGTTTCCCAAAGGAGTCCCTTGGGTCAGGTATCATGGCACTTGCAAAGACCTCGACATAAACATAATATGGCCAGGAAAAGATACAACTTTGGGCAAGTATTTGGTCCTTGTAATTTGTTTTAGTAGTCCTTATAATATGTTTTAGTAGTTTTTTTTATAATTATGTTCCAAACATTAATTGTCTTCCATCATTGTTTCACGGCTATGCTTTCTTTAATCCTTTGTGGACTGTTTAGAATCATGTCAATGAAAAATTAGACAAAAGACTTAACATATTTTTCATACTTTAGATCCTTAAGAAGAAGCGTCTGGTACTTGTCCGGCATAAATAGTTAAATTGTTGACTTGTGTAGAACATAAAATTCATATTCAGGCTCTGATGTATTTACTGTATACAAAATTGCTATTATTTGGGTTGATTCAGACCAGTCTAAGTTTGTATAGTCACTCTTACAAGTGTTTGAAACCAATGTAGTGCCATGTTGGATGCAAATGGCATCTATATAAGTGTGGTAAATGTATCCAATAATCTGTTGTTAGACATGTATTTAAAAGGAATATGAAATTCTAGATTCTCCTTTGCTAACTCGAACCTAATCTTTTCAGGGGTTGATAGTGTTGGCACGGTTTCATCATCTCTTGTAACATGTGCGACTACCCAGACTTTGAGGCCAGACCTGATTATAAATGCAAGTATTGCTGGTGGCTTTAAGGTTAGCACTCTGCTGCAAAGTTTGGTTTATCAGATTGAATTGTCTTTGGGATTTTACCTCTTTGTATTTAAGTTTCTGGTGCTTGGCTCTTTTATTTAGCAGAAAGATTAGTCTATTTATGCTTGTAGCAATTGCCTCCCACTACTTTGCATTTCTATTCATTGAGGATACTTTCGCTTTTTCGTTATACTGATTCTTGTATATTTTCAGTCTGAGGGAGCATCCATTGGTGATGTGTTCCTCGTATCTGATGTTGCTTTTCATGATAGAAGGATACCAATCCATGTAAGTGTTGATTAGCTTTTATTCTTACGCTTCTTATGTGCACTAATGACGGGAAAGGGCCGATGATATTCATTCTCTGATTCCATAAACATAGAGTTGAAAGTTGACTAGCAGTGCATCACATTTATGTTTTCCTTTCTGGCCATTGTTAATTTGGTCACGTTTACAAATGCAAATAATTTTAGCTGTATATAATGTTAAGATTGTTTTTCACTCTATTTTCTCTCTTTCCATGAAATTTTCAGGTTGTTGAACTGTATGGGGTTGGTTCAGTGCAGGCCTTCTCAACTCCCAATCTATTGAAGGAGCTTAACCTAAAGGTGATCATAGTGAATTAGAGTGATTGAATTTTCAGTGATCAACATCTCAAAAATCTTGTTTGTTTACTGTAAATGCTTTCTTTTTCTTGAATAGTTTGTTAATTTATCTGTAATTTGGTCTCTTTTAATGTTCTTGTACATATCCTAATAGTTTGTTAATTTATCTGTAATTTGGCCCCTTTTAATGTTCTTGTACATATCCTTTCTTGTTTATAGTTTATATTGTTCTAGACAACTTTCCTATACCCACACTAAATATATATGATTATGCACAACTCTGGATATTCTTTATTATATTGTGTGCATGGTTAAGGATATGGAATGACATTTCTTGATTTTTAATAGTTTAGTTCTCACCACCATTCAACAACATGAGTTGCTTCAAGAGCACTTATGGGTGGATCATTGTAGTATTTGTAACTTCATTCTATTGTTGATTGTACCTGAAACCTGTGTTAGACAGCTAATGCTTGAGGTATTTTATCATCAGAGTCAAATATGATATGGTTCTAACCAATGATCTACAGAAATCAACCTATAATTTGTTATGCCTTGTGCATGGTCTGTATGTTCTTTCGAATAGACCATGCCAGGATTTTCCTGTTTCTCAAAAGCACCCCGGAATTCATTCTGGATTCTCAGATCTGTTCGGTTGTCTTATAAGCACCTATATGTACCAAATATGGGAATAACTGCTTACTGCATTGTAGATTCTCAATCTGACCTCGTAGCTTTCTGGTGATCAAGGTGTAGCATGTTCCATGATTGCATTGACTTTATTTGTCAAATAGTAAGTTTAGATGTCCAAGTTACTGTTAGTTCAATTCCTTTGTGCCTGCGGAGGTAAAATGCAACTTGGTTGTCAATCTACTTCATCTTAATGATGCTGAAATTCTTTGCAAATTTCATTTACACATGTCCACTTGTTTCAGGTTAGCAATTTGTCCACTGGTTACTCTCTAGGTATGTCCTTGCAAGACGAAAATTTGATTATTGCAAATGATGCAACATTTAAAGACATGGATTTGTGAGCAAAGAAGAGACATCTTTTGACAGAGCTATTAAAAAGGTAAAATAATTATTACATGTTCATCACTTGTCTATCCTTCCATCATGTTTTCAATATTTTCTCCTCTTCTTCTATTAAATGGTCCCACTAATCTATGTTAAATTGATATTCTTCTAATTTTCTCGTGGCCATAACTTCATTGAACTCCTATAGCGCTTCATGGAACTCTGTTTCTTTGTTTAAATCTTGTTTGTATTTATCTCTATATACTTATACAGGGTCTCCATAATTTGTCTTCATTTCAAAATGAACTTCTGGTAGGTCACGAGTTGAATGAATCTTTTGGGTCAGATATTCAGTAATTAGCTTGAGATTTGTGTCACGAAAATTATTCCCATCAAACACTACTAAATCCTTTAATACATTCATTACACTCTCCAACATCATTAAAAAAATTCATAATATTTACAATACTTATTTCTTGTCATAGATGCAATGATTTGTCAAATTTTTGAATGTACATGATAAGGTAGGGGATATTTAAGAGATAGTTTTAGTGTTTTTTCATTATTTCAATCTTTATCTATTATCTAGCTACTATGCTTGAGATTCTCTATTGTAGATGCATATTTATCAGCTAATGTCATATACTTTGATTCTAACAATTCTAAGTTTTCTCTAAATGCATTTGTCTCATCTTCTTGTATTAAGAATCCTAAATGTATTGGTTAAAATTTTACAATGTTGGCAAAACTGAATTGTTTGTGCAAATGATGTTGATGCATTGTCTATATTGGAGATTGTGCTATCTACATTAATTATGTGTGTGGATGATGATGCAAATGAATTGTCTAAAGACCTAACTTGCATATGAACAAAAAAATTGGGTCCTTACAATATTGCATCTTGAGTTTTTTTGCAAGTATGGAATGTACCAACTAAAACCTAAAAATAACGAATGAATCCCCCATTTTTGGCTATTTCACTTCATTGCTTGTTTATCTTCAAGAATTGGAGTCCTAAATCAGTTTTCAGCTTGTCACTGGATTCACGCATTGAAATCCTGCTACTAGAGTAAGAGATTTATCAATATCTAGATGGTGAACCTTGCACCAATTATCTATCAAGATCTATAACCATAAATTGCATGAATGCCTTGCCTTTCAACTACTCCCTTTTAACCCTCTTATTTTAGAATTGCATCAGGTCTCATGGTATATGAACTGCTAAACACCAGATCCACCTATTAAATTAACATTGAACATGTGGGTGAATTCTGTAAATACAGTAGCGATTCTGTGCTAGCTGCATTGTGAAATAAAAGCAGTTTTCTGACAACACTTTTCTGCCAGTTTTTATCAACATGGGAAGTTCAGATTTTTCACAAGCAGGTTCTACAAACAAGGCAAGCCCAGAAAAGCTACAATTCTGGGTCTTGGCAAGGCCTTCCCTCACCAGCTAGTCATGCAAGAACTTCTGGCTGATGGGTATTTCAGAAGCACTAACTGTAGTGATCCAGAGCTCAAGCAGAAGCTAACTCGACTCTGTAATCTATTGACTTCCCTCTTTTTTACTAAATTCATTTTTTAAATGTAGTTTCTTTACCCTCTTAATTGAATTAACAATAATCAAACTATTATGGCATCTTACAGGCAAGACAACAACAGTTAAGACGAGATGTGTTGTCATGTTAGAAGAAATTACAAAGAAATATCCAGAGCTCACAATTGAAGGCCTTCCTACGGTAAAGCAACGGCTAGATATCTGCAACAATGCTGTCAGCCAGATGGCCATTGAAGCTTCACAAACTTGCAACAAGAACTGGGGCAGGTCAATATCAGACATAACCCACTTAGTTTATGTCTCCTCAAGTGAAGCTCGGCTGCCTGGCGGAGATCTCTACTTAGCAAATGGACTTGGACTCGGCCCTGAGACGCATCGTGTCATGCTCTACTTCATGGGCTGCTCTGAAGGAGTTGCTGGTCTCTGGGTAGCAAAAGACATAGCTGAAAACAATCCTGGAAGCCGAGTTCTGCTAGCTACTTCTGAAACTATAATTATTGGGTTCAAACCTCCGAGTGCACACAGACCATATGACTTGGTGTTGCACTCTGTGGTGATGGCGCTGGAACCATGATAATAGGGTCAGACCTGGTTTTCGGTACTGAAAATCCTCGCTTTGAGCTTCACACAGCAATTCAGAACTTCTTGCCCAATACTGAAAAGACCATCGATGGGCAGCTGACAGAAGAGGGAATTAGCTTCAAGCTGGCAAGGGGGCCTCCTCAGATAATTGAGCATCACATTGATGGACTTTGTGATAAGTTAATGGATTAACAAGTAAGGATTACAGCAAGATGTTTCGGGCAATTTATCCAGGAGGGCCTGCAATATTGAGCATGATGGAAAAGAGGCTGGATTTTTCACCAGATAAACTGAATGCTAGCAGAAGGGCTCTGATGGACTATGGAAATGCAAGTAGTAGCACAGTTATGTTTGCGCTGTATACATGATGGAAGAGAGCTTGAAAATGAAGCCACAAAACAAGCATGTAGATACTGATTGGGGACTCATCCTTGCTTTTGGTCCTGGTACTACCTTGGAGGGAATTCGTGCAAGGAGCCTCGCTCTCTGATAATTTGTGGTGTGGCGGCTTAAGTATTATAAACCAAAAGGACTCGTACTCTTGTTCTTTACTGTTATCTCACTGCAACGCAAATAAAAGATAGTCCCTTCTAGCGGTATCGATGTCACATGACTCAATTGTAAGTGCATGTTGCTCTTTAAAATGCTAAACATCTATGAAAGAGAAAAACTTCAGATGTCCAGTCCAGAGGGTTTAAGCCATCATTAAAGTGAAAGTTTCAGAATAGGCCGACACCATCACATTTACTTTTGAAAGTACAGCTGGAAAGTTTGTTGATAAATACCAACTCATTTTGCCGCTATTACTTTTGACAGTTTGTAATTTCATTCTGCAGCAGCTCAATTTCAAGCATATAATATATTGCTTATGTAGTTGGAAATGCAGAGTATACTAGACTGTTTTGCACACGTTTTGGAAACACATCTCCAGATTAATACATACAGTCAAAGATTGCTTTAACATTCAAAACATCCATGCAAGTAACCCACGAGTTCAACGTCAGTAAACTATAAGCACAGAAGAGATGGAGGCCAAAAAAGTCTAATATACATAAAAGATTTAACATAACCAAACAATTAGTGTTGGCAGAATTCTTGTGACTGTAAACGACATTTTTTCAAATATAAATACCCACCCAAATTTCCAGCATCCCCAACTTTACAAACCATTTTACTTCCAATCACAAGCACAAGACCTATGGAGAGCAAAAACAAGAGCAACAAGGAAACTTGAACCACAACCACCAGCCACATTCTCTGACTATGGTAGTGTACTTAAGACCGTGCACAAGAAAAGGTTTTCAGTTACACCATTCCAGAGTTTAGTCAGAGGACTAACTGTCCGCCAAAACACTACAAGCAAAGAACAATTATTACTAACATATCAATATCAGTACTGAGAAACAAATATTAGATCAAATGTTATATTTATACACTTCACCAAAAGTAAATGAAAGAGGGATAAGCACTATGGCTCTGAGACCACCTTTTGACATATTTATAAGAGAAGTCCGCTAAGATGAAACTTTGGACAATCTCTGCAATAAGAATCATCCAAGGCCACAATCCGTAGCCCTCGGCTACCAGCTAGTGGCCACCAATATCCAAAACCTGTTAAAAGCAACAAATACAAAGCACCAATGGTAGATTATAAATACAATCAGTAAATAACACCATGAAATCCTCAACAACAGAAGCAGAAATATAGGCTGAACAAATAATTCAAGTACTATTTGATAAACAAATTATTCTCATTGAAAAATATGAATCAACAAAAGACCTTTGAAGGCAAATCATGCTCCTTATCTGACGCCTTTGCCTGAAAAATTCACGAGAAACCATTGCGAACAAACTTAGCTTCTTGAACATGCAGAGGAGAGAATATCAGTATTTAAATGGGTTGATATTGGCATAGATAAGACAATTTGTAGCATCACATACAAGATGCTTTCACAAGAGCTCTCCATATTACTATATGCAAAGAAGTTGCTAGTACATTGTTAAGATGCCTCTCCAAAAAATTACGTCAGGGATACCTTAGCATGCAGAATGTCAGTAACAGTGTCAAATGACATTTAGGACCAAAATTTGATCAACACCTTAGTCATCTCTGTTTCAAAAGTAGTATAATTCCAAACCCAGTTTCTGGTGTACATCAAGCACAGGCACACCCAACATGGTCAATGTTGAATGAAGTCATCCCCTGGAGGGAAAAGCACACTGTCACTGATTATTACCAAGGTTTAATACATTGCCCATCCTTGTCAGTGATGTCAGAGGAAACATCTGCAGTCCATAACTTTCCATTCTCCAAATGATTTCCCAACTCAATGCTCAAATCATCATCAAACTGATACTCAAGATCTGAATCAGCTAAGTCAAACAAATTCTCAAAACCATCATTGTAACTGTCATCATCATGGTCATCGTCAACTTCATTGTCATTGCAGTCATCAATATAATTTCCATAAATGTTCATCTTTCTCCTCTCCCGTCTCATCCTTTTCCCCTCCCTAATCAACTCCATCAATTTTTCTTTAATCACCAAAGTTTCATCTTTCTCTAAAAGCACACCCTTTTCATCAAACCCTTCCACCAACATCACGGAGTCTCTTATGCCTTTTGGACTAACATAAAATAGCTCTGGGTGCCTCAATATCATTGCCCTCAACTTATTTGATAGCCCAAAATCCTTCCTGAAATGAGTCAAATGGTCTATCAAAGTTCTCTTTTCCACCATCATCCCCAGCACCTCTCTCACCACTGCACAAGCTCTCTTTTCTGCTTCAAGGGACTCTTTAGCAAACTCTTCTAAAGAGGTGTTATAAGGACACACATTGGGCAGCTCTCCAAACTTTATCAAGAAGTCCCGATGGCGTCTCTTCAAATTCAATCCCTTTCGGAGTTTTAAGTGCTTGAATTTTAGAGGCCTGTCAACAATCAATTGATGTGAATTTGTTTCAGCACAAGGCAAAGGAACTGCCAACTGCGGGTCCCAGGACACAAGCTCAAGAGCTTGGCCGTACGAAGTGTCAATGATCTTGAATTTGTCTGGATAATCATTGCAGAGCCGAGAACGAAAATTAGGCAGTAGGCCAATATCTGGGGCAATGTGAACCAGCTTAGAAAGAAGGAGTCGGCGATGAGAGGAGAGCATGAGAAGCTTCTGGAGTTTGTTAGCCAAAGTGATTGAGATGGCTGATTTCAGGTTTATTTCTTCTGTAGCAAGGGCTGCTGCAGTTGGGGTCAAACGGACACAAAGCTGGTAGCCAGCCTTTGTTGCATTCAATGGAGTGCATGGCATTGGAATAGTAAAGAGCTCAAATATCATAGGATAACGATGGATCATTGACCTTATAGACTTAGGCTTTGAAAGGGAAAGATAGGACCGGCATTTGGAAAGAATGTGAAGGGATATATAGTGTTTAGGCTTGGAAAGTAGTAACGTTTTCAGCTTTTGAACAAAACGAGTTTTGTTTTGATTAACTACATGTTTGTCTAGTGAAGGGCTTCGTACAATTTTTGGAGATGCCTTACATGAAATTGAAATAGAAATATTTCTAGGATTCTTCCTACGTTGATGATATATGTAACTGTTTCTGGGTATCAAAGGAGTTGACGGAAGGAAGCTGCAGTTGAGAAAAATATCCTTTGGCAGAGAAACACGGAGGGACAATGTCATTTTGAGATATGTTGTTAAATAACCAGCTTTACAACCAATGACATGTAAATGGATTATTGTGAAGCAATGATATCACAATGAACATGACAGCATCGCTCTGAATCCTCTCCATTTGAAACTAGGGTCATATGTATCGCGCTGTCAACAATGGTTGCCTTGCCCCTGAGCACATTGGTGAAAGATCCATGACATGAGCACAAAAGCAATCTACCCCAAGTTTAATAGAATTAATTATATGCTGATTAAAATACTCATTTGGGAGGACATAATTTATGCATAAATCAAAAGCAACCAAATAGATTGCTATGGATCAGAATTACTGAAATTTGCAATAGTAATATGAATGCACCAACAAAAATAAAACATTAGGATGGAGTTCAAAGCATTGCTTTGTTAAATTTCTAAGTGAATTTGTTCCCAAATGCTACGTATTATTCCAAAAACAGTAATCTGATTAGAGCTTCTTCATTCTTGACCTGTACGGGCTTCAGTGTTTCTACATCCAGAAACTAAAATCCACAACTTCTTCTCCCTTTGTCACGGAAACAATTCGGATGATAGGCAATTACTATGCTCCACAAACGCACTATTCTAAACTAATTATTTTTATTTTGTTTTCACTGTGTACACAAACATGGAGCAAACTAAAATTTCACTTCCCAGCAGAAAACAATATATCCCTAAACTTCACAGTTCTGTCTGGAATTTTATCAAACAAAGCATGTTCTACTCTAAGACACAATTATTACCTCATCATTTATTCTTGCATTTATACATAATTCAATATTTATAAATATATCTATATATATATATATATATATATATATAAAGAGTTGTCATACTGTTGGCGTGGCGTCTTGGGTGGTGAGGACAGCGAGACGTAGCGTTGCTGGGCCTGCGCGTCAAATTCCGGCGAGAAGATGGGAGGTAGCTGGAGAGTATGGTTATGATGGCAGCAAAATATATTAGCCAGAATAAAGAAAAGACTACAACAACAGATGGGAGGCCGACAGAAGGCAATAGCTTCAAGCTCAGATCATATGGTGGGATTATGTGGTGCTGCTGTTTGCACCCAGTCTCTCTTCCAAGGGAGCATATTGAGTATTATTATTATTATCGTATTTATGATACACAGAGCACGCGCCACCAATCGTCTGATATACGTATTATTTTTACTTTATACGATTTTATATATACGTATATTTGTTATTACATTTATATATCATGTAGTAGTGTCGTATTCTTTTATTATTAATTTTGTATTATATTCTTTTTTTCTTAAATAATTATTAATTTAAATTTATCATAATTATTAATTATTATTTTTATTTATTTATTTAAAATATTTTAAAAATTAATTACTTTTATTTTAAGTACTACTAAAAATTTTTAATAATACAAAATATACGATCAAATTTTTTTTAAAATATTAAAAAAATATATAAAAAATTTATAAAATTATGAATGGTTTAATACCAAAGTTTTACAAACCTAGTATCGTACTGTAGTGTCTGTAAAATTGCAAAAGCAAGCAGCATGAAACACCATCATGCAAGCCAAACATCATCATGAAAAGTTCCTTTGGAGAGCAAGCAAAGAGGGAACTCCAAAGAGTACCTACCACCAGCCACATTCTCCAACTAAAGTTAATTTGATATGGCAGACCATGCACCAGAAAACTTTTCAGTTACACTACTCCAGAGGGAAGTCGGAGGACTAACTGTCCACCAAAAACACTGCAAAGCAAACAACAATCATTATTAACATAACAATAGCAGTACTCAGAAACCAACATTCAATGAAATTTTATATCTAATATACACTTCACCAAAGTGAATGAAAAAGAGAGAGAACCATTATCGATCTGCAACCAACCTTTTGACATAATAATAACAGAAGTCTGCTAAGATGAAAGTTTGGACAATCTCTGAGATAAGAACCATTGAAGGCCACAATCCATAGCCCAGGGCTACCAGCAACTGACCACGACTATCCAAAACCTGTTAAAACAACAAAGCCAAAGCAAAAATGGCAAAATTGAAAAAGTAAATTCAGTAAATAACACTACAATAATCTAAACGACAGCAGCAGAGATATATAACTAATCAAGCAAACAAATCAAGGACTATCCCATGAACAACTTATTTCCACTGAAACATAATAATAGATGAAAGAAAAAACTATCCAATAAACAACTTATTTCTGTTGAAGCATATTGATAAAGGAAAGTCCTGTGAAGGCAAATCATGTTCCTTATCCAATGCCGTAGCCTGAACAGCTCATAAGAACCATTGTGAACTTACTTCGCAGCAAGAATATGTGGTACAGAGGTAGTATAGTAGTATTTGAACAGCTTGATATCGGTGTAGACAAGATAGTTTGTTGCAATCACATACAAAATACTTTACATGAACTCTCCATAATACTATTAGGCCAAAAAAAAATGTTACTTGAATACTATTAAGATGCCTCTCCAAAAAATTTATGCCGTGGTTACCATAGATCATTTCTAGCCAGTAAGTGCATGAAATAGATCATTTCTAGCCAGTAAGTGCATGAAATCACATTTAGGAGCAAAATTCAATCAGCACCTGAATCATTTCTGTTCCAAAAGTAGGATAAATTGCATAACATCATTCCAGCCAGTTTCAAGTAGACATCAAGCATCAGCACCCAGGATTGTAAGTGTTAAACAAAACAAGCATTGCTCAAAGTGATACCAAAAAATCATTAAACCGTTACAAAAAAATAAGTGAATTTCAACTTTATGGAATCAAACCTGGAGAACCCAGTGGGCACAGCTCAAAAACCTTGCAACACCAAGTGCAAATACATAATGGGCAGTGAATGGTTCAACAATCTGAAAAAACAACATCAATATAAGAGAATGCAGTAGCAACAGATATTTAAGAAAGCAGTATAGACCCTTTTTGAAGTGACTAAACATGTATGTTTGCATTGTAAAAAAAAAGAAGGCACCTTTGTGTTCTGCATGACCCGCAACTGGGGCAGTACTGAAACAGCTTCCAAATATACACAGAATGCCCAGAAAACTCTATTCACTATATTATGAGAAGTTGATGGATGAATAAACAGAGCCAATAATGCACAGGGTACCACCTGCACCAAAATTGCAAAACAGGCATCTCTTTCAAAAGTAAACAAAGCAATTGTTCCAAAAAGATAAATCCAGCTTAATTAAGAAGGTAATTATCCATCTGGCTACACAAGCCAAAAAACTACTAAAGAAACACAACTAGCTCCTTCAGTTCAACTATCAAGAGTTGGCATCAGCTAAAACCAACAAAGGATATAGTTGGCCCTACTGTCTTTCTAATAAACTTTGAAAACACAACTACAATATTTGGTAAACACTACTTTTACTTGTCAGCTAAAGTTTGACACCTACCCAACCACTCATACATGACAGTTAGCAACTTCAATGCAATTGTGGATTAAAAGTCACAACACCTCAAACCCAAACATTCCCTAAATCAAAAAGTGTGAAGTAGAAATGACCAGAGTAAAACTAATACTGCTTCTTTCAACATAAAGCAATAAACTCACATCAAATTAGTTTAGGAAAAGGAATTTGACATCTAAATTTGGGACACCATGGCATGCTAGCATCTATAAAGATGATCTTCAATCTACCTACATAGAAGAATAAGAATCCAATGAAGAAAATTCCACCTCATCAGAATTTTTCAATCCCACTTCTCTAAAATTTAAACTTCTCATTTTTAAGATGACAGTTTAGAGTTCAAATTTACAATTATATGGGAGAAAATTAAAAAAAAATCTTTAAAAATAAAATTGGAGAAAAAAAGGCATAAATATCTTTCGCCAACTTAAGGAAAGTTTACATCAGGTATAGTAAAGCCTTATTTCTTAAACTTATGCAGCTCTTGCACAGTTCTTGCAAGCAAGATCTGCCAGTACAGCTCCCATTAACCATGCTAGCATTGTCATTTTTACTTCAACCATTCAAAAAAGGAAATTTTTTACTTCAATAATTCAAAAAATGATATTTTTAAATAAGAAACAAGCTGAAATGGGAAGAAGATCTGTTAATAATGTAGAAGAATAACATGAGAACTCAATAGCACTGTGAAACTTCCATAAAGAACCCTCAGTAAATGCAAAGACCAATTAGTTTACCAGTCTAAACTCATTACTTAATGAGTATTATGGCGCTTTTTAAAAATGTCAGATTCACCTCCAGAAAGACATAATACACTTAATTAACATATAATTCAAGAGTTACATTAGTGTCTCTCCATAAACATTTTTAATTATTCAGACTGCAACGAAAACATCAAACCACGTCTATTAATAGTGCAACATGAAACCAGTAAAGAGTAGATGATGCGATTCATTAATAAACCAACAAAATTTATGTAAGTGCTCTTACAGATATAGTTGTCTCTAGTTCAAAAAAATACAAGTATATATGACTGAGAAAACTTACGACATAATATATTGCAAAGTTGTCCTTGTCCTCCATGTAACTAGACCTTAGTTTGAAC
This sequence comes from Xylocarpus granatum, assembly GCA_019650275.1. Lineage (NCBI taxonomy): Eukaryota > Viridiplantae > Streptophyta > Magnoliopsida > Sapindales > Meliaceae > Xylocarpus > Xylocarpus granatum. The sequence goes on along the minus strand of BNST01000054.1, from coordinate 162,083 downwards.
CGGATCATATAAATAACCCACAGCGTTGTTGCCAAAGTAGCTAAATCAAGAAGGGTATGTATATCATATTCCATCACAAAGCTGCAGTACAGCCTAACAGCCAAAAAGATAGCTGTTAGTTCCTGGGATTTGAGCGACAGTCCTGCAAAAAATTGAAAGAACTTTTAAGATTAAGACACTATAGAGATAAATAATCTGCATAGCAGTCTTGGAAAGGTTGTACTTATAAAAGGGTAAAAATTAGCCAGGAAGAAGTTATATGACACATATTGAGGCCATAGAAACAAATTTATGGAAGGCTTCATCGGAACATACAAGCCTTCAGCTTTGCAAACAAGTCCCTATCCCATCAATTACCACAATAAGGTTCCATCATTGTAAAGAGGTTACAAAGACTATCCGAAGAACTCTTGAGACAAAATTTTTTGAGCCAGTTATTTGAAAGAAAAAACTGTTGATATTATATCTCATATTCTAGAACAGCGATTCTTTCTTCCGTTTTCTTTTGCTCCACTTACCCATGAATCAAGCATACACAAAAACCATTAACATGGTTCAAAAAATAAATGAAAACAGAGGATTATACTTCTCCGAACATCAAAATAGAAGCCATAATAAAAGAATGAAACTCTGATCCTTTTTTCTAAAGCATCCAACTTGGGAAAAATCATAACACAAACCCAGTTCAATTAAATAAAAATAAAGTAAAAAAAATCAAAAAACATAATTGTCATAAAATCGAAAACTTTCTTTTCATTCACCCAATCTATCACCCACCAAAACAAACACATCATCGAACCATACAATGAAAAAATAATAAAACTTTTCATCACAATAAAACCCAGTTTAGAAACAACTAATATTGATTACGAGAACATCCATAAAGCTTTGAATTTTAATTCTTTTATACATTACCGGCACAAGTTTTCTCTTTCATAAGCTTGTATATCAACACAGAGATTCCAATAGAGTGCACGGCCTCGGCAGCAACGAAGAGATTATCATGGTCGTGTACGATGAATCGGAGCAGAACCAACGCCGCCATCCCCGAAACCACCGCCAAAAAGGCCTTGACTTTCGGTGGCTGCCGCCGGACCCATGTGGTCATCGCGTGGATCGACCTCTTCTGCGCCCTCATGACGTGTTAAAAATCTGAGAAAGTTGGAGAAGGTGAGGTAAAATTAAGAAGAGGAGATAGGAGTTTCCCTTTCCTTAGCGGAGTGCGCTGCAGGTGTGGCGCGTGATGCTGGACTCCTAATTTCCCATAAAAAAAAAGTGGGTTATGGACATCTGGTTCGGATCTAAGAAGAGTTTGACACTGAAACTAATTGGTTGGACAACCAATAACTAACGACGACCTTTCCCTTTTTGTTAATCCCAACACTATTTCTTCCCTGAAAATGATGTACTTAATTTTATAAACTGAAATTGATCCTATTTTCCCATTCATTATCTTATATTAATGACACAGAAAAGAATGAATGGAGGATTTCTTTATCTCAGTGGGCAACTCTAATTCTTTATGTCAAAGCTCGGATAAGTTATTAATAATTTATTACTCATGTCTCGCATGTGTAACATAATTAATTTTAATTTAAAGTCAAGGCAGGGTTAGCACCTCAATCGCAAAAATGTGGGTGCAGAAGGCAAGATAAGAAAACAAAAATGGCATTGCAAAATTGAAAAAGGGAAAAGACCTGATACATAATGCATATTCTGAAAACATCTACATGAAAACAAGAAACTAAAAGCAGGAGATTCCTTTTGATCTCCGTGTCTCTCTACACAGTTCAAGGATACAAGATTGAAAGCTGAAACAGACATCAGAATGAATTTGATCTTCTCAAGAGGGGCTTCAATTGTTTGTCTTCCTCGAGTGATACCATACCCAGATGAGAGGGATCTTCTAACATCATCTTTGCCACCAAGTAACCCGCGATTGACCAAGTCTGGAACCTACGGGCCTGCTTCCCAATGTATCGACCAAGCTTTCCGTCGTAATATTCAGGCCAGCAGTCTTTCAGCAACCTCGTTTCAGCAAGCTCAATGGCACGTCTAGCAATTTGAGGGCGTCCCGTCTTTATACAAGCAGCAGTGAGAAGCCACAAAAGCACTGTACCCATTTCCGAGACCAAAAGGAATTTTTAAGTAAACATCTCAGCAGGAATTTTTGTAAGCAAGGATATGAACCTCAAGTTTTCCCAACATAATCAATTGAGTCAGTTCGAAAACTATGGTGTTGACAACTATCGGTAGCGACATGATGGAGCAATCAAGGAACAAAGAGCAAACACAAAACAATATTTATAAGAATTGCTCAGTTTTATGCATGTGAACTCGGTAAGAAAGTGGAGACCTCCAAAATGCAAAATAAGCAGCAAATTCTGTTCAGCTGGCCAAAATCATTCTCCATAATGCATAACAAGACATTGTCTAATTAAAGACACTCAGCTGACAAGACTTTGCAGTTTTCAAAGAAGTGTGGGGAATTTGAGTCAACACCAGTTATTTTGCTAAGAAGATGTATATTGCAGAACATACCTGGCCAAGATCCACCATTGTGGTAACTCCATCTGGTGTTTTTTGGATCACATCCTGTCACAATTCGCCATTCGTGACTTTCTATGGCTGGATAGCAAACCTTTAAAGGCATTTCTCCAACCAACTCCTCCCAGCGCGATTCTATAAGATCCATAATTGCATGTGATTGCTCTTCAGTGGCCAATGATGAAAGAATTGCAATGCAATTGCCCAAGCTAAACCAACGGAAATCCATTCTTGCTGGACTAACATTGCCAATAAAGTAGCCACCTCTAATTGGCATGAAATCAAAAACCCATTCTGGAAGTGAATCAGGAATTACATTATACTTGTTGACTGCAGTATGAGAATATTCCTCTGTTTTAAATCGATATATATCATTGAGCTGCTTCAAGTCTAGCCAGAAATAACTTCTCATGTGATAGTATAAGGCATGAAGACGTTTAACTATTCTTTCAACAAACTCCTTTCCCTCGTCATCTTGCTTAAGTAAAACCAAAGCACATCTTAAAGCCATGAAGAAAAGTGCTTGTATCTCAATAGGGTACCCATAAACACCCTGAAAATATGGAAAAACTCTAAAGCTGAAGATACAAAATTGCAGGACAAAGAAGATAAACACAACATATTTCATACGCTAACTTCAACCCTAAACCAAAGGTTTCACATAAACCCATGATTTTTAAAAGAATACCATCCATAGAAGCTCAATAATATTTGTATTGAAGCAATAATGCCTGGTAAAATGAACTGCTACATATTACAATATTCAGAAAAACAATTCATTATCATTGCATAACATATTGCCAATAGCTGATTCCATATATCATGTCTACGAATAAACTGCAATCATCTAAATTTGGTATTTCTAAAAAGTTTACCTTCCAATCATACTTTGGGTATTTACTATATAACTCTTCTAATTTCTGTTTTTCTTTCATTTATAATCTGGATGCTACAAGGTTATGTTTTAACTAATTTTTAATTAATTTTAATAATGTTAACCTTACTTCTACTCTGTTTCTGAATATATTTTCTTGTGCTATTTGTTCTAATCTTCCTTTTAGTCTCTCTATTTCAATTACTAACATATTTTTAAATACTGCTACATTTATTCTAAGGTTATTCTAGTTAAACTATTAACTATTTTTCTATAACAAATTATAACTAACATTTGTAAGAGATAACACACTGTGGGAACTCACCATTCTCCGATCAATCATGCAGCACCCATCAGCACATAGAAGTGTAGGGAATGTGTCAAACCCCTCTGAAAGACATAAACTCAAGATTAGGCGCATACCCTTCTGGCATTCGGGCAGCTCAGCCAACGAACTGTCACCTGTTGACTTTGTGTATGCCCTAAGCAATATGATCCACCAGAATCCAGAATCAACAGGAGCCACCCTTCCTATTGCACTCTCACCAAAATCAGCTATTAAAGTCTCAAAATTCCTGACTGGATCATGAAGCACTTTGAAACTGGCTGGCATTACTCCTTCCCCGAGCTGAAATCTATCAATCTTTTTCTCCCATGATTGGAGGCGAAGAGTCTTCAAAATAAAGTTCTTGACTATCTCCGGTTCCCCGTTCATCAAAAAAGCCAATGCACTTGGAACAAAATCTCTAACAAACACCTGGACAAATGAAGTCTTACATCGTCACCGTACATACCAACTATACATTTTCCCAGTGCCAGTCTTGTAGACAAAAATGAACTCAGCAAAGAACAAATAATGTCCAAGTTAAATTTCAACTCACAAATTAATGTCAATAAACTGCTGCAAATAAACATTTCAGTAAACAAACCTCCACTGATTATAAATCCATAGATGAAAAATAATATAAGAAATTATAATTATCAATACAGCAAAACGGCTCAAGAATTGACGAATGCAAAAACAAAAAACAACATTTATGAAGGCACATACCTGATCATAATTAAGGTCTTCCTCAGAATTATCCAATGCAGCAATGGTACCCACCGCTTTACCTCGAAAATACACCAACGAACGTCGCAGAGCATCCCAAGCTTCACCGACCATTGGATGCGGCTCGAAGCCAAAAAATGATATCGGCGTATTTAACCCCGACCTTCTTCCGGGCGAAAACGCAGTGTCTAGATGATCTAGATATAGCCGGGGAGAAGAGTGATCGGCGGTTCTTCCCAATAAACGCGGGGAAAATCCAATGGATAGTTCAGTAAGCGACCTTTCATCGTAAGATCTCTGTCTGTCCATATTCAATGCCTTCGGCTTTTCCGACAGCTTCGAGAAATCACATTCGTCGGTCTCAGCAACAATATGCGAAGTATCCATGTTTGAATTCTTTTTTTATTTTTATAATCGGATACTCATTCCGTAACCTGCAATTTGATGAACAGATTTCCAGCCATTGTTAACAGACAACAGCAGCATGCACTGAATTACAGGAAAATTCGTTAAAAAATGAAAGAAAAAATTTTTAAAAAAAAATCATTTCATGATTGGTACTCGATTGGAAATTAAATTAAAACTACTGTACTAAGAGATTTACTAACCGGAAGAATCGCTAACGCTTGTTTGGCAGATTCATAAAACGAAACAAACTCTCTCACTCACACTTATTTATACAAATTTATTATATTATTATTATTATTATTATTATTTTGATGATGTCAGATGGTGGGGCCCGTGATTAACCGGACAAGCCGGTAAATCTCGTTGCATGACGATTTGGTAGAAGGCAACGGGCAGGTAGGTAATGCGGGTGGCATAGATTTAGTAGTAGTAGCTACTATTGATTCATTTTTTTTAAAAAAATTAATACGACGTTGTATTATACTTATTTTTTGAAATATAAATACACAATTTATAAATTAATAAAAATAATAATTCTAAGATTTTCCGAAATAAAGCTTTGGGTCGAATCATTAAAAATTTAAAGTCAACGTTTTCGTGTCGTACGGACGAGGACGGTGGATGGGTCACGGGAAAGTGATGAACGTAGTTGTGAGGGCCACGTGGGCAGTCGATGCTGACGTGGCCGACAATTAACGCACGTGGTGCTCTGTGCTTCGGGACTTGGACTGTAAAAGGCCAATGACAATAATGAGCTGGATGGGAAGGGTATCTGCGCAGGGTTAGATCTGTCTGTTTGTGCCACGTGTACGGCCAGTATGATCCCAATTGAATGTGAAGAGTAATAACAATTGTTTAATTATTTTTAGGGTTACACGTAAAATTCACCATGAAAAAGTCAACAATTCTATCACCGAGTTACAATGCAGCGTAATTATTTAATTAATAATAAAAATTTTGTTTTTATTTAATATAATAAAAACTTATAAAAATAATTTTTAATATTTTATTAATTATTAACTAATAATTTTTTAATAATTAAATAGTTCTATCACATTATTATATTAATATAATAAAATTATTTTATTTAAAATTTTATTAATAAATAATTTTAAATAATTTTTTAAATTATTTTATAAAATTATTTTAAATAATAAAAATAGTAAAAAATAAAAAAACTTTGTTAAAAATATATATAATTTTTATTTCATAAAAATTTTATAAAAAAATATATATTCATCTTTTTTAATCAAAAATTAATTATTTAAAAGATAAATAAATATATATATATATATATTGATTTATTTATTTTTTATAAATAAATTTATATATTTAATTTTTAAAAATAAAAAAAAATTAAAAATAAAATTTATATATTTAATTTATAAATAAAAATAATTTTTATTTTATAATGTTATACTTATCGTAATTTATATAATTAGTTATATTTATTTCATAATATAAAAAAATAATTATTAAAAATATAAAAAAATAAAATAAAATTTAAAAGTAAATTTAAAAATTTAATTGTAAAATATATATAAAATATTTTAATAAAAATAATTATTTTATATATAAATAAATATAAAATACATATTTATTATAATAATTATTTTTAATAAAATATAATTAAACTAAAATAAGAAATAATTAAAATTTTTATCTACAAATAAATGCTAATAAATTTAGATATAAAATATATATTTAATGAGCAAAAAAATGATAAATTATTTTTCATCAATAATTTCATATTTTTTATTTTTTTTTCTTTAGGGGATAGAACATGGTTCAAGCTATTTCTTAAATTTATTATTTAAACTCGACAATAACATTAAAACACAAATTTTAACCAACATTCCCACTTCACCTCAAATGCCTGAAATTAAAAGATTCGATCATAAGTACGAGTGCTTAACTCAGATACTATATTAATCTTTACTTGATCGATAAATTTAAGTTATTAAGTAAACGTATAACAAAAATATTTAAATATAAAATTTAACTTAATTCAAACTTAATCAAAATTTCACTAATCTTGATAATAAAACTACAAATTTTCATTGGCACGAGGTTCTTCGATTACATAATTGAAATTAGTTTGATTTCTAAACCCTTACTTGCAAACCCATAAACAACAAGTGCATGGAATGGAAGGAAGGAATCATCCACATTGCTACTATCCTAATAGGCCATTTTTCTTTTTTATTAATTCTATTGTAATGCAGTTTAAATGTAAGTTAGGCAGATTGGTACAAAATCTATATTTTTCAATAGAGTGATTTAGAATTCTATGAGAATATTATTGGTATTAAATTAATGTTTGGGGGTATTTATGAGAATTGGAACCCTAGACTAGACGACGCGGGAAGAAGCCGCTACTCTTAGATCTGAACGCACACAGTCGAATTAAAAAAAAATTAAAAAATAATGAGAAAAGGAATGGTTCACGGCGAAGTTTTGCCTAAAACCCTACTGCAAAGCCCCTACTTGAATTGAATTTGCCTGAAACACACAATATTCGTAAACAATGGCTGATTTATCTTTGAAATCGGCAAAGAAGAAGAAGAGAAAGCTCACGACCCCCGAAGAGAATCAAAGACGTAGCAAAGCGCGAAGTTCCGCATTATCAGAGAACCAGTCGACAGGGGTTGAACAGGACCACAAGCTCGAAGAAAGGAATCCTTGGAGGAACTTGGACCTGATTCTGTCTATACAGAGCAAAGATATTGATCTTCAGAAGTAAGTTTCTTGCTCTTTTTTTTTCCAAAATTTAGGGAAGAAAGAAAGTTTTATGTCCGTTTGATCTTCAGAAGTTTGTTTTGTGAGAAATTTGCGGGTGATGGAAGAAAATAGTTATTGGGTGTCACTATTATTTTGATTTTAATAACCAATGGGAAACTAACTTTTAATAAACAATGGGATACTAACTTAGCACAACTAGTGTTCAAAGCATTCTACTGCCCTATATTTCAGTTTTCCTTTTATTTTTTTTAATAAATTCTTTGCCTAATTCAGTTTGCCTTGTTTAGTTTCTGCTTTTTAATTGCAATGAATGGGAGCATCTGGTTTTAATTTGACTGACCGGTTAGAGAATTTGGATGCAGGAAGGTGGAACTAGTTTTTAGCTGTGTTAATTTGAGAGTCAAAGGAGGAGGTACCGACCCTGATGAGGAAATCGAAACAGTGAAAACATCAAGGTTAATTGTTTTTCTTAGTGATTGGATTCAGTCATTGTTGATATCTACTGAAAAGAAAATTAAAGTTACCGGAGAAGGAAGTCAATCTGGGCTTATTGAGGCATGCCTGGATTTTAGATGCTGGATAATTTTCAAGTTCTGTTTGGAGGAGTCTTTTAAATGGCATCTTTCTTTGAGCATCTCACGGAACCTTTTGCGAGCTATCAGTTGTATTGCAAGAAATTCATTGCCTTTGCTGAACAAGAAGTCTTTGCATTCAGAAGAGTCATTTTTTGTTGGTGAAGGGTTTGAATTGTATAATATTTTTCTTGATTGTGTTGCTTTGGTATTCTCATTGCCTGGTGGCTTGTTGAATGAAAATTTGGACTTGTGGGTTTCCACCGTTGATCCTGTGCTTCAACTTGTTTTCAAAACTTATTCACAGATTCTTGATGGTTGCAATGTGGGTGTATTTGTCTTGCGGTTCTCTTGCTTGGTTCTTGAACCATTTTCCAAGTTCTTAAAAGTCCACCCAACTCGGAAAAATGGATTTCGTGATTTTGTGAATAAACTTCTCGAGCCACTGCTGCAGTTGTTGGGTGTCTTGCACTTTCATGTTGATGACAGTAATCCCGGTGCAATGAGAACCTTGCTGAAGTTAGTTGAAGAAGTTCTGTCTAATGGGTTGTTTCATCCAACTCATATTGACGGGTTTTTGGGCGTACGGAGTGTAGAAAAGTATTTGGCATCCCATGATGGAAAATTAAGAGATACAAAAACGGTTGTTAAGAGTTATCATAGACATTTATTTGACAAATTGGAAAGCTTTATGGCTGCAAAGAAAGTATCAGTGTTGAATGGTATAGGACAACTATTTCACTTGCTTGTTGATCGAGTAAAAAGGCAAAAAGGAAATTCAGTTCTTTCTGAAGGTACCAAGATGATCCAGAAAATTGGAGCTTCAACTTCAGGCCAGTTGGAAAAACATTTATCCGGTCATATTTTTAGAGATTCATTTAATGGCAGTACTGCACTTCCAGAACAGAGTGATTCCTCAAGTAATTTGAATTCAGAAACTCGAAAATCGCTTTTTGAATTTTTTGTACAGATTATGGAGCCTCTTCTTCATGAGATGAATGGATATGATCAAGCTGAACTAGTGGAGGGATCTGTCTTGTTGGATGTTCATTGCACACTCAAATCTGTTAATAATTTACTTGCTGGCTTTCTGCATGAAAAAATATATGTAAGAACAGAGGATATCTCTGAAGGAGCTTGCCTCAATTTCTTGAAGAAGGTTCATGATGCAATAATGTCATTGGCCTCCAATCTACCATGGGTGTCAATTCATGACATAGATGATGGCACTTTGAAGGAGATGTTTATTAATTTAGCGAAGGAACTTTTAGTTGCTGTAGGGTATCTTTTTGATATTGAATATGAGGTTTTTGGGAATGATTTGGTAAGCCTGTGGCTGATGATGCTTTCTTACTTGGGGATTGGCCTTTCTTTTTCGGAAGGACCAGATCAACATGCATTAACTACTCAGACACTAGACATTGGATGCCAGCTGATTAATCTCTATAGTGATCTTCGCCAGGTTAATAAAATTCTCTCCATTTAGATTCATATGTTTCTTCTTTTAGTCTTTTTTACCAGTTTGAAATGTTGTGTCAGATGGTGGGATGGGTGGGTATGCCAGGCCACTTTTATGCTTTGATTCAAAAGTTATTTCTGTTCCGCTAACCATCTGTCTTCTCCTCCATTTGACATCTTTGTCTTATTGTAGTCCCTGAAAATTTGAGTTGACTATTGTTTTCTTCTTTTAGTTGATTTTCATGCACTTTCTGATAATTTGAACTCAATGTAGGTGGATAATATTATTTTTGCACTGTGCAAAGCAGCTAGGGTTGTAATATTGTTCGACGGTGATGGTGAAGTTGGTCATACTAGATTCCTGTCCCTTAATTCTTTACCTTGTGAAGCATATGCAAGGTCGGTAGGGGTCCTATTATGCTCACAAGAATTTAGATTATCCGTTCAAAAGGCTATTAGCTCCATACCAGAAGGGCAAGCAAGTGGATGTATCAGACGATTAACTGCAGATATATCGGAATCCATGGAATGGATGAAAGGAAGTTGTGCAGTGACTGATGAAAAAGAATTCGGTAAACTGAAACTAAGATATCAGGGCATTCTAGGCTTTGATCTGCAAGCAGAAATTTTGGGCAGATATTTGTCTGAAATGTATGCACTAGTGCTAGATTCACTGATTGTCACAATGGGAAACAGTAATGTTCTTGGGCTTTCCATAAAGGACCTGATGACCATAGTTCGTCCCTGCATTAGTAGTCTGGTACAGCTGCAGCCAGATAGTGTGAATGAGTTCCTTTTTTCTGTCACAGGAAAAACTGTCGAGGATGGAGTAGCTGGAAATAAAACTGGTTTGCTGAAATATGGATTGCCCACTCGATGGGTCTTTGTGTTCTTCTTTCGGTTGTACCTGTCGTGCCGAAGCTTATATAGGCAAGTTATTAGCCTTGTGCCCCCAAATACGTCAAAGAAGATATCAGCTGCAATGGGAGATTCCTTTTCAGCATACCCTGGAAAGGATTTGATGGAGAAGACTGACTGGACTGCTGAGGGCTATTTTTCTTGGATTGTCCAATGTTCAATTTCTCTTGTTGATATTATTAATTTTGTTTTGGATATTTACGTTAAGGACAATGTTGCAGACTGCTGCATACTGATTTATGTATTACATGCTATGGCTCTTCAGAGGCTTGTTGACCTGAACAAGCAAATAAAATCTCTGGAGTATTTACTTGAGAAAAAGGGAAATGCAGACCAAATGAAATTGCTTGATAATTCTGAGTTGTCACAGTATGATAAACAATGCAAAAAGTGGAGAAAACGAATATCAGTTTTGAACCAAGAGGCTGCAGGTCTCTCTGATTTCATGATGGGATATGTCTCACAGCTGACCACGCAGCAGCTGGTGATCCCCAGTAATGATGATGCACTTTATGAGGGTGAATGTATCCGAGAGCTGCATGGAAGTGAAGAATGGACATTAGGCATTTGTGCCGTGGATGAGAAGTCATTTCCAGCAGCAATGTGGTGGATTATTAGCCGAAATATTGATATTTGGTGCACTCGTGCAAATTCTAAAAAGTTGAAGATTTTCCTTTCAATTCTAATTTTTACTGCCCTTCCCAGTATAGCAAGCAACTTTTTCAGTGTTCAAAGGCAGATAAGAGAAGCTGTTTGTTTGAAGAAAGTTACTGTCCATCAAATCTCATCTGAACTTCTTAGTGAGTCCTGTCTATATGAACATAAAGTAAGTATTTGTTATAAATTACAAATCCCCTACCTTGCACATGTGTGCACACACACGTTCTCTCCTGCAAACATGCAAGCTTGTATGCACTTTGGTGTATGGGTGTTTCCTTGTTTGTGTGCTACATATTTGTTGGTTTCCTTTTAGACATAGACACTCTCTCTTATTCTTGTTACTAGCATATGAGATTTTCATGGTAACTATTATACTATATTATGTTTTTACTGTTGCTTTTACTAGTTTGTTCGCAGGCATCTGGCATCAATGTTTTGCCGCATTTTGGAGAAATCAGCATTATCATTGTTTAAAGATTTTGTGATTAGGGATGTTGATTTCAGTTCATCACCTGACTGGACAAAGGTTTTGAGTGATCTTGAAAATTCATTAGTGGTTGTTTCAGGCAACACACCTGTTACAAGTGACTCTGTTCTAGTGGGACAATTTTGTCATTCACTTGATAAGCTACCTACAGCAAATTGCAAGGGACAAAAAGCCTTTCAATTTAGCGGCACGAAAGTCACCATCTTACAGAGTTTGCTTAATCTTTTATGTTGGATGCCAAAAGGATACTTGAAGTTGAGATCATTCTCATTGTATGCAACTTATATACTCAACCTTGAAAGGTGAATTCTCTATCTATCACGGTCACAGTTCATCTTTTGATGCGTGGTGCATTTATGTTTATGTGATAGTTGCTTACCGACATGCATACAAGTGTGTATGTGTACTATATTCTGTAGAGAACTGCTAGCACAAAGGCAATGTAATTTTACCATCTTACCAGTTTATGATGGTGGGACAATAGTATATGCTTGCTGGAGACTCTAAAGTTCAGAAATTAAAGTCTGAGTTGTAAAGGTCTAATCATTGGCCTGCTTTTGTGCTTTTGGTGGTGGCAAAAAATCTAAGTTTCTATGGAGATGAATAGTGATGGCTTTTTTACTGGGTAAAACAACCGGTTATTTGAAGATGCTCTTGAAAGGAAAGCAACTATTTGTGGGATAAAATTTGTTTTGTTTGGCATCCTTATGGGCTTCAGTTGCCAAGGAAATTTTAGCATTCTTCATTATTTTTACTTTTGAGGACTGGGATGTTGTTTTGCATTGATGCGTAGTGTAGCTACTTTTTTTTAGGATTATGCTGTAAATTCTGTCTATTAGAATTCTTGTAATCCAGTGATGGATCTCCAGTCAATCTTTTTTTGGGCCTTATTTTCTTAGTATTGGTAATATTTGTTTATCCAACAAAAAATTGGCCTGCTTTATGCGGATCTGCCAGGCGTCATACATTTTAGTATATGATTGTCCCTCCTCCTTTCCTTTTTATGTCTGTGGAAATTCTTCCCAAAGCTTCAAGTTTGTTTAGTTTAATGAGAAAGAATCACTAACAAAGTTAAATAAAATACCAGCACTAGTTGTATTCTCTTGAAGAGAAATGAAGGAAGAAATATCTTTGAACAACAGTTTCCTTGTGTGAACTGAAGTCGTATGTCAACTCAGTTGGGGAAATTTAAAACTTCCAGCAGTGTGTGTAGAAATAGCAGTGCTCAGAGAGGGGTTTATATGTTAGAAAATCAGGGGAAGAAGCCACTATTATAGGGGAAAATACTCATTGTTTTTGCTTCTTTTTGGGCCTCTACTTCAAAGGACTATCAAAAGTCGTCCTTATTATTTATTTATTTTTTCATTCAGCTTAATTTGGAATGGGTTATAAATTAGTCAGGTTAGTGTGTTTAGATCCTTGGTCAGGTTTATAAAGCTGTTTGATTTCCTGGGTTCTAGTTTCAGTGGCTGGAGTTTTTGCCTATGGATAATTTAGAAGTGTTAAAAAATTTCGTATAGTTTTTGTTTTTCGTGTAAAGTTGTTTTTGTCTCTCCAGTGTCCTTCTCATCCACCTTTGTATTTATTTTTAACTCATTGATATTTCTTTCTGTTTCCTGTGAGAAAAATATTGTTCAACATGCAAATCTGTGGATTGATAAAGATGTACCTAGATAGCTAAATCACATATGTAAATACTGGTAAATTTTGTAGTATTATGACATTGATATTGATGTATCTAGATAGTTAAATCACATAACAGTACAGTTAAGTTTTGTATTGTGGCATTGATTCTGAGATCTTGTTCTATACTGCTTCTGTTGTGGGCAAGTAAAAGCATAATACACATGTTGCAACATGTTATTTTACAATGTTTAGTTTAGCTTTTGCTTAGTTTCTGGTGCATTGGAGATGCATAAGTTATACTGACATAAGGCTTTCTTTTTTCCAGGATTGTGGTGAGCAGTTTATTGCAATGTCAGGGTGCATTGTTCTCCCGTAGTCATTATGAGTTCTTCAAATTGTTTGTGTCCTGCCGCAGGACCTTGAAAAATGTAATTATGGCATCTTCTGAAGAGAAGACAGAATCTTGTCAATCATCACTTATTCTGAAGCTTTCTGAGGGTTCTGATTTTGTTTTGTGGCTTTCCAAGTCAGTGTTTTTGGTAATTGGGCTTCAAGAAGCACTTTCAGACGATTGCTTTCAGGAAATTAGAGATATGATATTTTCATTGATGGATCACACATCTTACATATTCTTGATATTAAGCAAATACCACTTTAATTGTGCAATTCATTCTTTTATGTTTTCCATGAAGCCTCGTACTGAACAACCCAGTTCTGTTGTTACCTCTGAACGTGATAATTTAAAGGAAAGTGGTACATGTTTTCATTCCTCAAAGGTTGAAGCTTCGAAAAGTATGTTCCTTGTCTTAGAGAATTTAGAGGAAGAGACACAAATCTTACTTTTGTCTTTAAAGGATGCCGTTTGTGATAGAAAATTGGGAGCTCATGAGGAAGTTGTAAATTTCAATAAATTATCTTCGGTAGTCTCTTGCTTTAGTGGGATTTTGTGGGGCCTTGTTTCTGTTGTGAATCAAATCGATGCAGAAAGTAGTGACAAAGTGAAATTGTTAAAGTCGAAATGCAAACCTCTCTCTAAACTCAACCTTAGGGTTAATGTATTTTCTGATTTTATTAGTTCACTTTTACACATTTTGGTTTTTGAGGATGATCAGCCATCAGGAAGTTCATGTGGTGATCCGTTAATTTCAGGGGATGTGCCATTAGAAAGTTCTATTGCCAAGACAGAGAGTTCATGTGATAAACAGCATCAAATATTAGGAGCTGCAAGAAACTACCCAGCATCATTGGATATTGATGATGACTCAAAGATGGCTGGGGGTGGAAACAATCCGTTACTGTTAGAAGATGTAAACTCTCCTGCCAGTTTTATAGCTGCAGGTGATTTAATTGAGCTTCAATGTTTAAAAAGGCATTTTTTGCGAGGCTTGCTGAAAGGCACTCATCCTGAAGCAGCCAATTTGCTGAGGCAGCTATTAGTTGCTGCTGCTGCTATTTTGAGGCTAAACCTGCAGATTAGTAGCACTTCTTTCTCTTCAAGCTTGATGGCTAATTCTGTTGGCATTTCAAAATTCTTGCTGTCACAGTTAGCAGACATGGTGGAAGTGCCCCAACCGTTTACATTTGTTTGGTTAGATGGTGTTCTCAGATATCTTGAAGAATTCGGAAGGCAGTTTCCATTAACTAATCCTACTTTGACCAGAAATGTGTATGCTGAGCTGATAGAGTTGCACTTGAGGGCCATAGGGAAGTGCATATCTTTGCAGGGGAAAAAGGCTACTTTAGCATCTCATGAGAGAGAGTCTAGCACTAAGATACTCGATGGCAGTGTAGGCTTATCTGAAGCATCTCTTTCATGTGGGCCCCACCGCTTGGATGAGTTTAAATCTAGGTTGAGGATGTCTTTCAAAGAGCTTATAAAGAAACCATCAGATTTTCATCTGCTATCTGCAGTACAGGCTATAGAGAGAGCACTAGTGGGAGTGCACGAAGGCTGCACAATGATCTATGAAATAAATACTGGAACTGAAGATGGTGGCAAGGTTTCTTCAATCGTTGCTGCTGGCATTGATTGCATGGATCTAGTTCTAGAATATGTTTCAGGTAATGTTAGATAGAACATCTATAAACTCAGCAACAGAATCATTTTGTTATATAATCTAAAGCATCTTTGATTATTTCATTCTGCTTCTGGTAGTATATTTTGATGTGAGGGTGTTTTAAGTTGCACGTAGACCACCTTAAGATTTCACAAGTGAATGCCACATCGAGTACTCCCTCAAGGTCCAATGGTTGAGTCTACCAGTGGAAATTGACCTCTTTTAGCACATAGGACTTAATTTATTCATTTTGAGCAGGATAGTATTAGTTTTGTAACTCCCTCTTCATTAGCTTTAGTTAGTGCAATTGCACTCAACAAATAGATATGACCATCCAAAAACATCTTGTGATATACATTGTCATTTTCAGTTATGTAAATGTGAAATATTTAAAATTCTAAAGGTGAAAATTTGTGGATGAGAAAATACATAACCTTATTAAATGCTTTTCACCTTAGGTTGATGCTATTGAAATTTTCTCTTTTTTCTTAATTTTTTAAACTTCTTTTTTTGCTTTTTCTTTAAAGATCATCTGTACATATTTGCTATAACCATTGATTTGTGTTATAGGTCGCAAACGGCTAAATGTGGTTAAAAGGCACATTCAAAATTTCATTGCTGCTTTGCTCAACATAATTGTGCACTTGCAGAGTCCATTAATTTTCTATGAAAAACGAATTAGCTACAAGCGGGAGGATGGTCCAGATCCAGGATCAGTCATTTTTATGTGCATTGAAGTGCTAACCAGAGTTTCTGGAAAACATGCTCTGTTTCAGATGGATTCGTGGCATGTAGCACAGTCTGTACACATCCCTGCGGTGCTTTTCCAAAATATCCATCAGCTTAGAACTTTAGAGCCTGCAGCTTCATCCAATTCTGCTATGTTTTTGGATAACCAAAATAGTGATTCTGTAGCAAGCCAGAATTCCTGCACTGTGGATAGACAATTCTTGATAAACCTATTTGCTGCATCGTGCAGGCTACTATATACGATTCTGAAGCATCGCAAAAGGTAAGTTTTACCTCCTTATTTCTGGATCTGTTTGGGGTGCTAAAGAAAAAGCATTAAAATGTATAAATGCTTATGCATTTCAGGACTTTTTCTTTAGCATTTGCTAGAAAAAATTATTCAACAATTTGATATTATCTGTAAAGTATTTTAAATATATTTTAATTATTATGTAAGTATTTAATAGTTTAAAAATCACCTCAAGAGCTACTTAAATTTGTGAAGCATTTATATAAAGTTAATAGGCAGACACATGGAGAAGTACTTATACTTTTGATAGAGTACTTTTGTAGTGCTAGTTACTACCGCCAAATGGGCACTCAATCTATAAATACCCTTGGTTCTTGTGTTTCATAATACCAGGAATTAGATTCAATTGACCAGGACCAGAAGCAGGGATAAAAGAAACATGAGAGGACGGGCTATTAGATCTTGTTAAATCAGCAGTTAAATTTCTTATTGTATAGATTTGGAAAACATGCAGACAAAAAAAATGAAATCCTAATGGAAGAATTGGTTTGTTAAAACCGGTTGGAAAGGGACCTAGCCAATCTTTAAGGGGACAACCTGGAGAACTGGAAGATTCAAGAGATTGTAGCTGATAGGTAAAAACTAGACAGGATAGGCTGTAACTCAAGTAACCCCTTCAGTATATGCATACTAAGGTCTAAGGATATGTTTAAGATTGGTGTACTTCTAATTAACTTTGAAAGCACAACTTAAGTGTTTGATAAACAATAACTTTTACTTGGGAGCTAGCCTTTTTCATTCACTCTCCCACTTATACCAAACATCTCATAATTCTGTTCCAGACTACTTGTAGCTTAAAGGCCATAGCACCTCAATCTGAAACATACCCAACTGCATTTAACGTAGTTGGTTGTGGGAGGATTTCTTAAACATATTTTGTGCAATCTATGTACTAGCTTGTAGTTGTTGATCAATACCAAAGCTGCCAGTTGATACTTAAGGCCATATGCTCCCAAAATTCTTAGTAAGGGCTATATCTCTGTGATGATTTCAGGCCTCTGAAACTCTGTTTTTCAAATACTTCCCTTTTTCATTCCCTTTTTTTTTGGTTTCTTTCCTCTAATTACAAACTAAAGGATTTACATTGATTAATAGAAAGAAGATCAAAAGCAACCCTGCAAGGAGTATCAAAAGCTATTAGAAGAAAATCACGTAAAATCTACTTGTGTGTAAAACCAAAAGGTATAACAGTCCTAGTGCAAGAGAAAAACAAATCAGATTAACCCAGAACTCCTCTTCAATTGAGTTGAATAGGGGGAAAAAAAAAGTAGCTTGAACCTGTTTGGAGACCAAGACTGAAAGTGAAAAAATGACGAACTGTCCTACATATTGCATACAATTGATGACTTCCTCTCTTTTATCTTAAAAAATATGGATTATTTCTTTTGTGCCATATTTCTCGAATGAGAGCAACAAGAGCATATTTCCTGGGTGCTATAGCTTACTTTCCTATCCCAAAGGCAGACATTTTCTCTGTAAGCAAGGAGTGACAAGTACAGGGACTGACCCACAAAACCTTGGCTTCTTTCCCATTTTATGCACATTAAACTATGATGAGAAAGGTACATCTTTGGATACTTTGTGAAGTAACTACCTTGGTATTGTGTTTGCCTAAGCCAAGGCCATGGAAAGACTTGAACTTATAGAGAAATCTAGCCTTCCCAGTCATTTTGTATAGGTCAAACACCTCAAAGGAGCTACATTCCTGCAAATTCCCGAATAAGATTTGTAAGATAAAACACCCAATCAGCCTCAATGTTCATCGTCCTATCTTCCTTTGTGTCATTAATGAAACATCATCTGGCAAATTCCTTGTGCTGAATATTCTTGAATTTCTCATTCAAATTTCTTTTAAAGTTGAAATTCCAATTCCAGTTGCTATTCAAACTGGGGGGAGGAGAAGGGGAAAATACGGCTGTAGAAAAAATTGGGACATTTCTAGAAAGGCTCGATCCATTAGGTGTGAAAAGTGCTCATGAAAGTAATCTCTAATCCATTTATCTTAAGAAAAAATGAACATGCCTACCATTTGTTACAACTAAGGCAATGTGGGTGAGGTAGAGGGTACTCTTTTAAGATAGCTTTTCAAGGACTCTTTTTATACCTTCAGGAACATTAGAGAAAGAAAGATCAATATCAAATAAGAGGGAAGTATTCAACCACAATATCATTCTAGATTGGACTATTCGTTTACTCTTATTCCTTGAAGCCATGCCCCATACAAGAAGAGAGATACGTTTCTTCATTCATATCCTTCCTACAAGAATTTAGCAATGTTATAAAGAATCTTGAAGATAGAAAGAAAGTTAACAGGAAGAGCCAACAAAACAGAGTGAGTTTGCCCCAGTTCAAGAGGAAAGCTGTTCTTTATTCCCCAAGTCCTGTTATTATGTTTTGCATACCGGATTGCAAGACCTAGAAATCTAGGTCATAAGCTAACTGAATGAAAGTCATTAGCTTTAAATTTTTGTATTGCTAGTCCAATTTAATCACTTGGGAGCCCAAATTGAAAGTGATTGATATTTTTTACTAGCATTGAAATGTGCTAGAGGTGCCCCAAACAGGAATTTCAGAATGAAAAGTCTATAACAGGAAGGATAATGTCGTTACCGATAGTTCAGCTTGATTCTCAACAGATCTTTAGTCTACAAGTTTTTTTGTGGGGCTAGTTTTGCCAATGTACAGCTAAAGGATATACTGCTTTGTCCTGGATTCATCCATCTGCCTAGTGGTTCTTAATGCCTTTTTCCCTTCTAGTAATCTCGTTTTTGATTATGCAATATGAACATTTTATGTACTGATTGTTGACTTTGTGATCCTTGGTTTTCCTACATATTCTTTCTTTCTCTGTTTTTTTTACCCTGTAAATGTAGGCATTTCTCTGTTCTAATCATTGCATACTTTCTAGTGAGTGTGAGCGGTGCATTGTGCTACTTGAAGAATCTGTTCTCGTTCTTCTTCATTGTTTGGAGACTGTGGATACTGATTTAGTGACCAGAAAAGGTTATTTTTCATGGGAAGTACGAGAGGGGGTAAAATGTGCTTGTTTTCTACGAAGGATTTACGAAGAGGTGAGTGGTGTGGCTTTGGAACTATACATGCATATATTTTTAAATTAACGATGCATTGTTTGATCTTTTAGGTTATTTTCAATATTATAAATATAGATATTGTTTAAATGTGTTTTGAAGAGTTTATTTCTCTTTTGACGTATCTAAGCTGTTCCCATTTACGATGGCCATTTATTGAAATGGAGACTAGGGTGTCCAGAAAGGTGGGGCCATTTGCTCCTCTGCCTTGGCCCTTCTTGACCATCAAGTTTTACTTGATTGTGATGTTGACTTTTAACATGCAGCAGCTGACAGTGAATGACATAATATACAATTTGTTCTCTATATTTTTCAGGTAAGACAACAAAAGGATGTCTTTGGTCAGCATTCTTTCAAATTCTTGTCCAGTTATATATGGATTTATTCAGGATATGGTCCCCTTAAAACTGGTATCAAAAGGTAATGTCTAGCATCTTATCTTCATCTTACTTACCTTTATGGTAATATAATTCTCTTTTGTTCATGAAATTAAATGCTCACCTGGTGCAATAGCAAAACTGATTTATTTCTTAATCAATTGGCAGGGAGATAGATGAAGCTCTAAAACCGGGTGTGTATGCTTTAATAGATGCTTGCTCTGCAGATGATCTTCAATATATTCATACTGTATTTGGAGGTAAGGAGTCTTGAAATGATCAGTATTTAAAAACATCATATAAAGGCGAATATCTTGTTCCAGTCTAACGTTCTTTCCAATGTAATTGTTTTTGTAGAGGGTCCTTGCAGAAGCACTCTCGCATCCTTGCAACACGATTACAAACTAAATTTCCGATATGAAGGAAAGGTCTGATTTTGTTTTTCTTACTTTGGGGGAACATATTGGCAAAAGATAAGTTGGGGCCATCCAGATCTAACACCTTCTAATAGCATTATGTGATTGTCATGGCTATCTGGAGACACGATGCTTTCTGTTTCTTGTTTGTCAAAATTAATGCAGCCAAAGATCATTGCTTGAGTTTTCATTCTGTTGGTTACAATGCAACCAGGCACATCAATTTTTCCTTCTGCTCCTGGCAGGTGACTTCAATAATCATCAAAATTTTTGTTAGCTTTATGTTTGTAATGATGATAAATGTTATAGCAACATTGAAAAAGTTAAAGGCCTATACGTTAGCTGTTAGAATAGAGACACGGCAGAAATTTTGAGGCCTTTAGGCTTATAGAAAAGTAGATGAGTACATGCATTGATGATTCCTTCAGTGCAATCAAATTCTTTCAGGTTGTGTATATAGTTTTGTATTCGTAAATTGCCTTACCAATGCTAGTATTTACAATTGGATATGTAGACTTATAATTTACCTTGATTCTTTTAACACAGATCATATTGATCTGTCATGGAAATCTTACTGCAGCCAAGAACTTTTCAGTATCAGGTAAAAACCCTCTACTGTTGGGAGAAAATGGTTTTCGGAATTTGGTCAAATGTGTTTCCAGTTTTTCTGGAAAACTGCAAAATACAACAAAATACTTCCCTAACAATCTGTGTGCGTCCTATGAAATATTAGTTTGAATATAAGATATTTTTTTGAATATTGTGGTGTTGTTTGGAAGAAAGCTTTGTTTGGATCTAGATGATGAAGGCTAGAATTTGACTGACCAATCTTAAGTTAGTCAAAAAGCGGCAAAAGTAGCTTATATTGGACAGATTTTACCGACCAAGAACAGAACCAACAAAAGGAACTGCCCAGAGAAGAACTCTGAGAAATACTTGGTCTAGGTATTATTCAATCTTTGATGGTGCCAGCAGTTTCCATGGCTATGTTCTCTGAGTTGTCAGAATAAAAGTTTTATTACTTATATATTTATCTTAAAATAAATAAATAAAATAAGTGATATAATTTTATTGAAAGTATTCCAAAATGCGTCCTTTAAAAGGGAAGTGGGATAAGTAGTGGTGGGCTAATAATGAGCCTGCATAAGTAGGACCATCAAATGTCTTTCATATGTCTTTACTCTTTGTTTGATCCTCATGAGTACAAAATTGTACAACATTCAAAAGCAACCCTCAAAACCTCATGGTATCAAGAAATCCAACGATCAGAATCACCCATCACAAAAGTTAATTCTGTAGTTGGCAACGCACTAAATCAGACACCTACTTTTCTTGCTATAAATTCACAGGCCCTTCAACCTTAACTAACTCTAGAATTAGTCTAGACCTCTTGCCAAAAACAAAGTCCAAATACCTAGAAATGGGTCATTACAGAAGAAGCAGTGTCTTTGATTCGTTCACTCTGAACCCATTACCATATCCAGTTCTCTTAATCTTGGCTTTGACATTAATTTTTCTCGGCATTTCATCGTATTTCAACTATGAATCACTTGTGGAAAGTGCTGAAGAACAAATGAGCTGGATACTATTAGCCACACCAGTAGCTTTGATAATTCTTGTTCGTTGGTTGTCACCGTGGGACAGTGCAGATACGTTCTTTGCCTCGTCGCCATGGGACAAACGACAGCGAACCCACCACCGTCCTTCAGAGGGGAGCTCGCCTTGGGGTGTGGCTGCCTTGATTGTGTTGCTGTTGATTCTAGTGCAGTATCAGTCTATCTTCCTTGATAGCTGGTTTGTTTGATGTTATATACACAAATATGCTACCCAAAGAAGTGAGTTATGTGAATATTTGATCGAAACATATAGCTCAATATACAAGTTTATACAGTTGTAAATAATGGAGGATGTGCTCTACGGAGCTGGAATTCGGGTTCTTCTTCTTGTTTGAATGATATTTAAGGATCTAAATCATACCTTCCTTGTGGTTAGATATTTTCCTTGTTTGTTTGCCGAGAAAACTCAGGAAACAATATGAAATTATGGTGATTCTTTCCTTATTTCTTAGAAGTAATAATGATGGAAAAGAACAAGTTATCACTCACCTTCACTTTTAAGCTTTGAGCAAAATTGTGATTAAAAGAAAAAGGAAAATAACAAATAATTATAAATAATAAAAAAAAACAAAATTTTAATTAATTTATTTTAATAATTATTGATATCAGAAAATTTAATAAAATTAATTTTATTAAAATATAACTTAAATTTTCTTGTATTAAATTTTACTATATATATTTTTTTAAAAAAATAAAATAATAATACTGAGAGATAATAAGAGGCTGTGATATTTTTCCGCATTACCAGAACACGTCCGTACCATTCTCCTCTTCGGTGAGGTTCTTGAAAAATTCCGGCACATCAGGAACTTGTTCTTGCTTATATAGATCACTGTTACCATTCTTCTTCTTTGGCCTTATAGCTTTCTGATAACTTCTTCTACTTCTTTGCCATTGTTTTGGGTCTGATCAAAGCATCCCTTCAGAGAAATCTTCTTCTAGTTAAGTACACTTGGCGGCAATGGTGCCTTAGCAGCAGGTTTTACGGGCAACTTTCTGCTGAATCTTATCTTGGGCAGACCAAAACCATCAATTCGGTTTCCATTTGTGCGTAGTTGAGCTTAAAAGCCTCCGGTGAGTGAAATATTTCAGAATGTTGATCATCCGCGTGAAGCTGAAAATGTGAGAAAAATGGAACTAATGCAAGAAAGTGAGGGAAAGTAGAGTAATACGTAATACTAATACATGAGAAAATTATCATAATCTTCTTCTTCATCATACTTCTGGCAGAAGCTCCATGCATACAACACCGTAAGATGTGCGTGCATCAGAGGCACAAAAAATTCAGTTAGAACAAGAACTTGCATGCAAAATTAAACTTTAATCTGTTACAAGTTTGTGAGAGGGAGATAGTTCAAAGGCTCTGGCTAAGTATCCAAATGGTTCTGGAATCATTAAATCAAGCATCAAACAATCTGCGTACTCCTCTCCCTTCCTGGTTTGGGTTTATCATCTTATAAATCAATATAAAAGGCAAAACAAAACACCTTGCTAACATGATTCAATGATCGACAAGAATTCACTGCCACTAAATCTTTCTATTTTCAAGATGAGATTTCAGAACCAACATACTTTTACAAGCCAAAGTTGTCATCATTATGCACATTAGTTAAAATTTCAACAGTAAGAGGTCAATAGGATTTGAGAAATTCGATGTTGGCATGTAAGAAAAACTTGAATCTCCGGTGGAAAATTCTGAAATTTGGAAGGATGTTATTAGACATAGTGAATTACCCTCATGCTTAATTGGTGTGAACTTTAGAGTTCACGAGGAGAATTATCGAACTTTGCTTTCTGTTTTGTTTGTTATGCGTGGTTGTATTTGTCGAGTTGGCAGATCACCCTTTGTCCATTAACATTTTTGTAAAGTTTGAAGGCGAATAGAGAAATCCTGTTAATAGTGTTTGATTTGAAGATCATAGTTTCATTCTAGCTATTCGTGTATCAGGTTTTGGGGTATTACCATGGTTGTAAATATCCGATTCGGGTGTCCATCCAGGTACACAAATGCCTTGAATTCCTTCTCCACCTTGAAAGCCGCCAGTGAGTGAAAGATCTCCGAATGAATGTCAGAATCTTGATTCCAAACGAGTGAAAATGTGAGATAGCTCAAGAAAGTGACGGAAAGTAAGTAATAGAGCAGCACATGAGAAAAGTTACAGAATTTTAACCCACGACCTGTTTCGTCTGTCTTTTAGAATGCAAAGCTCCTACACCAACCATAATATGCATGAATAAACAAGAAAATTTAACTATTGAAAGCACTGAGATTTGGGAGATAGAAACCATGGTGAGAAGCAAGAAGGGACAGAAAATAACGGCTGAGAAAATTAGTAGTATGATGGAAGCTGTTAGTCAAAGATCTCGGTGTCTGGATTTCTCGGGAAAGATATTTTGTTGGAAAGTTTTGGGCAATGGGATTGGAATTGTTATAGAAGAGAAGAGATGACAGATAAAACGAGCAATTAATAAAATAATCATCTGTAAAATTCATACCTTAATTAGTACTTGGCAACAATACCAATATGTATTTGGTACATTGCATCTATTTCTTTTTTAATAAAATAAAACATGAAATATTTTACATAAAAAAAAATTCTCGCACAAAATTTTAAAATATAAAATTTCAAAACGAGTTATGCAAAAATTAAATAAATAATAAATAATTTTTATATCAATAATTAAAACATTTTTAATTATGATGTAAGTACGATTTTTTTATTTAATTTCTAAATTTTTGATTGTATTTTCGTATATGATAATTATAATATAATAATTTTTAATATATATACATATATATAGTATAAAATTTAATATAAACGTGAAACAATCAATTATATTATAGTTTTGACCGTCTTGTATTTTATATTTATTAAAAACGAATTCGTTATAACTTGCCAAAGTTTCATTTTGTACAAATTTTTATACAGAGTTTTCTCGAGTAAATTTTACATTAATAGAGTTTTAATAAATAAAATTTTAAAAAAATATTATTACGGAATTTTCAGTTGTCAACAGATTCAATGTTCTCTTCTTATAAAAAGAATTAATATTTCTTAATTTTTGATATGATAACTAGATTTTTATTTTACAAAATTATTAAAGTAAGATTTTAGAAAAATAATTTTAGATGAGAAAATAAAATAGATAATAATTACGAAAATTTCAATAATTTTCTTACCCCTTACTCCGAAGTCAAATTTATTTTTTATAAATTTTATTGAACAATTATCTTATTTAGTTAATCGTCGATTATCTTAATTAATAGATAATTATTTCATATTTAATAAATAATTATCTTATATTTAATAAATAAATATTTATTTTTAATCAATTGAGTAAAATGAATCATTACATGTATAATCATTCTTTAAGAAGAACATTGCTTGACAAAAGGATTTCCAAGAGATTCCAAGACCAAATAATCTAGCAAGCCTGTAGACACGCATCATTATCAATATCAATATTCCTTTACAAGATTCATTTTCTGGTTTTCTTTCTTATTGTGGATTTACTTATTAACTTGCTCCAAACCATTTTGAATGAAATGTAGACTGATAAGAAAGCAACACCAAAAGAACCAGCACCAAGATTGCAATACCCCATGGTATGCCATTGCCGCCACCCTGCAGCATTGATCTATGCTCGACGCGCGGAAGCCGGAAACTGTAACTCCAACGTGAAGAAGAATATGAAGCCACGGTGAATATCAGCAAAATTGGCAGCAATATGACGAATAGCTGAAAGTTGATTGCAGTGAGATGCAACTGAGCTTTGTAACCTGTGTACTTAGATAACCACAACAAGATGATAACAATGCCGAAAATGGTGAGTAATGCTGGTGGCGGTGAAGAGATTGAGGCCAAGGTTTGGCCTGTCCACCCATGTTTCCACCCCGGTCCTCTTCTCTTCGTGTAGAACCAATCCATGGTTTTGTTTAAAGTTCTCTTTCTTTTGTTGTTGATATAAGAGGTTAAAGCATTAATGTGCTTTTATATATGTGTAAGGTTTGCTTCGGAATAAATGCTTTGAGTGCAGAGATCTGTCTGGTTGGATTTATGCCCACTCAAGTGTCTGATGCCATATTAATTTCTTGTAACTGATGGATGAGTGCATGGAATTGCCATATTGTAATTTTTTTTGCAATCAGGGAGAGATGTGAAGAAAAGTAAGGCAGAGAAACAGAATTTATTCTAGCATCTTCAACGCAATAAGTACGAGGACTATTAAAGGACCCGAAATTGACATACCAATCTACTGTTTTTATAATTCGAAAAACAAAAAAGAAAAAGACTAGGGAAGAAGAAGATCTTGCTCTGATCGAACCATCGGATAACTGATCCAGAGAGAATTTACAATATATAGCGTTTCAAATCTATGTTCTTGATACCATTTAAACATTCTCCATTGACGTCTCTGCGTCATTATTAGGCATCGTAACCCAGGCAGGGGCACATGCTGGGAATGACAATGTCTTTCTGTTAGCAGGCACGAAGAAGTTGAAGAACTCAGTTGAAAACTTGTGCCCATCAGGCAAGATCATCGTTATATTGTTGTCTGGTGCCAAACAGTGCATTTAATTTAAAAAGTATGTTAGCCAATTTGCTTTATCATGTAAGGAACACGAGATCCTACTTGGCAGTTTGTTACTTCCATGAAGGAAGGTCAGAATCCATCAAGTTTAAAGAATGTAAGAACTGCTTAAGCATGGCCACATCATATGACAGAAAATGTGCATGTAAACTGTATGCAAACACTTGGAAGACAATCTCAAATTGGAAACAGAAAATATTGAATCATTCTCACTCTAAAGAAAGCAAAAACTCCCTATGAGGCCAAAGCGCCAAATGATGCCTTGACCTGGCATCTTGTGCGGTATTATCAGTGTAGGGGGAGTGGCAGCATCCTCAGTCTTTCTGGAACTATAGATAGAAGCGCAATCAAGAAAACTGCAGTACTTTGGAGTTGGGAAAAGCCTTTTTTGGAGAACAATAATTTGTTTCCAGAGAAGGAATCCCTTACCAGGTCAAGAACAGTTAGACTCGGCAACTTTCCCAAAATTGGTATTGGCTCTTCCTCGAGTATTGAACCATATAAGATTAGGATGGAATGATTTGATGGAAACTCATCACTACAACTTCAGTTTGGTGAGATGCAAACATTTGAGAAAGGGGAAGCAGACTGCAACATTAAAGATTGAAGGATTCTCAAATGCAAGATAAAATTCAAATTTGTAAAGGTATCTCAAGTATGTCAAACTCTTGAAGATTAATCAAATTCCTTGACTCAATTTCGACCCACTGCAGAAACTTTACATACTTGAAAGTTCAGAGGCTTGTTGAAGTGCTAACCTGAAGGGGTCCATGAAGATAAGCAATGAGATACCAGGCAGCTTCTAGTGAGAAATATCAGTGGCAACTAGGGCTATTAGGCTCCATATATGTTGCCTATAGACGATGGGAACTCCACTACGTGACTGCTTTTGTACCTGAAGTACCTCAGGCAAATCAGTTTTCTTATCAAACCAGGCAGCCTCAACTTTTCCAAATGGATTGGAGGGTTCCATTCTAGTATCCTCCAGCTTTAGCACCCTCACAGATCCGAGTCTTGAGCATAAAATTTTCACATGCTTTACATTGAGCCACTCACAATCAGAGTTGAAAAACAAAAGTGACATCAACCATGGATTTTTATGTACCAGTGAAACATACTTTTCGTTCGCAAGAAACAATAACTTTTCCCCAAGTCAGCAGAGTAGAAGAGTGAGACAGATCTATTTTCCCGTCATATATATATATACATATATAAACCGAAAGCCTTGGCCTCTTTGATCGCAAGTTCTCGTATGAGACTGTGGATCCAACATGCCTTGACCTTATGCAAACATTCAGCTATTTGAATCCTGCTTCTTTCAATGAGTTCTTTAAGGCATTCCTCAGCAACATACTTCATTCCTTTTCTCCCCATGATCATTTTCTGTGTCGTTCACAGAGTCTTCAGGAAAAAGGCTGAAATAGAGAAAGCATGACTTCAACTGGTATATGGCAGTTCATCCTAGCTTAACACTAATATAGCTGAAACACAATCTGAATCTTTTGTCAAATGCCAAAATAGGTAGTTACTTGCTGTACTCGTGTGGCTGTCTTCTCTACAGCAATCCACCTAATACTATTATTGGAAGTGGTAAAGCACCACATTTTTCCACCATTTCTCTTCCCAACTTCTTCTCTACCACTGGACAACAAAAACATGCTGACCACCAGCAGTCTCTGGTAATGCCTTGTACAAAAAAAATCACCAACTTTCCTCTTGATTCAAAAATCAAAGTTTTCAGTACTCATCAGAATTTAATTGGCCGTAAACAACACAACAATGTCCTTTAATCAGATATTTTCAGCAGCCAATAAACAGGAGTTTCAAAATTCAAATGTTATGAGTTACAATAGGGAGCATTTTGATAATCCCGTAAACATGTAAAATGGCCAGTGTTGACTGCTGATGTAATAGATAACATAGCATGCCGAAGTTTCATTTAATGCCAAACTTGCATTACACTAGCTTAAAATAAGAAGCCATGACCCCATCATGATAACTTTATATTGATCTCCTTTCTCAAATAAAAGAAGTTCAGTCCACAGTAGAAACCAGGACTTTCCCGTATTTCCAGGAAGGAAAACTAATAAATAAACAGTCAAAACTTCATAGAACAAAGCAGGGTCTTAGGTTGGTTACACTAATTAGCTTCAAATAGATTCTCCTAGCCCTTTATTTGCTGTTCTTGCTAAAACCATGGTATAAATCAAGCAGCTACTTTCTTGGATGTTACAGAGTTGACAATGGTAGCAAACTCTGGGCCCTGCATCACCAAAAAGCACAATATTATTACTGTTCCCTTCAAATTCATTGAATTATGGAGTGTTCTGAATTGTCCAGTGTGTTAACACTTTTCAACTTCAATCTACAGAATTTTGAAACAAAAATTATGGAGGGAACAAACCTTCAAGGAAGCACCACCAACAAGAAAACCATCAATATCTTCTTGTTTGGCAAGTTCATCACAATTGCTTCCATTTACAGACCCTATAAAAAGTTTCAGATAACCATTAGATTTTTAGAGTTGGCAGTCATCGTCAGGTCTAGAAGACTAGAACACAATGAAGAGTACAGAAAACCAATACACTGAAGAAACCAATTCTGTGTTAAGCTTTAGGTTCAAATGGTTGGGTAACATCACTCAAAAGAACATTTATTGGTGAACAAATGTTGTGATGAAACCAAAGATTGATATCAAGATGATGGACCAAACCTCATCAGACAAAGAGGAAGATGTTGCACTTTCATATTACCAAAAGACAATATGCCTATCACTATCAATAAGATAATGTCAATATAGGAAACACAAAAGGTCAACAAGTTATTCAGGTTTCAAGTTTGGAGAGAAATCTTGACATGGACACTCTTGAATTAGTAGCAACATAGTAATTCAACTGGACAACATACTAATGCCACCTCATCCTCATTCTAGAAACAAATATTAAGAACTACATCTCTTTGCAGCTATATTCAAGTAAATATTCTTTTTGTGGCTTAAGCAAGTCAAAATCCCAGTTAACATGTTCCTCTGATCATGGATCTACATAAAATCAACAGCAGACTACAATGTATCCTTAAAAAAAAATGTATGATCAGTGAGTTTTCTCTCTTGTGATGACGTTGAGAACTTGGCAAGGCAATAAACATTTAATATTCAAAAGAACTACATTCCACAGCAGCAAGCAACAGTTGAAAATTATTAAAAGAAAAATGTGGTAAATAAAATGTACCTCCATAGATAATACGTGTTTTAGAAGCAACTTCTGCTGAGACGTTGTTTTTAAGCCAATCACGAACAGCAGCATGTACTTCCTGAGCTTGCTGGGGTGTGGCCACTTTACCAGTCCCAATAGCCCATACAGGCTCATAAGCAATAACTACATTATCCCAACTGGATATAGCATCTGCACATGATGGACATGGGCTAAGTTTCTATTCCTTCTTTTCACAATGTTATCTAATATTGACAGCATATTCATGGGAAAAGAAATGCTCATGACTGTATATTCACGAGCATGAAAGTCACCTAAAAAGGCCTTTAATTGCTGAAAGCAGACATCAAAAGTTTTCCCTGCTTCTCTTTCTTGTAACTGTTCCCCAATGCAAGCAATGACTCCAAGGCCCTCACTCAAGGCATAAGCAGCTTTCTTTCCTATAAACTGAAGTGGAAATATTTTCTGTCAGATTCTAAATATGGAACCTGAACAAGAAAAACCAACAATCATTTGCTTTTGGCAATCTAATTTTGGAAGCTTCACCTGATCATCTTCACCAATAATATGTCTGCGCTCAGAATGCCCCAGAATTACCCACTTGCAGCCAATATCTTTCAGTTGTTCCACACTAAAAGATGGATTACATCAATTATATAGCGGAATCAGGCAGGCAAAAGTGCAATAATGCATACAAAACCAACAACATCTACATGAATGCATCAAGGAAGACTCATAAACGAACCAACTGCTTAATCACATAAAAATTAAAACCAAAGTAGAATGGACAAACCCAGTTTGGCAAGAAGTGATGCACATTTAGATTGGATTGGTGGAACTACATAGGTATTAAAGATACTTAATAAAAGTTATTGAGATGCTAACAATAATCTAACAAAAAGTTTGAAAAGAAGTCCAGGTTCATCTTCTGTACCAAAAGGATCCTCAAGAACTGAGTGCCAAAACCCAACTCAGCATACCGCATAATCAACAAAAACATAAATTGACAACTTGGAAAACAGCTTATGCCAAATTCTATGTACTTACATTAGTACTATAAGTAAAAAATATAAATTGACAAATACAATAGTCCCTGATTTTTCTACAAATGAAGCATCAATAGTCCTAGAGCAATAGGGCAGTGCAATAAAAACTTAACAACAATAATAATACCCCTTCAAATTAGCATCAAATACAGGAAAAAATGTAAAAGAAACAATAAAATTACATTGAGGATCACAGAACCATAAACTACTCCCACATGCCATCCAAAGAGCAGAAGGCTACCTGATTTCTCCTGTAAATGCTCCACCTTTTCCAACCCAAGAGTTCTGAGCTGATATCTCAATTCTATCAGTCAATGAAGTCTTCACTTGATCAATATAAACAAAGGGAGGTGATACCACAACATCTGTCAAACTCAAAAGAAAAATGAAGCATTAAACACTTTCTATGCTGTTACTAACATGAAACAAATGTAAACAAACATTGAGATATAAAAGACACTTCTCCAGTTACTGATCTGAATGTCAAACCCTTGCCAATACAATACAATACTCATGTTAAATGTCAGGTTGGACACTGAACAATTCTGCCAACTTCATTCATTTAAAGAACACATGGAAGTCCATCAGTATCAATTCCTTTTTCTAGAAAATTACATTTTAACAACCCCTGTATTACTCTGCCATTTTGAGGACCTAAATTCTTGACCCATGAGAAGTCACTTTACAATGTGGGAGTTTACATTTAGCTCAAATCAAGTGCTTAAAATAGTGCAAACTTTAACTTCCAGCAGATAAACACAAAACTTATGTTCACCAAGAAATGTTACAACTAAATATATATCTAAAGATGAAAATCTAAGTATCGTCTCACCAACATCAGCCTCCAACTTTGCATTGTTCAGGTCTGTAACAAGTTTGGTGATAGATTCCTTTGTTCCATTCTAGATAAAAGAATAAAGAAAAAAAACAATTTCAAGATAGAGAAAAGAATAAAAGAATCAACTATCATGCAACCAAATTTTATAGCCTGATAAAAACATGAAAAAGGAAAATTGAGAGAACATAGGTAAATATTGTTAAATGTGAATGTTAAATGTGAACATGCATTCAAAATGGTAACAATTGTTAATTCTGTGTTCATTAACAAATTACAGAAATTGACAGAAGAACAATTTACTCAAAATAGCATGGATTAATAATCATATAAAGAATAAAAGTTAATAATAAAACCAGGGATAGAATGAATTAGAGTGTTATTCAGAGACCGGTACTTACACACTTCCAGTTTCCCCCAACAAAGAACTGCAAGGGCAGGGTTAGTGAAAAGACAAGTGTGTCAATATGTAACTCTTATGAACCTACGTAGATAGTACTTATGACAAAAAAAGCGATCAAATGATTGATAAAATGTCACCAAGAAACAAAGTGATGAGAGTTTTTGAAAACTTTTGGAGCCAGCAGAAAAGCTACCAGATATGCAAAAACTAAGGGGATTACCCAAAAGGGCTTTCTTTGTCCAGCTTATAACTTTATATTATTTGGCTGAAGTAAACAAAAGCGTTGTTCAGGTCCAGAGAAGCTCTTGGACTGCTTACTTAAAAATCACCAAGTGAGTTCTTCTCTAGGGAGCACTGTCCATGAAGCTGCGAAGTATCAAAGAAAGTGTTCCAAACACAAGCATTTCCAATGCACACGGGACAGGCATAAAACAACTATCTAAGAATGCACACTTTGCAGTTTAAGTTTATAACTTTGGGAAATAGCTTTTGAGTTTAATTTACTCTGAAATGCAGTTCAAGATAACAGTTCAGTGTCCTGCGTTCTTCATTCACAAAAAGAAAGCACCAAAATCATCCTACTTGCCATACCGCAACAATTCATGCTCGATAAAGCGATAAAAAGCGCATGTCTTTCATAAATTTGAACACACTCAAGCTAGATCTACGAATTGGATTGAAAAACCACGGAAGCAAGTATTAAAAAAAAGAGAGCGAGAGAAATGTCTAATATAAGAAAATATCGAATTACCTTGTTAGAACTGGCCATGGCGACAGCACTTCGGCAAGGTTTGCGAGTAGAGAAGAGACGGAGATGAGAATTGATGCGCTGTGAAAAGGATTGAGAGTTAGAGGTTTCGAGTTTTGGACATGATCGGCGTAAGCCTGAGAACTGCGGGCAGCTTGTGGACACCATTGACGCCATAGCGAAACTTTACTCAGTTCAGACTCAGCTTCTTGTTTGTGTTTGTGGAGAGAGCGGAGAGGGTTAAGTTGTGGTGTACCGGCTGTGTTTCTATGCCGTAATCGAAGGTTGTTAAGAGAATGAACTAATAGTAGATTCACGCTATCTAACGGAGAGTGGGAGTCACGTTTGAAGAGTAGGAGCTGCGAGTAGTCAGAGTTAGACTCTCATTCCGACGTTTTAAATCGTTCATTTTCTGTTAATTTTAGCATCAACCGACAAAACTGAACTGGAGAGCAAATCCACGCGCTTGAAAGGCGCCGAGTGATGTTACGTTTGACAAAAACTTTAAGGACTTTCACCCCGTGTAATTGTCGCTGTCCTTCAGTATTCGCTATAAGGTAAATTTTAAAAAACCAAGTACAGAAGCGACGACGTTTAACTACCCTCCCTCCGAGTCACAAGCTACCGTATCTTTAGCTTGCCTTGCACTTATTTTTTTTTAAAAATTTTCTCCGCCAGTGATAATATTAAGAATCTGTGTCCATCTGCCACGTGGTTTCCACAGAAAAGGCAGGATATGGATAAAGTGATTTGGGTCACGGTGAATTTGTGGCAACAGGCTCCGGTGACCGTACACGTGGATTTCTTTATTGTCAACCATAAATCTGGTAACACATGTTTTTTCCCTTTTTCGGAATTTTGAAGAAAAAAGTATTTCCACGTACTTTTTTTAAAAAAATTATTAAGCTTGGATATAAATATAATTTTTTAAATTAATAAAAAATATTTAAAATATTTTATTAAAATTAATAATTAATTTATATACATTATATAATTAAATAAAATAAATATTAATAATTTTAAAGAATATTTTTTATTAATTTTTATAAAGTATAAATTTATGTGTAATTTTTTTTAAAAAAATTCAAGAAAAGTACAAAAAAAATAATATTAATATAAAATATGAATATATAAGATTATTTTAATTATTTTATTATTTTTATTAATAAATTAAGATAAAAAAATTTAATTTTATTATTAAATATTATTTTTTTATTAATTTTAAAAAAAATTATATTTATATATAATTTTATTAAATTACAATAAAAATATATAGAAATGCCCCTGTAATTACAAGCTTTAAAAATAATCAATTTGTCGAAGAAATAATTGACGTAAAGGAATTTTGCAGAAACAAGGTGGGTCCAGTCTTTTGATTTGTAGGTGGTGATGGACCTAATTTGATTGATAGCCTTACGGGCAAAGCATCACCGAACCTTTGAATATTAGGTGCCCACCTAACGCTATGAAATAGAGAAAATGCTTTGTAATTAAGCACTTTTGATTCTCCCTTGGAAATGAACACAAATTTCTCTCAAATCTGAGAATCAACCATCTGTAATTTAGGCTTAGTTTGTTTTAGAAGAAAGACAAACACAAGAAGAATTCAACCATGGTTATTCTAATTTCAAGAGCACAAACTCGGACAGGTGAAAGTATGGGTTGGGTCCAGGTCTGTCGACGTTTCAAACCCTGGCAGCTTCAGGAGGTCTTGGTTGTAGAAATGACAAGAAAATTGTTGCAACGGTTCAGACCATGAGATCACATTGACGTTTTGATTTGTTTTGTTCTAGCATTTGGATATCAATTATCAAACCATCAAAACTGACAATACGAGCATCCCAAACAACCTTTGTTTTGCTCCAAGTGTGAAAAAGTAGCTAGTATTGTGATGGGCAAGCACATTATCATGAAACAGAGATAACAAAGTTTGGTGGGTTGGTGTTTTTGTCTTGTTCAACAATTGAAATGCTTTGATTTTTTGTTGCCATCTCAATTCAGTAGGTATACTAACACCAAACCTGTCACCTACCGTGCTTTGCTATCTTTGCAATAAACTTGTAAATAGACAGTCCTGCGAAGTGATGACATCCCTGGAATGATAGCAGAGTATTGCTGGATTTGAGGCCCTCGTCACCCCTTTTTTGGAGGACGAATTCTAAAAGGCTGTCAACCGAAAAAGAAAAAGGAAAAATGGGTGACACACCATTCACAAGATGAGCTTAAATTTCCTGCAAATCCATTGTAGTTCAATCCTTTTCAATAATTAAAGACTAGAAACTCTACTACTGTTAGCATTCAAGTCTTCATAGCCACTTTCTGCCAATTATTATCTCACTTGTACATCAATTTTATGCCCATAATTTGGTATTCTGATCCATTTTCAACTACATGTCACCCCATTCCAATTCTTTTCGACATTCAACTTCTTTAGATGTAACCGAAACCCCATCCATGGCACATATCTTTGTGGCTATTCTTCCTAACCTGGCCACTTTTTACATACAGCATATGCTTCCTTTTCTTTAGTAGAACTTTCAAACAAGATCTAGAACTTCATTGGTTACATCAACCATTAAGCTATTTACTTGCCTCAAAACAGGCAAGGTTGCTAGTTACATTCATAAAATTGGTTACTGGTGTATGCTCTCTGGAGAGTAGGAGAAAAAAAGTAACTTTTGTACATAAACCATTTTCCAGAATCATTTCCACATTTTGTCAAAGTCTCAATGTGATAAATGTAACCTTGCAAGAAAAATAGCAAGCAGTTAACTTCCAACTTCAACACTACAACATAAGGACAGAGTTGCATATCCTACCGTATAAAGATACAAGAGAAAAGTTTATGTACAACCTCTTCTGCCCCAGTAATTAATATACAGGTACTTTAGCTAATTAGCATGGCACTATAACAGTTATTGATTGATCAAATACAGCAAAGGGTTATCCAATCAACCATTGGATATTCTAATCCCATAAAGTCTTTACTTCATGTCCAAAGACAGCTAACAAAATGGTGATGCCAAGCTTTTACTCCTTAACCCCACTCAATACGTATGTAAATCCATCTATTGCATCTTCCTCACTGAAAAAAAGACAATGAATTGAGAAGACAATTCTTGCAACATTCAGGCAAACAGGTGCCCAACAAGACCCATCCTCGGAATTACTCGTGACAGTGGAAGCAAACTGCTTCGTTTGTGTCAATACAAATTCCATTTCAAGGTATATCAATAGATGCTAAATGAACCAGAACATAAAATTGAGTAAATTGAGAAAATACAAAACTAGATCAGATAATTAGATAGGGAAAACAGGTCGTATACATGGAGAAACTCAAAACAACCTGCCTCTCCCTGCATTTTTTAATTTTTTGTCCATTCTAAGTCATCAGCCTTTTTGCTACCTATTATGCTATTGGATGAGCTATCCTGTACACTACGGGATGAGTAACACCTACTTGAAGAACTCCCATCTGCATCACCCTCCCTTGTCAGAGACTTCTTATATTTTCTTTGTCCTGATGAAAGATCCTATAAAATAATTCCATTTTAGTCAACTAGTTCATCTGATAATAATTTATACAACAATGCCAAAGGTATGTTTTTTCGGAAACAAATCAAATAAGATCCAACTGACCTGATATGTTGTTGATCCAGGAGTTTTCAATTCTAGGTCTGTTGTGACATCATTAGAGTCCTTGCTCTTCTCAATCTTGCTCTCCCCTGATGACTTGTTTGCAGAATCTTGCTTACTCAAGCCACGGGACCTATTGCCTGGTTGTGCAACTGTAGCTGCATAATATGTTGACTGCTGTTCAACCAGTGCATTAGGAGAGACGTACGGAACAAAAGTTGAACAGGGGTTAGGGATGACTCCAGTATTCGGATTTCCAAAGATGGGGTATGGCTGCATAGATGGATGCATGGGAATTGGCCCGGGAGGCATTGGCATTGGCACCGGATATGGATAAGAAGGCGGGGCCATGACAACTGGGTGATCCACAGCAGCCCAAGAACCATTGCCCTGAGTCTCTGTTGATACGGAATAGTTAGGTTCTCAATATCAGATCTAAGAGATGCCTTCTCTTCTCTGAGGTCATTTTTCTCGTGTCAACTGCACTTCAACAAATATCTCATTAAGGAGTTATTTAAATCTTAGCATTATCTACAAAATAAAAAGAATTACACTATAACCTCACGGGATTCTTCAGTCAGTGCTGCGTACTCTGCTTTAAGTTTCTCAACTTGAGATGTCAGATTCTTCAACAAGTGAACTGTATCAGCCAGAATGCTTGCTTTGTCATTTTTGGGATGAACAGGATCGGCAATGTCAAATAAAATATGGAAATTGATAAGAATCAAGTGCTCATTCATCTGTTAAGCATCAACATGACCTCAGAATCATACACTCCAATAAAGCGACTGTGTAGTTGGCAATTGACATGTACCGAGAATTTTTTCAACACAAGAAAGCTTCAATCTACCAGGCCCAATTGACCAGCCAACAGAATTCAAAATAACTTGATTATAATAAGTTTCATGCTTAGAGGCTCCAGTAGCCAAGAACTCTGTAACAGTTAGGTATTCAAATTCGGCACAGGCAATAACCACCAAAACTACACTTAGTGGCAGTTATTCACAATTTATATGCAACCACATACATCTAGTTCTAACTAGAATAAAGGTCAATTAACATTTGCTTTAGGCCAGAATTCATGTTGTGCACTCTACATGAGAAAGGCTTGAGGTACATTTATTCCATGAATTGTTTGAAAATTGCACTGCCCAATAAAGAGGTTCAAAGGACAGTACGGAATTGCAAATACCTTGAATAACACTGTTACCCTTTGGCCAATCAAACAATCAGAGCTTACAAACCCTACAGGGGACATGACCTAGCGGATTTGGCAAATACTCCTATGAGGAACTTCAAATGAAAACAATAAACTCCTTTCAGAGAACATTACGTGTATAACTACAAACTGTTCAGAAAGTGCAAAATGAATACATGATAAATGCAGTGCAACATGCAGCTATAAATGCCTGCATGGATACAATTTTGAAACTTTTGTTCCAGGTAATTGGATTTGATGCTTAACTACAATGAAAATATGCTAAACCAAATTGACCGGCAGGCATCCTCAACTTTTCTAAGGTAATATGTACTGTATAAATAAATTCTACAAGGTATTAATAGGTCAAAAAGTCAATTACTAGTTGCATAACATCAATAAAAGGAATCATTATACATCAACTAATGCACATCCGATTCAGTAAAATGCTCATTTAATCGATCCCTCCACAGCTTCTCCCGGTCAGCCTTCTGAATCTTTCTTGCAGCCATACAATCCTTGACTTCCCTTTCAGTCCTTTGGCTGCAAAACATAATAAAAATAAATTACAAGAAATTAACTAAAAGGGAAATCAATCAACTCAAGTACACCAAAATAAGCCAATTAACACCATGTAAAATTCCTTTATGCACATATAACCATAGCCCATTTCACATCCAACTTTATACCATTACCCTTTGCGTTAATTTCAAATGTAACACAACCGTGATCGTTAAACAAGCTTCTTGTTCCAGTTAAATGATTTTGAGCTTCAATTACAGGAACCCAGATTAGCTAACATTTTTTTTTCTAGCTATTAAGCGTCTTCTCGAAGATTATTTTAGCATTTAACAACTGTGACGTTTGATTTACTAAAACACTCAACTAATCAACTATGTAATCCAACAGCTAATCGTCCTAAACTTAAAAAACAAATTAATCATATGAATATTGATAGAAAGGAAAAGCCGTTGAAATTAAGATAAGGAAGGGAGGAACCTGGATTTGGATTGGAGGCGAGTGGGGGAACGCGTGCATCAGGAGGTGGTTGAAACTCTATGAGTGTTGGGTTTTGTGCTGCCATTGTTTGAATAACCGGAGCTTCGTTTTAGGGTTGATGATCCATTCCTTACGAGCCGCTGATGGAATGTGGTTTCGTTGAATGCTGTGATCAGTTCCCTTTATTTACTTATTTATTTTTTAATAATTTTTCGGTATTAATTATCTAAGAGCTACCAGTCATGCGTCGTATTGAGGTATTTTTGAACGAGTTGGTAAGGTTTTGGATTTTTAGCAAATTATTAATTATATTCACCGGTTGTATGAAATTTCAATACCTCACAGTCCCATCCCGCTTGCATGTATCTGGTTGATTCAGGGAGACAGAAACAGAAAAAAAAACAGAAAGACCATATATGTCGGGTATGGGGGACGGGTACGAGGGCACAGCCCAAGACGCCGTAAGGGTCCGAAGACTCGAGGTGCAGAGAGAAGTCGAGCCACGTAAAATACAAGAGCTCAAAACCAAGTCCGCTTCCGACAAGGGGCAGCCCGGTCTCCTCCGGTTCAATTACCTCGGGGGTCCGAACCTGAATCTCATTCTTTTCAATCAAATTCTCTATCTTGGGTTTCCCAAGATTGTAGTTAGTTCCTTTGATGTGATTATATGTCCTTCTGCCTATTTTCAGATTCTAGAGACTGCGTTTAAGAAGGAAACTGTGGGTTTAGTTACCAGGGAGGAGTACGTTGAGAAGGTAATGCGTTTCACACTTGGAAAAGTTTCTCCTGGGTTTTTGTACTTAGTGGCAGCATAAGGTGGTTGTTGAATTTGGTTATGTTTGATTTGTGGGTTAATATTCCGAATAAAATCGAAGAAGAAGAAAAGGAGAAGCTTCGAAAAGCTACAACAAGACTAAGAGTTATTTTTGGGATTTGTGTGTCTGAATTTTGCAAACACACGTGTTATTAATTTTCTTTCAGTTTTGTTGGCTAATGTTTTTGTATTGTAGGGAGGAGGAGCCACAATTGCAAAAGCGTAAATGGCGAAAGATTAAGGCAAATTCTCGATTATCATTGGCCGAGGATATTGAGAGCGGAAGTGAAGAGGAGAATGGTGAGTATATATATTTGTGAAAGAAAGTTCAAGCATTTGTTATTTCTTATTACCTTGATTGTTGTTGAAGGATTTTATATGCCGGTACAATATGAGGTTTTATATTAGACATCGGGGATTCCTGCATTATACAATTTAATTCTGCTGAGATTTCATTCAAGTATAATTAGAGCTGGATACTAAGCTTCAACAACGTTCAGTTGCTTGTTCAGGGAAGCTGTTGTATAAGAGTTTGCAAATGATTGTTACTTGTTGCTTTAGGTGAATACTCTATGCTTAGTAGTTTTTGAGCTAAGAGAGGCAGTCATGGGGGGTTTTGGGTTTCTTGAGGGTGATTTAGTTAGGATTCACATTTTAGGGTAACATGTAGATAAGGCTCTGATTCAAATTTGTAGTTGATGGATCATATTTTTCATTTAACGAGTTTAGGATTTGTATTATACCAAGAGCCAATGCAGTGGAAAGGAATTGAAACAATAAACTCATCATCGTAGTCTTGAATGGACATTCTTTTGGATATGAACTTTTTCTGACTTTCCTTGAATGCCTTGATTGTTTATGGATTTTTATAGGTACGCTAGTTTTTGGTTTGTACTTCATAAATTGCAAAAAGAAAAATGATAGCTTCAAAACCTATTTTCTCTTTCTGTTAATTATTCTTTTCTTAATTGAAAATGTTGGGGAATGCATTAAATCTTTTATTTGGACATCGTGAATAGGTACCTTGTTTTGATGGGCAAACAGGATAAAAAGGGCCTAGCACTTAGCGGATATGGATCTGATTGAACTATCATCCTCAGAAAGTGAATTCTGATGTTTTATTTATCTTCAGAGTTTTTTGCTGAGGGAAAGTATTGTACTTTTTTTCCTATTACTTATTTTATTAGATTCTCTCAGTGGTATAGGAGGTTTACTTCTTGTTAACTGGTATAGGCTGTGCATACAAAGTCCAGCATATGGATTTCTGGGAATGGCTATGCTTGACATTCAGAGCAATTTCTTGGCCTATATTTGTGGAATTTGAAAAATCTCAGATTAGAGAGCTCTATTGCTGATGCTAGACATAAATTATTCACTGTGATGTTTGGATGCTTGATTATTATAATCATATTTTTATTTTAAATATTTCAAAGTGGATTCTTAGCGTCAGAAACTTAGTTGCTGATTTGTTAACACTCCCACTTTTCTACCCATACCCTGCTATAACATATTCATTTTACACATTCTTCAGAGACTTCCGAGGAAAAGAGGCTTGGGCAAGGAAAATTTGGAAAAGGTCGAACAGTGGAGACTAGCTTTTTGCCTGACAGGTTTGATTTCTTTTTCTGCCTCTCTTGCTCTTTTGTGGGCATGTGTGGATTTGGGCCTAACGTACGGCCTTAGAGGTGTTGAGGATGATCTTTCAGTGAGAGGGAGGCAGAGGAGCAAGCTGAGCATGAAAGGCTTTGGAAACAATGGCTTCATGAGCAGGAGCAAATTCAAAGTAGTCTTATGTTCTAACCTATAACCTATTTGTGCTTTTACGTGTGGGGAAAAAAAATCCTGAAACAAGTTTTATGTGTGTTTCAGATGAGCCGCTTGAAATTACTTGCAGTTATTGGGATGGAGCAGGCCATAGACGAGTTATCCATGTTAGTAAAAGTTGTAGGACTTATGTTCTATTGATCCATTTTATAATTTTCCTTGCCTAAGATTAATAAATAAATTATTAGGTGCGGAAGGGTGACACCACAGAAGAGTTTCTTCGGGCTGTTCAACAACGGCTTGCCCCTGAGTTTCGAAAATCCGAACAACGTCTGTGGAGAATTTGCTATATGTTAAAGAAGATCTTATTATTCCTCATGTGAGATTAACTTGAAATCAAGCTATTACTGTTTGTTTGGCGTTCAGCTATATCCATTCTGTGTTTGTTAAACACATCTCTTCTTTTCATGTTTTGGTAGTTCAGCAACACAGTTTCTATGAGCTAATTGTTAACAAGGCCAGGGGAAAAAGTGGACCGGTAAAGCCCAATTCCTAAATTCTCATAGTTGTAGTTGTAGCGCAAGATTGTGTTAACTTTTTTGCTATTCCATATTAGCCAAGATAACCAAGGAAAGTAGTATTGTGGTATTGCTATGTTAATGGTTGAGCATCTGAGAATGATTCCCAGGACTACCATCCTAATTTGATTATTTATATCATCTGATTGATAGATTCCCATTCTGTTTGATTTGGATTTTTCTCTGTATTTGTCAACAAGCGCTTTTACTTTTTAAAGATTAAATCCATTTTCATTTTGCCAATTTGTATATAACTGAATACAGATTATAATTGAATATGCTTTGTTGGTTGACAGTTAGTGCATCTTATATAAATATATATATCTCACTGGACCCTTTCAACTGAAGCAATAGATAATTTTCTTTCTTTTCCTCTCTCTCACTTTTTCTGTATTGAAATATCATTGGCTTTCTCTCTTCCTGCAACACTATTAAGTCATCAATGATTTTCTATGAGCACTTGGTTATCACATACAGGTTACTCATAGTTCTTTGTTGTCTATGTATTCTTCTCAGCTTTTCCACTTTGATGTGCATGAAGATGTACGAACAATTGCTGATGCAACCATAGAAAAGGACGAGGTATATTTCTTGCCCAGTTAGAGTATATGTATCTAAATGTCTGAATGTTAAATATACTAACTGTTTATTGTCTCAAATCTTGTGATCAGTCCCATGCTGGGAAAGTTGTTGAAAGGCACTTGTACCAAAAGAACAAGCACACCTTCCCTGCTTCTAGATGGGAGGTAACTTCTCCCTGCCCTTTCTGCCCTCCGTAGTATTTTGTCAGTTCATTATTTTACAACCCCGTAGCTTTGTTTATGCAGATATATGACCCAACGAAGAAATGGGAGCATTACACCATCCATGGGGATTGATCAGTCATGGGCAAACATCTTCTCCGTAACATTCTGATTAATTTCCTAAAGGTAGTTAAATGCTAATACCTCTCCATCCTAAACAGTCATGGGCACTATCATTATTGGATTTGCATCCATTTGTTTTTGCTAACATTAGTGGATTTGTTTCCTTTTGTTTCCAAGTGCAAAGCCCTCAGCAGGTTTTTTTTATAATTTTTTCAATTATTTGTACAACTGAAAATGCAGTAGAACAATCATGTCCAGTCTCTGGAATTATAGTACAATTGACACTTAAATCTTGTTCTGCATTCTTGTTAATGATATGTTTGACATCATTCAGCATAGCTGGTATGACAGAGTCACCAGGATTTCATGTTTGCGATTTCAAAGATATCTTAAGCTCAGTGTGGGGAAAAAGAATCAGTCCTTGCTTCCTATGGTAGTATTCTATGGCACAAGAATCAGTCCGTACTTAGGGTTTTTCAATTTTCTTCTTGCCATCAATTAAGGATGGTTCAAATAATGTTGTATTTGTGTCCGATTGTAGTTGTCATATCAAATAAGGATTAATTTGAATTTAATTTATTTATAATTATGTTAATAATTAAAAATTTTAACCTACAAATTTAATAAATGGTCAAACACTTAATTAATTTTATAATATTATATAAATAAATATTAAATAAATTTGTTTTTAATATAATTAAATATTTTATAAAATACAATAAATGTGATTAAATTATTTAAAAAATTAAAATAAAATTAAAATATTATAATAATTTAAATAATTGATTATATTATAAATAAATTTATATATTAAAAATTTTAAAATTAAATTTGTAGATAATATTATTAATTATATTATATTTATTTAATAATTATATTATTTTATATTAAATTAAATATAATATGTAATCTATAATTTGTGTGAATACTATTTTTTTGACCACTGAGACGTGATAATATTTTATGAGAATTTAAGCATGAAATTTATTAGATGTCTTGGGAACGGCGTCGCATTGAGAGATTTGGTGGCAGTGCATTGTGACACGAGATAAAAAGGGAATTCTCATTTTTCAGTCGTAGTATTGCCTCCAAGGACGAGCCAAAAAGCTTGCCCTCTCACTGATTTCCTTCGGCCAAAGCGGCGACTCAGTGGACAAACGAAACATCGCGATGAAGAATTTTAGGGTTTTCTTCCTCGCTCTCCTCCTTCTTGCTTCTCCTCTTCTCCAAGGTCCCCCTTCTCAATTCCAGATCTAGATCCGTACATGCACAATAATTAGCATTTCTCTGATTCATTTCGTTTTGTTGTATTGTGATAACGTTGCTTCATCATGTCCGATTTATCTATTCGTTTGGTTGTTGATACGATCGTTTTGATCTGTTCTATTAATTAAGATCTGATCTTTGACTTTTGTTTATTGATTGAATTTTTATTTGTACGGTTCTTTGTTTATCTTTAAAATTTTCTAATCACGTTTTTGATCGAAGTGTTTATTTAGATAAACTGAGAGAGACTTCGTTTGCAATCTGCATGGCCTTTTGGTGGTGCTTTAATGGCTTTTGAAAGCGAAATCACAATTGAATTCCCCCCGCGCTGCCACGCCCACCCCCTTTTTTCTCCCTTTTTACAAAAGATCTAAAGGAAGTACTTATCAGACAACGGGTAGAGTTTTGGGTGTTATAAATGAGAAAGTGCTTTCAAATGCTAATTCTTGAACATTACTAAAATAGTGCATGACTATCTGTTACCATTAGCTTGTTTTGCGTTGATTGTTTTAGATTGTTAGAAATGAACTGCATGTACTGCGAAAGCTTGATTAAGGAATATAGTTACTTCTGGTTTTGGACAGTAATGTAGTTTATATGCTAATATATGTGAATTTATATTCCCTTTTTTTGTTAGTTGCTAGGTGTCAATCAGATTCAGAAGCAGAAGCTGCAGAGACTGTTGAAGGAGGTGATCTTGGGGTTGTTGGTGAGGATGCCCAAGACTTTGGTGATGGGACTTTTAGCCCAGCTCCAGGAGTGGAAACTGTTTGCATTTTCCCTAAAAATAGCGCCCGGTGTAAGAATTTGTAAAACATATTGCAAGTGGTAATATATTTTTCTGTTATATTTTTAGATTTGCATATTGAAAGTGATTCTTTCTATAATGCAGTGGTGACAGCTGGAGAAGAGACTGAATTACTTGTTGGGATGAAGAATGATGGTAATTTGAATAATACTGTAATTGTCTAATTGT
Organism: Xylocarpus granatum; assembly: GCA_019650275.1. Lineage (NCBI taxonomy): Eukaryota > Viridiplantae > Streptophyta > Magnoliopsida > Sapindales > Meliaceae > Xylocarpus > Xylocarpus granatum. The sequence continues at coordinate 117,212 of BNST01000054.1, read as the reverse complement.
CAAATGAAATAAAGTGCTATGACCTGAGAAGTGGCCTCAATCTGACTGTCTGTTGACTTTCACTTTTTTCTGTCCAATTAAATAACTGCCATCTTGCTGAGCGGCATGTTAATAAGTGCACCTTTTTGTGTCTATTTTTTTTATTATAAATTTTTGACAAATTATTTGGAGCTTAGTTAAATTGTCTTTGGATGAAATGACAGGGGAGTCAAGCGTGAATGTGGTTGCAGTTCAGGCCAGCGTTCATCTACCTTTTGACCATCGTATGCTGGTTCAGAATCTGACTGCACAGGTAGTTTCTGGTTTGCTTAAATTTGCTTGCACACTTTGAATGTGCATTATAGTATGGTTTCTAAATCACATGTGGGTTGTCTTTTTTTGTTTCTCTGTAGAATAATAATACTGCTGTTATTGGCATCTAAGGCAAATTTTATTCGCATATTTTTTAAGTGGTATCTCTAATTCTGTGGTCTTTTGCTTTCTCCATTCCTTTACAAGTGTATGTGTTGACTGTTGAAAACCTAAAACCTCTCAAATCATTATTAGTTAAAATATTTTATTTGCTGAAGTTTTCAAAATATCAATTGATAAATGTTTGACTAATACTCAATTATGATGCGTTGCATGTGAATCTCTTTCATGGCTTTTATGTGTTACTGCAAACCAATTTGTTTAGGTTGCTTTGCACATTGAATACCTAAGAGACTTTTTTGGGGTCTTACATTAAAATGATGATAAAGTTTTAAGTATGAAGAGGTGAGTTTTTGTTATTTTTGGTAAATACTGTTGGAATATATGTTCAGTTAGGAGATGCCTGGGTTTGATTGTGTAACAATGTTAGTATTGTAAAATTTATCAGGACATAAATTTTTCAGATATGTGAAATTTGAAGTCTCGTGTACTTTCTCTAAGCACTAGCCAGCCCTGGAGTATGTGCCAGTAGGCAGTTACAGTATAACAACCTTTCCAACTCTATGAGTAATTAAATATTGTCGTCCCTGATCATATTGAAGGTGGTGGTGTTTGTTTCTGTAGATTTGACAACCAACTGAGGGTTTCAAAGGGTGTAGGTCTGAACGCTTTGGCCCTAGCTGACAAGATTATGTTTTGTGTCAAATTTGTCAATGTTATACTCGTTTTCATATAGTTCCGACTTTTAGAATGATATTTTGACCAAAATGATGCTTGTAATTCTGTTTACCCATAGATTTCTACCCGTGCGTGGTTAACATTTTCTCTTATTTTTAGGCCTTTAACAATGCAACTGTAAAAGTTTCAGCTCAGGCCACTTTCCCGTACGTTTTTGCTGTCAGCAAGTACTTGCAGGTACATGCATTGCTCTCGAAGTTAAATGTGTTCCTACTAATATTTTTCAACAAGGTTTCTAGCTATTTTGAAATGCATACATTTTGGCAGAAATAATTGTGTTTGAGCTTGCATTTCTTTTTATTCTTTTTCAGCCTGGAACTTTTGATCTTGTTGGCTCCGTTATTTATGAGATAGATCAGCTTCCATACCAAAGCACCTTCTACAATGGTACCATTGAAGTTGTTGAGTCAGGTGGTTTTGTGAGCATTGAATCTGTTTTCCTTGTCACCCTTGGGATTGCCCTTCTTGTCCTCCTTGGCTTATGGGTGCATGGTCAAGTGAAACAATTATCAAAGGTATTTATTTGCCACTATTCAAATTACAATCTTCATGCATTCTGTTATTCCTCTATATATGATGCCACATTAACCATTGTTGGAATGTGAATGCTAATATAGTCTTGAGTCAGTTATGTTACTATTATTTATAAAGCTGCAGATTTTATATTAGAATAAAAAAACTCTGGTAGCATGCTCATCTCGTATCATGGTTGTTATAAAATGTTTCTGACATCCTTTTTTTCTTTGTTTCTTTTTTTATGGGGTTAGAAAACTAAGAAGGCTCCAAAGGTTGAAGTTGGAACTGGGACTACCGATGCCTCAATGGATGAGTGGCTTCAGGTGTGTGGTTTAGGCATCATTATCACTTGAAAATCTTCTTCATGTTTATTTGACAAGCCTTGTTTGGCTGCTTTCACCTTTCCTGTGGGGCAGTAGTTGTGGTTAGAGATCTCGGTCTCAAATGATTGTGTTCTGGGTTCATTGTAAGCTTCTTAGTGACTGTAGTTATTAAAGATCCATGTAGGAACTGGTTTTGATTTATTTGTTTTCTGCCCTTTTCAGGGAACCGCATATACTCAGTCACAGTCCAACAAATCAAAGAAGAAGAAGTAGATAAGCATTTTTGCCCAGTTCAGCTGCACAGAGCACTCTGGTGAAGCGCAGACTCTTGTAACTTACACTAGGCATTTGGAAAATTTAAGAAAGCATACGAGTGGAAAGTAGTTTGGGCAATTAGGCCAGAAAAGACTTGCCTTGCTGTTGTAGCGTGTGGAAGGAATTTTAGATGATTTATTTTCTTGGAGATGTTAAAGCCTTGAGCCATTTTGAAGCGAAACTAACTCTAATTTTTGAGTAGAAAAAACAAACACAATTTTCTTGAACCGGAAGAATCTTTCCTTATATTGCATGCGTTTTATTATTTTTTTGAAAATTTCATTCTTTGGCTTCTGTGGATGAATCTAGAGTCTTGAGTTATGTGGATGAAAAATGCCTGATTTCTAATTTCTGCGTGTGTTTCTACCAACCATATTGCCTGTACTTGTACGGTGAGAAGCTCTGCACTTAACAGAAAAAGATATCTGTAGTTTATGAAACCATACAAAGTGTAGGATAATATATCGGAGTGTGTGTATATTATAGATGGTGGATTGGAAAAATATCTGTCTTGTCTTAGAATTGTTTGTGGTTGTGGGCCTTGTGCCTGGTGTTTGGTAACATGGAATTTGTAATTTGGAATTTGTAACATGGATTTGGCTGTTCTTTGAACTGGAGATTAAATTCTTCTTGTTGTGGCAAGATTGATCTTGTTGTCGGTTCCTTTCCACAAAATGATTAGGTTTGTATCGCCTTCATTCATGATGCGCATGGCATTTGTTCATTCTATGTACTAACTTGTTAATTTTCCTCTGCCCTACCATGACTCTGCAAATAGATATACCATTCTTCTCACGGTAATGGGTTGTTACTGGCTTCTAACTTAACGCGCACATTGCTTTTTCGTACCTTTGAACACGACGAATTTCAATCCTCAACGACTCAAAAAGATGTTAAAGAGTTTTATTCCTATTACCTGGCTGTGGCCATTTTCCAAATAAAACCGTTTTGGGCAGAGGAGTATGCTTCTGTCTGATGAATATTCATAATGGTGTGGTACGTATATCTTTGAAGGTATGATCAGGTTAATAGGACAGTCTTTATTTAACTCTTGACAAGATTAAAGATATGTTCGAGATTGAAGTGCTTTTACTTAATACTGTTCAATCTTCATTGAATCTTTACGATAAAAAAGATATTAAGATTACGATTTAAATTAAAATATTATATTTTTTAATGTATAATTATTATAGAATAAGATTATTAAGATAAAAAAAGATATACATAAGCTTTTAAAGTTAAATAAATAAAGAAAAATGTAAGTCTTGAGTACAAATACGAAGTAAGATTATTATCATAATATTTTGCTTTCTAACTAAAAATATCGCGGTTGAACTAATTTTAATATCATATTGTTACCTCCCTAGTTGAGAAATGAACTGAGAAACAATGGGTTTCAAATTGACAAACAAAATATCTGTTTACTGGCTCACCAAGAATCACACACAAATTAGGTTTCCCTCATTAATGGCTTTGATTGATGCCTATGTTAATTATCATCCACATACATTTCTCATACCATCAATCAAGCAAAGATTTTCACACGCTGACTGTGAATTATTATAGAAGTGCATAATAGTTTTTGTTTGTATGCATATAGAAAATCAAATAATGTAGACCCACAACTCAACTAACAAATATCAACCCTCAACCACATTGATCTTAATTTCTTGTTGTTTGCTTGTTATCACATTTCAAAACCCTAATTTGATTGTATCTCAAAGGGGAAACTTTAATTTCTTTCTCTCTTTGATGTGGGAATGTATATATATGTATACAGAGAGAAAGAGAGATATGTTGCTTTCATATTCATAATTAGAAACTTCATGTGATTAATGACTTATCAATACTCATCATCAACCTAATGTAGTATGCTAATTGATAAGAAACTGAGATATCATAATTTGCACATGTCTTATTGTTAATCAAAAGCACAAGTATATACATTCATGTTACCAGCATCAGGTGATTTAAAGTGGTTTAAGGTTTTATTATTTACATCATCTTATAAATTGTATCAAATACACAAGTATATACATTCATGATATCATACCATGTCATATCAAGACTGTGAAATTTGGAGATTGGTATTCTTTGTGATTAGCAAGGTAGAATTCTTACCAACCATGCAATGTATAAAGCAAGAAATTAAATACCCTATAGTTGACAACCTATGCATGTAGTTGATTCACGTGAATATCCTCAATTATATGTGTAAATAATTGTTCTTGAATCTTGATCATGCAAAGATTTCTCTCTTGTTGGCTCTCCCAACTGCATTGGACCCATATCTCTCAAATAATTCATACTCTATCTCAACAAAGCTTAAACAGTTGTTCAAGGCAAAGTATTTATGGTATCTAGCTGTGTAATTAGGTTTCAACAGAGGAAAGAAAGAAGAAGGATTCTTTATTAATTTTTTCTGTTCTTGATTTTTAACAATTAATGACACACAAATATTAAAAAAAATGAAAGATTGAGATTTTATTTTAACTCAATTTTTTAATTATTTAATAATAAAAAAAAACTTGAAAGAGAACCCTAATGACTGGTTTTAGCTTAGCTGTGTTGGGTTGGGTTGAGTTGTGTTGTGTAGTTGAGAATTCATTCAATGAGGAGAAATGCTCCTTTGCTCACCGATGCCACGTTCCATTCTTTATCATCCAAAATTATTCAAAGTCCTTGGGGTCCCAAATTATAGCTCATGTGATCCACTTTAATGTAGTGTCGGCGGGGCCTTGGAATCACTTCCGCTACTTCTTTATATAAGGAGCTTAATTTCTGTGTGAAGCTGCACCAGCTATCAGGAGGAAACTTATTCCTAAGTTTTCTTTGTTCCCTTTTCTTTTTACCTTTATTGTTTTTTGGGCGCCGGGACACCGTTCCCAATGCAGATCCTCCCCGTTTACCGAGAAGCACTAATGTGCTTCTTGTTGTCCCTACTATTTGCTGTGAGTTTCTGCCATGGCAGCAATGGTGATAAAGTAGTCGAAGTAGTAGGGGCCGGAGAATGTGCGGATTGTGCACAGAGTAACTTTAAGACCAGCCAGGCTTTTTCAGGTATAGAATGCTTTTCAGTTATCATATAATAACTATTCTTCCAGGGTTGCACTTAAGCCATGCGTTGAAAAATTCCCCTTATTTCACTTGGATATGTATTTTTTTTGGGTGTGGGTTCAGGACTTCGAGTAACTATAGATTGTAAGCCTGAAAATGGAGAGTTCAAAACAAGAGGCGTGGGCGAGCTCGACGGAGAAGGAAAGTTTAAGGTATCTCTTCCTCAGGAAATTGTTGAAGATGAGAAACTTATGGAGGAATGTTATGCACAACTTCACAGTGCATCGGCTACTCCATGTCCTGCTCACGATGGCTTAGAGTCTTCAAAGATTGTTTTCAAGACAACAAATGAAGATAAGCACACATTTGGGTTGACGGGGAAACTGAAGTTTTCACCTGTAACTTGTGCTTCAGCGTTATTTTGGCCTTATTTTAAGTACCCACCACTCCCCAAATTGCCGCCTTTGTCTAAATTCCCACATCCTATGTTCAAACCCCCTCCTTTGAAAAGCTTTGGACTTCCATTTCCCTTTCCTCCCAAAGTCTTCCCTCCTATGTACAAGAAGCCTTTCCCTCCATCGGTCCCAAAAGCACTTCCACCACCTGAACAACCAAAGCCACTACGTCCTAAACCACCAGTGATCAAAAAGCCATGTCCTCCAGTCAAGAAGCCACTTCCTCCTATTCCAAAAGTCTTCCCACCAAAACCACCAGTCTTCAAGAAACCTCCTCCAATACCAAAGGTGCTTCCACCTCCTGTTCCTATTTACAAATCAAAACCCCCAGTCCCGAAAGTCCTTCCACCACCAGTTCCAATTTACAAACCCAAACCACCAGTTCCAATTTACAAACAAAAACCCCCAGTTCCAATTTACAAACCAAAACCCCCAGTTCCTAAAGTCCTCCCACCTCTTGTTCCTAGCTACAGACCAAATCCTCCAGTCCCAAAAGTTCTTCCTCCCATTCCAAAAGTGCTTCCACCACCAGCTCCTACTTACAAACCAAAACCACCCATCTATATTAAGCCACTCCCACCATTTCCAAAGATCCCACCATTCCACAAAAAGCCATGCCCACCATTACCAATGCTTCCTCCAATTCCCAAGATTCCTCCAAAGACCTTCCACCACCCCAAGTTTGGAAAATGGCCACCTCTTCCACCATTTGCTTCTCATCCTTAAGCTGTTATTGCATTGCACGCAGTAGTTTAATTATCCCCAGGTGTAAAGGACGAGTATTGGCTACAATAAATGTTGGAAAGCTGAGGAAAGAGAGTGTGAACTGTGATCAGTTTTAATTGCTTAATTTAAATTCATATAACTGAAAATGAAGTTGTGTTTGTGTGTGTGTGTGTGTGTTTGGACTGTTTTTCACGTATTGTTGACCGAAACTTTTGTAGTTTTGGTCGTTTTAAGTGATTGTGAATTGCATTAATAATAATAATAATAATTTAGAAGTCGCCGAATTTAACATTGAGGCACTCATCAAAGAACCAAGAAGAGACAAGTAAACGGAGATCGAGAAACAGCACAAATCCTCAACAACTTGAAATTAAAATACAATTTTAACTAGCAAAGCATAAATAATACAAGGTTGAATGCACATACTTCTGAGAAGAAACAAGCAGCTAGAGAGAGACTCCAACTTTTCAGCAGAACCCGAGTTGACTGTTTTTGATTCTGTTATTATTGTTGTCGACAAAAGGGGAAATGAAATGGGAAACTCCGCGGATATATAGCCACATCCATTCCACTATGTACATGATGCGTATGTTTCATGTCATGTGGGTGATCGATGCGTATGGCTTGATATCTTCATTCGTACAGCTTCTTTCACACCCATTGTACGTATTAATTGTTATTTGGGCAGCTTCTTTTATATGCAAAGCCATTCTGAGCTTTAAAGTGACACTTCCTTCTTTGTTAGTGGAACTCAGTAAGCTTCACATGCATATTAATTGTTATCTGTGTAGCTTCTTTGTGGAGCCTCTATGTTTTGTTTTCTGCAACTCTTATATTTCTGCTGTACCGGTTCGAAGCCAGAGGCCCAGCTAAAGAGGATAACCAGCTCAGTGCCTTTGTCTAGTTGTTCGAGGGTTCTCTTCCCATTTGCTATGTAGGGAGGAGTTTCTAGCAGGCCAAAATTGACCTACAAAAACACTACAAGCGTCTTCTTTCGTGCCCTTACGTCGACGCCGAGCGTCTTCTCTTGTCCACGTTGAGACTCCATTCAGTAGAATTTTATGTGCAACGTTTTGAAAAGAATATTACGATTTACGGTAGTGACAGGTGGCGATCGTGTGGGCTTGTTTGGGGATCGCAACACCCGCCTGCGCTTGGCCACACCCGTGTGGCTCTGTGCCCGCGCATGTGGATAATGCCACCCGCGTGATTCAGTAGCCATGATGTAGGTGGGCAAGGATTCAATGCCCCGTGGCTTCGTAGCCATGCACGTGGGTAAGGTTTTTCAATTAAAATAAATTTTAAATTAATTAAAAATTTAATATTTAAAATGTATATTTTAAAATTTATAAATTAATAAAATAATTTTTAATTTATGAAATAACTATAATTATCTATATTACCAAAAAAAAATTAAATTGTTAATTTTTAATTAATTTTTTAGATTTTTAATTAAATTTTAAATTTTTAATTAAAATTTAAAATATTAATTAAATTTTAGATTTATAAATTTATAAATTAAGAAAATTAAATTTAATATTTTGGTGAATTAATCACAAGAAATATGGGCGTTTCAAAGCTGGAATTTGCTGAAGTTTTTCCTCTTGTTTATTGTGTTTTCAGGTACTTGTAAGTGATGAAAACGCCAGTATCTCGACCTCATCCTCTCGGGAAGTCGGGTGAGGTTGTTCGGGGAATGCTAGTGTGAGCCCATTTTCAACAGAAACTTAATGTCGTCCGCGCCGTTGAACTGTTGGAGATTTGAAGGATTGCGACTTGCTATTGGTTCCGTAGTGGAAGTTCTGTATACCATGCTCTCAAAATTCTCAAAGGTCAGCTTTGACGTAACAATTTGGTATGCTTGTCAATTGATTACTATTGTGTCTTTGTTATGTGGATGGCTTCCAAGTTCTTGCGATTGTCAACATTTTTCCAACGTTGACTAAGGCAAGTTTGAGTAATCCCTGAACCTTCTGTTTGTTGCAAACAGGCAAAACATTAGGAGCAGACGGCCTCTGTATCTGTTATATTAACCTCTTATTGCCTTGTACTGTTGCTATATATTCTTTTTTTCTCTTTTTAATCTAATCATAACCATAAAATTAACTCTTAACTTTGTTTCCGGGATATGTATTCTGTCCTTCTTGTCGTTCACCATGCTATGCTGTAGTCTAAAACCGCATCGATTCCTGTTGTTGCAGCTGTTACTTCCTTGATATCTTATTTTTGCAGTCCTGTATGCACTTCTATTTACTCTAAAATTGAAAATTATGATGCTTTAACTTTCTGTTTGATCAGATATTTGTTCAAAATTTAAGAGTCAATGGATCTGTTGGCATTTCTATGTGAGAATATATGACATACCTCGCGCATATTTGTAAGCGGTTAAGTAAGCTACAATAATTTACTCTTCAAATGATAGATATGCATTAAATGTCTTATGAAGTTACTTAGATTGCATTATGGTCTACGTACTCAAGCTTGCTGAGCTGGGCAACCCTTTGCTGGGGTTTCACTTTAAAGCAAATGAATTGTGTGAGATTTAGGTCTGACTTGTCTCATTTGACATACGAGGGAAACCAAATGGACCACTGGACCGATCTTCTGTTGCTCAGAGTCATTCTTTTTCATTTTTTTTTATGGTATTCCTTAATATTATATGTTCATTGGATGTAACACTGGGGTATGTTCACCTATAAACTGGATTGCAGGGAGTGTGGTGCCAGGCATGTCCTAAATATCAGTGTGTGTGATTACATTGTTAAAGCATAGAAATTGTTGTTGGATTGTTGTCTGTAACTTGACTTTTAGTTTAACTGATATCTTGAAGATAATAATATTGGAGTTTGACCGGCAGAGTTATGTTTTCAAACCTGCCCAATATATTTTGTAAATAACAGTGAGTTGTTTTTTTGTTTGCTGTTACATTTGTGATTGCTTTGTTTGTCTGTTTGATTCACATGCCTTCAATGTGATATGGTGATATGATGTGTTAATAAGATTAGGCTTTTAAGTCAACTGATAACCTAACATTCGTATTAACTTTACAAGGCAGAAATACAAAGGATTATCCATCTTAGGTGTGTGCATGTAGTTGTTTCTCTATTTTAACTTTCAGTTAGTTCACAATCCGGCCTTATATGTGGGCACACCACAATGCAAAGTAAAGAAATTCACCCTGCGAGATTGGTATGGTGGAATTGATCCAATGTCCTCTTACTTCCACAGCAAGAGGTCAAACCAACAAGGCTATCCTCCTGGGGATGTCATATGTGGGCAGTTGTTTTGTATTTTATTAATAATTTTGGGTTGTCTGTGCAGGCTATTCAAGTTGGTTCTACTGGGGTATTGTCACAGCTGATGACTATATCTGACTATTCAAAGCCATGTTTGTGTGCCAATGCGTGCTTTGGTTTGGATGATAAGCAGGTTTGACATTTATGTTGTGCTATCCTTTAACTTCTTTGTTGTTCACGTACTTTAATTTGAGTGATTGCTTGGCTTTAGATTGCAGATTTAAGGCATTCTGTTGAGTGCATGCTACAGTCAGTAGAAAATGAAGATCTATTTGTTGCTTCAATAAATGTACTCCTGCTGCACAACATCAGGTCTGTTACAGTATATCTTTCTCTTTGACTGTAAGGTTTTGATGATTTGTTTGGTTAATGTTATTAAGAGAGGGAGGCATTGCAAGTTTTTTTCTCTGAGTGCACTTTCCGTTCTCTGTGATTTTGTTTGGTAATGCATCTAGAAATGTCAGGTTGAACTGTCATGTATTTGTGATGTTGGATTAAATTGTCCAAACATTTGTTCATTTCTTGGAATTCTGTGGTGCTGGTCATATAATTTTCATGATCCTGAGCTGGGCAGGGCAACCAAGCCTAATCTAATGAACTTTATCCAACTGTTCAGATACTATGAGTTCATTCCATACTTGGCACAACTTGAAGCTCAGTTTATCTGAGTCCTGCATATGTCACACTGAGAACTTTTGGATGATCTTTTCTTTCATTGACATAATTCTTCCATCTCAATAATTGTATTATGGGTACTCCAGGTGTAATTTCCTCAAATTGTGCATTTCTTCTGCAGCCTGCTTTTCTTATTGCTTTATTTTCTATGGAGGAGGATAAGGATGTCCCACAAAGTAAGGACTGTGGGATGAAGCACCCAGCACATGAAGCTTTAATTCCAAAGAAACCGAGTGTGGTAGATGTACTTCTGCTGTACTTTGGAAGATCTGATGATGTTATCAACATGTATTCTCCTGATGGAGTTTTAGGCTGGTTTCAATGATGGTTGATTTTTTTGTTGATAACATGTATTTTCCCATTTTTTTAATCTTTGAGGTCACATAATATTCTTTTGGGTGATTTTATTTTCTTTTAACAGTTGACCAGTCAAGCTACTGTTTCTCAACTACTGAAGCAATACTGACAGTGCCATTACAGGTAAAGTTTGCATGTTTTCTTGTAGATCAATTGTGCTATATATATATCTCATTGAGCAGCCTTGTCATATGTTAATTTTCATTTGCACTGCTTGATGTGACCAAACTGTAGAGGAGGGCAGGGCTGTGATCTTTTGTCAGAATATGAGGAGACACAAGTGGTGTTCCTAATTATCTTTCTTTTCCCAGGAGAAGTATAAGAGTGACCTTATGGACATTCTTCACACTGGTTCTTTTGTTTCCAGGAATATCAATCGTATTTTATGTTCTATGAATATATCATGTTACTACTGAAGCAAAACTTATATTGTCTAGTTTCTCTGGCAGCCACCAGGTTCAGAACTCTTTTCTTTTCTAAGTATGTGCACATCGTCCTTATGTTGTTTCATCCTTATTTCCCCTTCTGAGGGCCAGAGTTGCTAGTACACACATGGTGCACCATCATGTGATACTGTGGTTAACTGCCCTTCACACAATTTCTTTTTTGACATTACCCAAGCATTGACATGTGGCATGGATATTCATCAATCCAATCTATATGTGTTGCATCACTTTGTCTGAAGAACAAGGCATTTATGTATGATCATTTTTTTGGTGTTGTCTGCAAAATTCTCTTTTTTAATATTTTGGGTTTTCTTTCCAGTGAAGGAAAAGAGTTAAAGACTCTAATACTCAGTGATCTTTACTGTCATCTTTGAGGAGAGCTAGAAGGTCATAAAATCAGTCCAGAACCATTTAGTGAACTTTCCCAGTATCTGATTGAGTCTAAGGTCTGTCAGTCGTATGAACATAAGTACAGTGGTGACCCATTTGTGACGGCCAAAGATGCTTACATATTTGATCCTGTATGTGTAAGAGCACATTTGGGTTAAGAGATGTGGGATTATTTGGAATGGAGAGCATCTTAAGTAACTGCTGACACAATGTTGCATTGTATGCTAGAAGCAATCTCCATGGTGTTACTTTCAACTTCAAAGCTTTCTGCATTGAAAGCATTATTTAACTGTCATAACAGTGAGTGAAAATGATGCGAGTCTTCTGAACTGTGAATTCCTTCTGTTGCAGTTTGTTATTCTTCAATGTTAGAGATCTAGAATCATTTTGGCGGTGAACTTATTTAGCTTTTTTCCTCTTTTGTCTATATGTAAAAGTCGGGGTAAAGTTCAATATCACTTTCAAACATCATGAGAGTTTGTGTTTAAAATAATTTGATTGTTTGCTTTTCTCATGTAGAAGTGTTTTGTAGGTGTTTATGGAAGTGCTAGGAAGTCTGTGATGAATAATGTGATGGAGGGGTAAGTTTGAGGTGATGGAGATTTTGACAGAAACTATTAGGAAATATTGAATGTATTGCACTAACATTTGAGGTGTATTTTTGCTAAGTCTTTGGATGTAATGCATAAGAGTGGGATAATGTTTATGACATGAGTACTTAGTCAGTAGTAAAAAAGTGTTAATTATTATTAGAATTTTCATAGATGACACCAAAAGAATTAAATAACCGCTGTTTGCATCATATTATCTTTGTTTGTAGGAACTCTTACATTAGGGTCAATGTAATTGTTGATAATCTTAACTCCTTGAAATTTGTGATTCTGGTGAGTCAACTTTTGAGGTTGGATTTTTTGAGAATCAGAATGTTGTGTTTGGATGAATCAAGATTGTGGAAGTCACTTAATATGTTTGGTGCAAATTGCTCAAGTATTTTATGATAAATAAACTTCCATACAGTGTTATTATTAATTTTTTACATTTTTCAAAGTTGAGAATTGAGAAGTTACGTTGTAATAATTATTATTTATAATAATAAACCTTATTTGCTAATAGCAAGACGGATTTTACCATCATGCTTTCCAGCTTGGGCATCTAACTTTCCAGCTTTTGCATTGCTTCTATCATGAATTATTAATTCTATGTTTGCCTCCTGGTGTAGTCACCACAGAGGAGGACCAGAATTGGAGGGAAGACCTCTGATCAACTCAATCATTCTTGCATTGATCAAATATGCCAAAATTCCCATGCTACAGTACAACTGCTGGCTCCAGCTTTGGACGCCTCTAAAGATATCCTTGATTTCCTTGTAGCACAAGCAAAATTACTTCTCCATCTTGTGAGATCTGTTCAGAAAAGTCTGTCTTCCCCCATTTTTGTACTTGTTTTAAAACCTCTGGCTTTGGCCTTGCAAGTGCTGAGTGACTTGAGAACATCAGTTACTGAGGTGAATATAATGATAAAGCATTTGCTTATGTTGCATCTTTAAGCAACTGAGTCTACATGCCTTAATTCACGTCGAGATGGAGTGAAAGACAAGGAGTCTGTTGAAGACTTAGCTGAGATTTCTAATGTGACCTTAGGGTTATTACCTTTTCCATGCTGTTCCATCATTAATGCAGAGCATTGTACCCTTTCCCTGACTATTGTAGACTTGATATTGAGAAGTTTACAGACTCCTAACGCTTGCTTCCCCATCATATAGCAACATCTCCAGTTGAGGCATCTCATTCGCAAGCTTCAGGATAAAACTTCTTTGGCATCCATTTCTACATTATTGAAGTTCTTTTTTACTCTTGCACAAGTCAGAGAAGGTGCTGAGATGCTTCTTAATGCTGGTTTTTTCTTATCTCTCTGAGTTTTGTTTTCTGAATTATTGGATGGCGGGCCTTCCTCTGTAGTTGGTAATGATAATATTCCCTTCAATGTACCAGATAAAACCTAAAAGCTTCATTTTATATGGGAACATGGCATGGCTTTTGTTGCAGCCACTGTTAATTCTTTAGGAGACAGTTTTTGCCCAGATATAGTGGACAATGTCATACCTTACTTCTTTTCAGAGAAAGCTTGTCTGATTTCTTATTATCTCAATGCACCAGAGTTTCCATCTGATTATCATGACAAGAAAAGACCTCGTGCACAAAGGACACAAACTTCTCTTACTTCTCTTATGGAAACCGAGCATACTCTCATGCTCATGTGTGTGCTAGCAAAACACTGGAGTTCATGGGTTAAGGCCATGAAAGAAATGGCCTCCCATTTGAGGGAGACAAGTATTCATCTTTTTAACCTTTATTAACCAAGGAACTCAATGGGGCAGAGAATATTCAAGCAGGACTGCCCCTCTTTTATGTCCTATTCTCAAAGAGGAGTTAGATTGGTTCAAGAAACCATCAGTTGGCAACAGCAAAAATGGATGGTTTGCGCTTACACCTTGGGGCTGTAGGTCAAAGACAGTTCTCTGCTGCATCAGCCACAACTACTTTTCTAATCAGGGATCAACCAACTGAAAGTAGTCATGCTGTTTCTCAAACATACTTCTCAGATGCTGTTGCTGTACAGATCTATAGAATTACATTTCTTCTTTTGAAATTTCTCTGTTTATATGCTAAGGGTGCTGCTGAAAGGGCAGAGGAGGTGGGATTTATTGATCTTGCTCATTTTCTTGGGCTCCCAATGCCTGAGATCAACATGGTTTACAGGTATGATGATTCCATTCAATCAGGAGTTAGTGGATATCAGTTAGCAGTGCTTTACTTGAGGCAAGTTCATATGGTCTTCCAGATGTCAATGAAAATGAATTACAACATAACCGAGAATTTTGTGTTATAATCTCTTTCTATTATTCAGACTGAATCTTTCTGTGCCATCTCTTGGCTTATTATTAAAAAATGGAGGATTAAGCAGTCGCTGTTGATACTGAACTGTGTGAAGCAAACATATTGAAGCAGATTGATCCAGAAATCCGCCATGTCTGTCTTTTAAATTATGGATATGGCCTTAAACTTGGAACTCTATGTTCTACAGGTTTGAGCAGTAAGACCTGTTTTAGGCCACCTGGAAGACTTCTCAAAGGAAGCAAATTGTTGTTAAAAGGTAATGGTCCTTTCTATTTGCTCAATCATGTAACTTAACTCTAAGATTCATGTAGTAATAGTGTTATGATATTAGTTGTTTTTGTGTGTCAGAAGGGCATGTGTTTCTGAAAACATCAATGAAATCTTTTGAACATACAATATGCATAGTCTAACCGGGATTGATTTGAACTTTCTTTTTCTGAATAGTCCTGGTAAAACAGGTAAGCTCTGTATGCTTAGATAGTGAAAATGTTGTTGATGTTACGGATACTTTAAAAAAAATTGTAAGAAAACAAATTTTTGTGCAAAATATTCCTCGTGCATATATAATGGAAGCATTCTTTCCCTATCATTCCTTTTTGTGATTTCCCCAGGACGTCTTGTTGGGGACAAAGATATTCCTTCTTTCCTAGTGGGAGCTGGTTTCCATCAATGCATATATTGGGGAAAATTCCCCTTTTATCTTTTCAGGGTTCAGACTAAAAATATACAAAAAAAATCTTTGATTTGAACAACTTTCCTTCTTAAAATCTAATAGTTAATTTTCTTTTAAAGCTTTATACCATTTAAAGGGTATGTATAATGCTTGAACGGAAGAGAAGTAATCCGGCCTTTCATGCTGATTGAGAGCCACAGTCACTCCAGTTACATTCAAAGGTGGATGTTCACAGTAAAATTAGTTACTGTGAACAAATTGTGTGGTTGAAATTTATTGGTCAAGTTTGTGGCCATGTTATTGTTATCTATAGTTCATCAAGTGAGATGATTATTGATTTGTCATTAGCAAAGGACGGTGATATTTTTAGGTCCTTCAGGGGGCCCTGCCCCTTGTGAAATTGCCATAAAATGGCATGATTTTATGGTGCTAAAACTCAACTGTGATGACACATGCATTATGATCACGCAGCCAAGTACCAAAACATACTGAAATAACACAATGGTCAGTCCACAGAAGTTGACAGTGACACAGGATTTGTATTGTTACGTACATGGAATTTGTATCCACTTGCCTCCGATATAGTAGTAGAAAGATGTTATGCGATTGGGTCGGATGTAAGAGATGTAGTCTTAGTTGAAAATCAAATGAGATATAATGTTGATTTTGTGAGTGTTCATACTGTCTTGAAAAGACCATAACACTCTTTTATTTTTGTATTTTTTTTTGTTATATGGTCCAAAATTTAGGCATTATTATGCCAATTGTAGTCAACTCCAAAAATTATATATATTTGTTGTATAAAAAAAAATCTCTTAATAAAATTTATCGAGAGTTGAAATTTAATGTAGTGTGTAAACTCTCTTGACAAATTTTATTCGAAAAATTCTCTTACAAATGAATTTTGTCGAGAATATTAAGATTTTATTAAAAAAAATTTTATAAAATTTATGAAGAAAAAATAATTCTCGAGAGTTCGAGTGAAATTTCAATTTTTGTATTGATTTTTCTTAACAAATTTTGTCTAAAAAATAATTTTAAAAATTTTGTATACTAATTTCTGTTATTAATTTTTGTCAAAAAAATAGAAATTTTATCGAGAAAATTTGTCAAGAGAGTAGATATTTTATCTCAACTCTTTCGATAAAAAATTTTTCATGGAGAAATCAATTTTAAAAAAAAATTAATAAAATGTGTTGTTTATAATAATAATAATAATAATACCCTAAAACCTAAGATTTTGGCTTCAGCTAGTCCATCCTCTTTTCCCTTTACCTTTCCGTAAAGGAAAGGAAAAAACACTAGTGTAAAATTACTTAAGTGCCCAACCAGATAACGATCCAAATGTGACAGACGGATCATCATAGATGAGATGTATACGTATCTTTATACAAAACCAAGTACATGAAAATAACTTTTAAAGAGTTGGCTTGAAAGCCTGTACTGTATTGTGTTATTAACGACGTTATAAGAAGACAACTGAAAAAAACAACGTCAATTTGGCATCTTGCGTCCCAGATTTTGAGGAAATCATTTATACGACGTTATGAATATTACAAATATGAAAATTAATGCATATGCATTATTTTCTGTGGTGGAGATTAAAATAAAATCCTACAATTGCCACAGATCTGTATTCTGTACCGTCTGATGATATTTAAATTCATTCTGGTGGTATTTAAAATCATTTAATACTCAGTCTGGTGTACGGCTTTCCAATATCTCATCAATTCCCCATTTATATCTTCCGGCACCGTTAATTGTTAAATAAATCAATTGCTTAATAACATCCGGATCTCTGTTTTCTGTATTTTTCACAACGATGGGCATGGTTTTCAAGTTGTACAAATGGGTCCCAAACCTTACTTTTACTATATTACCCTTACAATTTTGGATCGTATTAGATCTCAGACGTCTGATACAGCATAAAGGGTACGTCAGTCATTTCAGTGGTGTTTAGGAGCCTGTTATATGCATTATCTGTGAAAACGTACGAAATTAGGGACTTGGATGTTAATTGTCTCATAAATAAATAACTTTAAAGAAACGACGTCGTGCTCTCCAAGTGTAAGAAAACGCCGCACGTACAAAGACCTCGGATAATGACAAAACGACATATCCACACACTAAGCCTTGGATCCCTCACTTAACCCAGGTTACACTTTAACCCAACCACAGTTATTTCCACCCCTTTCGAGATCTCTCCACGTGTCCCACTTCAACGGTCCCGATTCCCTTTTCCTCTCTCACCCCCCGCTTCACCCCCTATTTAACACCGTCTAAACCCTAACTAGTGTCTGCACTATCAGATTACCAAATCCTAATCTCATTTCTCAATAGTTTTCTCTGCTAATCTGTCAAAATGCCGAATCCCAAAGTTTTCTTCGACATTTCGATCGGAGGAGCACCCGCCGGTCGGGTTGTGATGGAGCTCTTTGCTGACGTCACTCCCCGAACAGCCGAGAACTTCCGAGCCCTCTGCACCGGAGAGAAGGGCGTCGGCCGGAGCGGAAAGCCACTTCACTACAAGGGATCGACTTTCCACCGTGTGATCCCCGGGTTCATGTGCCAGGGAGGTGATTTCACCGCCGGCAACGGGACCGGAGGAGAATCCATCTACGGTTCAAAATTTGCTGATGAGAACTTCATCAAGAAGCATACCGGCAGGGGTATCTTGTCCATGGCCAATGCTGGACCGGGAACCAACGGATCTCAGTTCTTCATCTGTACGGCGAAGACCGAGTGGCTTGATGGCAAACACGTGGTGTTTGGTCAAGTTGTTGAAGGAATAGAAGTGATCGACAAGGTTGAGAAGGTTGGATCGAGCGGTGGCAGGACTTCAAAGCCTGTTGTGGTCGCTGATTGCGGTCAATTGTCTTAGACAAACAATGATGTTCTTAGGGAAGGTGTCGTTTGACAAGATATCTATGATGTGTGTGTGTGTGTGTGTCTTCATTTTCTGTAGGTTTTAATATCTAATTTCCGGTTTAGGTTTTACGAATTCCGGCGTACGGTGTTTATCGGGTCGGGTCGGGTATGGTGGTTCTTGATGAAACGATCTTTGTATCTTTTTCTTCTGAGCTGCCTTAAATAAGATAGGGCTTTTATTACTACCTCTGCGTTAAATGAATTAGCCATGTTCTACGTTTTTGTCTCTCTGCTGTTGAGATATTGTTATGTATCGGTGTAAAATCGGATTGTGACGATGTGACGATAAACCGGGTGTATTTTGAGATGATAGACCCGAAATACACCCGGTTTTCAAAAAAAGCCGCTTGGGAGTAGGTAAAGGACAAAGGAAGAGTACATTGAAATATTGGATTATGACGTGGAGCGGGGGTGGGGTGGGACCACGAAGCGTAGAAATATGTCTGTGACAATCATCGAATCAACGCTCTACGCGTGCAGAAAAGCAATAACGAGAATTGGAGGAGGAATCTTATCTTGGAATGTACCATTTTGACGAAAAGATATTTGTGGGACGTGGCGTCCCATCGTTGTTCCCAACTACTAACTAGGGGTTTAGTTAGCGTGGATCATAAGAAAGATTTGATTGGATGCTTTTGAAATTTGAAAGGATTTTGGTAGAAATGGACGAAAGTTAAATCAAATCAAATTAACATTTACGGGTTAGATTAGATTCATCTTTTCAACATTGGTTCGATAGAGTTTTAAGTGTGGCCATGGCCATGTCTAAGGCTACTAATTAATGACATTGTCTACTCTGCATCTGAAGCAGGCCCGTTTCTCTTTGAGGCCCATACATATCAAAGTCCTAAACCTTTTATTCGGAAATAGAAATTGCATGTCATGGGTTTGGAACTTATTTGTCACCAAACATCCCATATCCGAGTCTTTACCAGGCCCGGCCCAACTGCTAAACATTTTAAGCATTGTTTATGAATTTTTTTTAATTACTTTCAAAAAAATTTATTAAAATATTCAACATTATTTATACAAATTTTATATGTTATTTTAATTCAAACCTAATTACGTATTAATCCAAAAATCATCTATAATACTAATCAAATTCCATAAACACTTACATAAAAATTAATAATAAAATATATAAATAAATATTTATATTTTTAATTTAAACATTTGATATTTTTATTTTAATGTAAATATTATATATTTAAGTTATAATTTTTTAGTAAATATTTTTATTTATAAAAGATAAAATTTTTTAATTAAGTTTATCTCGATTATTGGAATTAATTTTTTTTTATATTTGTCGTTCACGAGTTAATATTATTGTTCGTTCCTCACCTCATTATTATATGAAATGAAAATCATCTAATCAGAATTGTTTTAAGTATTTTTATGTAAAATTTTAAATTCTAGAACAAATTGGTGCAATTCCTTCTAGAACGTCCAAATAATAATAATAAATTCTTTTCCTTGACGTTGAATTTTCCTTGCAACCAAACACAGGAAAGAAAGTTGAAGATGAAGACAAAATGACCTTGAACAATGGATCCAGTGCACGGACAATCCCACATTTGATTATTTCTGTCATCCTGCTTGTCGTCACGTAACTGTGACCCTGTCAACCCCTATATCAAATTACTATTTTACTCCTAATGGTTTACTCTGGATAAGGGTGCTGTAGTCATTTGACAAACACAACGACCAAATCATACCAACCAATAGGCCGCTGCCACTGCCTTCCGAAAAGGACTGACACTTATTTAATAATACTTTGGTCCCCAAGTTTGTATGCTTTCACAAATAATATATAATTTATTTGTTTGTATTGTATAAGTCCCTAATCTATATTTAGACGAACAAATTATTCTTGTACTGTTGAGCTTCGTATCTTAAAGTTAAAGGATGCTTCTGTTATTTCAATAAACATTGGGGCCTATTTAATAATAATGGATAAATTTTGTCCTTATTAGTAAATAATGGAGAAATCAGTGCCAGTTGCTATTATCACATAAAGAAACAAAAAATAAAAATAAATCGGAGGATAGTGGTAAAGTTCGCGAGCTTTCGACCCTTCTTCCAATCAATCAACCAAGTGCAAGCCGTGTGTAATTGTCCGCGCGAAGCATTTGATAATCTCCATGATCCCTACAGAAAATTCGGAAATTTCCGACAAAACGACGAAACTTAACTCTGTTGAATTTCTTTAAGAGGATTTAGTTTCAATTTTAGTTTTAGTTTTTCTGTTTCAGATCTCTCTGTCGAATTCCGGAGTTACAGAATCGTTCACAGCTCACGAAACGCTGCGTTGCAGGGAAAACAGAACAGCTTTGGTAATCCCTTTGGTCCTTTTTTTGAGAAGGAAACTGAATCGGAGATTCGTATTTTGGCGGGAATTCAAGTCAAGCGCTTAATCATTTGCATTTTACTGCAGCTAAAGCGAGATTCATGTGATTAGAAACAGTGGGAAAAAAGGAAATTAATTTGAAATTTGAATTTTATATGCCATATTTTATGTACAAAAATATTCAAGAAGAAAGGCGTAGATGGCGCTATCGGATAATTCAATGGGAGTGATATTAGCAACGGCTTCAAGTGCGTTTATTGGTTCGAGTTTCATTTTGAAGAAGAAAGGACTGAAACGTGCTGGAGCTTCTGGTACTCGTGCAGGTCAGTATAATTTCAGATTTTGATATGAATCTCTGATCTCTGCTAATTTCTTGATTGACGATTTTGTATATTTCTATTTGTTGATGTTTGAGTAACTACTTGGGACTTTACATAAATTATATCGGGTAATAATTTGGGATTAGGGATTTTGCTTAAATTCCTTTATGATTATTGATGACCGATTCGGTTTATGGGTTGATGAAATGGCAGTGAGGGTTAAATGGGTGCGATAATAATAATTTGTTATTAAAATTGAAGTATTGAGTATGGAAGTGACTAATTTAATAACCGTACTATAACTCAGTGATGATGAAAAATTTTCAAGTTCCAAATACCAATACCTTGGAATCCTTTTCATGAAAAGATGAAAGAATAAATCAGGTTGCTTTTTATGTATCATGAATTAATGGATATGATACAATGTATTGGATAAGATACCATGTTATGTGCCAAAATCTCATGTTGAGCAAAAATATAAATATTAATTGGCATATAAACTCCTAGGCATCCTTACTGTGCAGGCCAGTTTTAAGGTGAGTTCTACCATGGGATTGTAGCAATATTATGTTGGCAAGGTTTTGGAAGAAGCTTTTTCCTGTTTATCTCAAACTAAAACTGGAAATTCACTTTTTTACTTCTAATTTAATATGAATTATTCTCCTCAAAAGCACTAAACCAGTTGGAGTGTGTTTGATTCTTCTCATGAACCAGGTGAAATTAGCTTGTCACTGGTGTTATGCATCTTTAATTCCTGTTAATGAGTTTTTTCTCTTGAATAATACAGGAGTTGGAGGGTACACCTACTTACTAGAACCACTTTGGTGGGTAGGCATGGTGATGAGTAAGTATAGCAAAACCATTTCAAGTTATTTCTCACCCTGTCTTCCCCCCAATGTTATTTGCATGAAACAGTAATTGTAATCAAATGGGTTACTGACTTTGGGATTTGTAACTTTGTATGAATAGTGATTGTTGGAGAGGTTGCAAATTTTGTTGCTTATGCTTATGCTCCTGCAGTTTTGGTGACTCCACTAGGTGCATTAAGTATAATTATCAGGTAATGCAGAAAAGTCTGAGCTGTAGTTTCCTTTGGTAATTTGTGTTAAAAGAAAGATTTGGTGGATCTTTTATTATATATAACTGACTTGTTTGGTGTGGATCTGAGTAGTGCTGTTTTGGCACACTTCATGTTGAATGAACGACTGCTGAAAATGGGTATTTTAGGATGTATTACCTGCATTGTGGGATCAGTGGTGATTGTGATCCATGCACCTCAAGAGCATACTCCTAACTCCATGCAAGAAATATGGACTCTGGCAACTCAACCAGGTTTTTTGTTTTAACCAGTTTCATTTTTATGATCCTCATTACAAATCTTGCAGTGTTTTGAGCAATTATTAATGGTTCTTGTCTTCATGTTTTCATCAACAGCGTTTCTTATTTATGTAGCAGCTACACTTTCGGTAGTATTAGCTCTTGTTTTGCACTTTGAACCTCACTATGGGCAGACAAACATACTGGTATACTTGGGGATATGTTCTTTAATGGGTTCACTAACGGTAATTATCTTGTTTTAAGTTGCCTATTATATATAATATTCTTTTGTCAAGAAGCTATGAAGTTTCTTTTCATCATCCTATTTTCTATAAGCCTGTGTAACATATGTTCTTATATTATTCAGGTTGTGAGCATAAAGGCCATAGGAATTGCAATAAAACTTACACTAGAAGGAATAAGCCAAATAGCTTATCCACAAACTTGGTTTTTTCTTACAGTTGCAGCAATCTGTGTCATTACACAGTTAAATTATTTGAACAAGGTGAGTCTTTAGTAAAATTATGTGAGCAATGTGTGTTGTCATCATTAATAGCAGCGGCACTAGTTATTGACAAATCAGTCTTCCAACTTTCTTGCAAGTTTTTGTCATGTGATTTAATAAATGTCACCTGTATTAGAGTTTTGTGAATGTTGAGCTAGTAGTGCAATAAATTTTCAGGCCATAGAAGATCTCTTGACCTTATAAACACTCTTAAACTATGTGGAGCTCTTGATTGTAATTATGTCTCTATTGTGAAATATTCTCATTCAAATAGCTTGTGTTGTGACCTAGTGTGGCCACTGAAAATCTGAATCTTCTATTGTGAAAAAAGTAGGATTATGCACATAGATTGCAAACTCTTGCAGACCTGATTCTCCAAGGCCAAAGTTTAAGAGCATATTTGATGTTTATTACATTCCATTCATATGCTCTTTTTTTTTCAAAGAATATATGCTGAAGTTTGTTGTATAAGGGAAGAATGTATGATGCATTCTATTTGATCTGATGATTTAGGCATAATAGTATTGCTTTAAGCTTACTGGTGCTTTAATGATCAGTAACGTCACTTACGAGTTAAATGTCTAATTGCTCGATACTTTAGATTTTTATTGTTGAAATTTCTTTGGCAAACAATAATTCGGGTTCAGTTAGCCATTCACTCAAGCTATTCAATTTTTAAGCCCTTTCAAATTTTTTCAGTTCAACTTTTTTTACTAATTAATATATCTATGCTAATTCATCAAAAAAGCTGAGGTGTTTGCATGCTTTGATGGCAACCATCTCATAGTGTAATAAATCTGAGTTGGTTTGCCTTCCGGTTTGCAATTCTTAGATCTTTGTAAAATGTTTAGTGGTGTGTTTTCAAACTGAGCAGGTTTCCTTTCTCATGCTCATCGATGTATATGGCTTCTATGTTCCAGGCGTTGGATACATTCAATGCAGCAATTGTTTCTCCCGTGTATTATGTCTTGTTCACAACTCTGACTATTGTTGCGAGTGTGATAATGTTTAAGGTAGAATCATTACCCATCCTCTGGAGTATATATTTGATGCTGTGATATGGTCCTTCTCATAGTTACCAGGAGACAATACGGCTTAGTGAGATCTTGTTTTATCATGTACAGGATTGGTCAGGTCAGAATGCAAGCAGCATAGCCTCTGAGATATGTGGTTTTATCACTGTGCTTTCAGGAACAATCATACTTCATGCAACTAGAGAACAGGAACAAAGTACTGCACCAGGTATGACTTCCTTTTCTTTCTCTGGTTAGTTTGGGGCCTGAGAGGTGTTATATCTACCTATTCAGGTCTAAAACATTGATTAAGGATCATTCTCTTGTGACCAGACACAAATGTTATAGGAATTCAGATAAAAATAACAAATGGAAATGCCTTGGCTTTTTATCTGGTCATCCTGTAGCACTAGGCCTTTTTTTAGAAGCCTGCGCCTGAGTATCAATTTTGTCTTGGTTTGAACTTAGTTGTGAAATAGGTTAAGTAAAAACAACTTGATGCCCTTGCAATTTCAATTTAGCATATCCACTACTATTGAACAGCTGCTCTGGAGTGTGATTTGTTGAAACACTCCGTCAGTTGTGTTCAATGTTGGCAGAACTGCCATCTTGCTTTTATTTATGGCTGACTACTTGGAAATGTTTCTTTGATAAGTTGACTCATCTTAGTTGATATTGTTGTTGTTAAGACCTTGTTTTCAACTTGAGCTGATGACTGTGCCTTAAACTAATCAGTAGGAACTGTGACTTGGTATGTAAGTGGGGATTCAGTGAAGGGTGGTCTCGAAGATGAACACTTGATCACAATACACAATTCAGACTATTATGTGCAATGAGATTTTTCCTCGAAGATGGACTTAGAAAGAACATGATCCCCTTCCTGGCACGAGTCATGGTAGGGTGTGGAGCTCCTTGTTTACTGGACAGCCTTGATGTGGTTCCGAAAGGTAACTTTTGTGCACACCTTTTCTTGACAAGCTGTACAACAAATCCTGGAATCCACATGCATTACTGCATCATTCACAGTTTGAATCGCCTGACTAACTTTCAACTCGAGGTGAGGATCTTCGTACGTTTGATCTCATTGCGGGTCCTATGATGGTTCTTGATTTTTGTACATATTAACGTTTGATGTCTATTGGGGTTTGTCAATACAAAGTTTGGTTCATTCTTTTGTTCAATGCATAGTCATTGTGTGATTTTCAAAACCTTAGCAGAAATGTTTAGGATGTGATTGATTGTTTCTTTTCACTCCCAAATAATTCTTCACTCCTAATATAATCCCGTGTATTTTGAATTAGAAATCACGTGTGGCTCATTATAGGTTACTAAAACATTCTTGTTCTTTAAACTCTCAGATGTTTTATGAAGTACTCGCTCTACACGAGGGATAAAATCTGGATGCATACGTTCTACTATTCAATTTTTTTATATTAAGAGTTGAATAAATTTTTTTTTAGTTAAAAATTCGGTTGAAGGAATTGCCGATTCGGAATTTTAAAAAGAGGAAGACTTGGGCACGAAAACGTGATTGCGATGTATTAGGGTATTGCAACAGCAAGAATACTCAGTAGATGGCATCATCAGTCTGCTTGTTGAGGTAAGTATGGTCGTCATCAATGCATAAATAATAAAGAAATGGAAATGCCAATTGCCGACTTAGTCAGGATGCAGCGTGCGTGGCATTCACCACGCAGATTCCTGAATGCGGCAAAACTTGCAGCTCCCAAACGCAGCGTTTAAGCAACGTTTAAGGCCTTTTTTTTGAAAAAAAAAGGGAAATTTCCGAAAATAACTTTATTTTTACCCCTCTTTACATTTATAACCAACCCTAATTCATTCTTACTAAACTAACCATTTTGGACGATTTTGCTCCCAAACCCTAAAATAAAATTTCATTTCTACCCTCTGAGGGATTTTGCTCTGGGTCCCCGCGGACCCAGAGCGTTTTTTGCTCTGGTTGCTCTGGGTCCGCGGGGACCAAGAATGATTTTGCTCTGGGTCCTCGGGGACCCAGAGGGATTTTGCTCTGGGTCCGCGGGGACCCAGAACGATTTTGCTCTGGGTCCGCGGGGACCCAGAGGGATTTTGCTCTGGGTCCCCGCGGACCCAGAGCGATTTTGTTCTGGGTCCGCGGGGACCCAGAGGGATTTTGCTCTGGGTCCGCGGGGACCCAGAACAATTTTGCTCTGGGTCCCCGCGGACCCAGAGCGATTTTGTTCTGGGTCCGCGGGGACCCAGAGCGTTTTTTGCTCTGGGTCCGCGGGGACCCAGAGGGATTTTGCTCTGGGTCCTCGGGGACCCAGAACAATTTTGCTCTGGGTCCCCGCGGACCCAGAGCAATTTTGTTCTGGGTCCGCGGGGACCCAGAGCAAAATTTTGTTCATTAATTTGTTTAATAAATGTGGGTTGTTATCAAAATCTCGATACAAAAAAATTACTGTTCTCTGTTGGGTTATTACAAAATGAAAAATTTACTACTATTTCATTGAATGAGGTGAGAGAAACACGATCTCTCTCTTGCAACTGACTTTTGGTTGCGTTTGGATTATTTGGACTATTTGAAGATCCTTTTTTGTCTGAAAGAGGTCAGAAAAATTGGAGGTGACCCGTTCCCTTCAGCATTAAAGAATAGTTCTAGCCTGTATTTAAAACCTAAACTTCTGATCTATCACATCTATCTATCAATGCAAATGCAAGGAAAGAAAGAAAGAGAGAGAATGAAAGAAGAGAACAGGATTCACGCACACCCTTTTTATCTATCTGCAGTATCTGGTCCCTTTCATATAAATGTAAATGCAAGAACACCATGTTTTTCAGTGCCACTGTTGCAATGATTAATGACAGATTCACTCATCCTCTTAGACGGTTCAAACACACACGCAGACACAAACAAACTCTCGTTCATTCATTCATTCACTTTAAAATATCTCTCTCTCTCTCTCTATTCGTCAGAATCAGAGCCTAAGATAGTAGCAGCAGTAGTAGCAGTGGCAGTGGCAACAGGCAGAGAGATGAAACTTGAGAGTGACCAACAACGCAATGTAAAAGAAATGAGAAGAAAATGAATGACGTGTGTTTGTGTTTTTAGGGTTTGTGTTTTAGGGATTGAGGGTAAAATTGTATAAAGTGGTTAGTTTTGGTAAGAATAAATTAGGATTGGTTATAAATGTAAAGAGGGGTAAAAATAAGGTTAATTTCGAAAATTTCCCCAAAAAAAAGGCTCGTTGTATTTACTTTCAAACTTCAAACCTGAAATATTTTTAATTTATTAAAAGTTAAAAATTAATTTAAGTTTCTTTAAATAACTTTAGATTGATTTAAAAAATTACAGAAAAAAAGAAAACAACTGTAAATCGCTACCGTTAAATCAATCGAGCAAATCTGAAACATTCCTTCTCGTAACGGAATTTCTCACATTCATCCTCCACCATTCGATATTTTTCTGATCCCTACCCCTATATAAACCACACGCCATCAGCTCTTGGCTTTAGACTAGCGCAAGAACTGCAAGCAAATTTTGAAAGAGAAAGATAAGGAAGAAAATCACGAGTTATGGCGGCAACAGTGTCATCTCCGTGGGGCAAGCCCGGGGCGTGGGCTCTAGACGCCGAAGAGCACGAAGCTGAGCTCCACCAACAGCAAGCACCCAGCACAGAAATCGCTGACTTTCCTTCCCTAGCAGCGGCCGCTGCCGCCCCCAAAACCAAGAAAAAGAACAAAGGCCAGACCTTATCCCTAGCCGAGTTCAACTCTGCAAAACCGAGTCAGCCTACCCAGTCGAAAGGCCTGACTCACGAGGATCTCCTCGTTCTCCCAACCGGTCCGCGTCAGCGCTCCGCTGAAGAGCTCGACCGCTCTCGCCTTGGCGGCGGCTTCAAAAGTTACGGCTCGAACAGCAGGTATGGCAATAATTCCTTTGGCTCGAGCAGCGGTGATGATTCGTCGAATTCTAGATGGGGCTCTTCTAGGGTTTCTAATAGGGACGCGAGTAGAGAATCTCAGCCGTCACGCGCTGATGAGATTGATAATTGGGCTGCCGCTAAGAAATCGGCGTCGACCTTTAGAGAGAGGAGCGGTGGGTTTTTTGATTCGCAGTCGAAAGCTGACGAAAGTGACAGCTGGGCTTCTAGCAAAACCGAAACACCGCGTAGCAAATTCGGGTTCGGCGGTGGGTTTGAAAGAAAGAGCAGTTTTGATTCGTTATCAAGAGATAGGGAGAGAGATAATTGGGGGAGAAAGAAAGAGGAGAGTAACGAGATCGAGAGGCAAAGGCCGAGGCTGGTTTTGCAGCCACGTACGGCGACTGTGAATGACGTGGCCGTGAACGTAGCAAGACCCAAGGGGGCGAATCCGTTTGGTGATGCGAGGCCAAGAGAGGAGGTGTTGGCGGGGAAAGGAAAAGATTGGAAGGAGATCGATGAGAAGCTCGAGGCTGTGAAGATTAGGGAGGAGAAGACTGAGGCCTCCCCCACATCGAGGAGGGGATTCAGAAACGGCCGTGGAGGATTTGCGGAGGGTTGGAGTTGGAGAAAGAGCGAGTCTGACTCGGTTAATGCCAACCAGCAAAGGTTCTCTTCTTGATTGATTATTCTGCTTTTTGATCCACAAATTACGTGAAAAGTTGTTTCTTTTTGTTGTTTTATTTGATTCTTTGTATGTGAACGGATTTGAATTGTTGAGAACGTGATATTACAATGCTCCTATATTAGTGAATTCTTAATCCCTGAGGTCATTTATTTTGTACTTGTGTCTTGTGGGATATTTTGATGATAACTTGTCAGTCTCAATCTGTCTTGATGCATCCATTTGAAACATCACAGTTTGTTGTTGGTACAAATTTATCTGGTAGATCACCTAGATTCACTATGCCTCAGTTAGTTTTGAATAAAGATGCATCAATTTCCATAGAGGGACAAGTGAAATACCTATTTTGTTGACTTTGCCAATACTTTTTTTATTTTTTAGCTAATTGCTGTGTTCATATGGAAATTATGCATTTTTGTTGATGGTTTTGAATAAACACAGAGCACTTATTTCCAGTTTGGTGTTGTGTTTTATATGCAATTTTATTGGCTGGTTTAGGTGTATATGTTCTCAACCATCTTTTCTATGGCTAACATTAGACCTTGAAACCATGAAAGTTCTGTTTAGTATTTTTCTTTTCTTTATTTCTTTAGTTTTCAATTGCATTATTGTGAAAAAAAGGAAGGAGAAAATTATTGAAGAAAGGGAACATCATAATCATCATACAATAGCTAATAATGATTCCAGGTCCGACTCCTACCAAATAAAATAGGGAAAAAATAGAAATTTTGCACCTACACCAAGGAAACTAAATCTAGCCAAAGTAACCCAATAATTACTCTAACAAGTAAATAAAACATAATATGATTAAAATAAGGAGAAACAAAAATAATATCAAAACTGGCCTAGCTTCCCTGTGGCACATCTGATGTACATATGCATATATTTTTCTTGGCGGTAAACTTTAATGAATATGAATGTGAATATATATATGCCATAGAAATAAAAAACCCTTGGTTTCACTCAGTCCTCTATCAAAATTATATATATGCTCAGTTTTAATTTCATGCCTATTGACTTTTGATAGCTGTAGAAATGAAGTTATTGATTGTGTTTTACCTATGGTGTTAGGACTTCTAGTTTTCAGACCGTTGATATTTTGGACTGTGAGACCATTACTATCCATTTTGTGAGTTATATTTCATAACTGTAGTAAAGTGTAATCACTCCTCCCTTCACAAATTGAAATAATCATGACCTCAGAGAATGATCATTAGTTTGTGTACGAGAAGGAGACTTGGGCAGTAATTTCATCCTGTTTTAAGGTCATAAAATTTTAATGTTGTAACTTCCTTTTGTCTTTGTGTGGCTGCTTGCATAGCAAATTTTTGGCAATTCTTTAATGTGGTTCTGTAGACTTCAGATAGCTGTGTTAAACCTCAAATCCCGGATTGGAAATTGGTAGAATAATACCATCTTGAGTCTCAAATAACACCCATACCCATTATATGCGCATTTCCAGCACACACATAAATGTATGTTTGTGGGGTCATCATGCATTTGTTGCCATCTGTCAACCTTGTAAACACTTTAGAATCTAATATGTTTTTGCTGGGTTCCAGTGCTGAGAACGGACATGCAGAAGAGAAATCCGAGAACGAACATGCAGAAGAGAAATCTGAGAATGGACATGCGGAAGAGAATTGAATATATAGTAACTGAAAATGCAAGAGGGGAAATATTGATTTTGATAGTCTAATGTGTCAGATCAATGAGGCTGTAATTTTTTTAGTGACTTACTACAGTGGGATGCTGTAATTAGACATTTTTGGTAGGTTTTAAAGCTGTTACACTAGTTTGGTTAATTTGGCTTGTTTTGGAGGGGGTGTTGGATTGCAGAATTTTTACTTGTCACTGCTACTATTTTTGATCTTTGAATTTTGTTCCTCTTTCATTGTTGAGTGAGTGTAACATTCTTGTTTTAGGTCCACGTGGTGTGGATCTTGAAATTTTTTAGCAATGCTAATCAAATAATCTGAGAGATATTATTGTCTGTGCAATGATATTTACCAATGATGATAGCTAGTATATTTTGATTGCATTACTGCATATGTTTTGGTTGGTGTAATTGTTTCTAATTCTTTTGTTATCACGAAAATTTAAATGTGCCCATTTCTGCACGATCTCAAATAAGCATTTGCATTTTATGACTGGTCTACAGTTCTTTTATATTGAGTTTAGGTAGTAGTTAAGAGAGAGCAGGGATATTCTGTTTGATAGCTATGGTTCAAGTCTGTTAGGATTTTGACCAGATATTTAGTTATAATAACGCACGCAGCCCCTGTTTGTTCTGTGATTGTGAATCTAAATTCAAAGCCAGTAACACATCACTTGCACAGCAATTTCGAACATAATGGTAGCTTGTGATTTTTTATCTTCGTTTGGTGGGGCTGTTTGACAAAACGTCCAAGTGGCTGTATGATGTAACCTGTACTACCGCATAGTGAGCGTACGTTTGCGGATCTTTACATTCTCATCAATGCTCCAGTCAACTTTTGCTGCCAACTGATTCCTGTTACTGGCTAAAAGTTCCAAAATATTAACGCTTGCAGAGCTGCCGACGTAGCTGGCATTTGGTTTCCAACTTCTGCTTTAATTGAATTAGTTGAGAATAAGATGTAGGTCGTATGAATTAATTTTAATTCTTCGTGTCCGTGATCGTAGGCACCATCCATAAGCTAATCACTTGCAAACCATAACGGCAGGGGATTGTTGCCCTTGCACATCTAAGCCTAAGAATGAAACAGGACAATTCAATCAGATTTTGTTCTTTGATGCTTCTGCTAATGGATATGCATACAGGTGTATTAGTAGTTGCTTGCTTTCAAAAGAAGCATTCGAGTACTGTTAGCTGACTGTGGAAAGTTGATTAGCATATGCATTGTATACTTTCTGTAATGTATTTATGCCCGAATTCTTATTTGAAGTGAGACTCGACCGATTCTAACATCTCCTATATTATTTCAATTAGTTAAATAGAGGACGAAGGATGTTGGAAAATCGTGCAATGCAGTTAAAAAGTAATTATTAATTCATTTGTTTGATTGAAATCATATCAAGAACGCTTCTAGATACAAGGTAACATTAATTCTGTACATTGTATCTTTTGCTTTTGACAATCTAACGAGGGAGACAGATAGATCATAGATCCAGTATGGTTGGGGAGAACACTAAATTACTTTCACATTATCATTTTCCAAAAGATATCTCGTCATTTCATTTCACCCAAGTGAAATGAAGTCAAAAACCTTGCATTGCAACTACCCCATTTGCCACCAATACACAAACGTCGATGCTTCATTAATGGCCATCAGAATTGCATTTCGTGATTGTGGTTCTTAAACAACCACGAAATGTTGCTGCATTTAATTTCACATGATTTTGCCGGAATTAGAATGCCGTGACATTGTATTCTTCTTTATGCTCCATAATTGATTTCAATTAAAAAGAAAAATGCTTATATTTGAACCGACTCCTCCTTTACTGCTACAGAAAGAGAAACAAGAAGTAATTGGTGTAACTATTTCACGTTCATTTAAATGTTAAAACTGATTTTCAACACTCATAAATAGGGGCAGTTGAGAGTTGAAAACGAAAGATAAATACTACTCATATTTACTTCTCTGACAAGTTCAAGTTTGATTACACTCAAAAAAGTTTCTTACATTCCATGCTTGCTGGTCTGTTAAACAAGTTTCTAGAGTTTCATGGATTGGTCACACAAGCTTCTCTTCACTACTTTTCTCTTTGTTGTAGCAGCCATTCATGAGGTTCAAGCAGGTGCCATGGTCACTGGCACTGTTTTCTGCGACCAATGCAAAGATGGCCAAAGATCCTTCTTCGATTATCCCATTTATGGTGAGATCCGTCACCTCTACGTTGTGGTATTGTTCTAGATTCAGAATGCACCATACACATCAGTCCCGTTTTTCTTTTCTATTGTTTTTGTCCAAATTTTCTCCCAATGGCAAACTTTTACTGGCATTCAAGTTTTTGTTTGTTGTTAATTTTTTTGTTTAGACTTACTTACTCTCAACCTTCCAAACTCAAATAAGCCAACTTGGAAACCTTAATGTGAGTATAATCTAAACTCCAAACCTCTTGCACTACTACCACAGATCACCTTCACCAATTGAACAAGCTAGTATTCACAACAATCAACATCTTATATATGTCCTCCATAACGCTCTGTACCAGTCAAAAAGGGCAATCATAGCCCAGTTTGGAGGGCCTTTGTTTTTAGCACTTGAAATTGTATATGAGCTTGAATAAGTAAAACTATGAGTATGGAAACTCTAAGCAGATATTGAAAAGAAGGATAGGAGTATGTTTTAATTTGCTCTTGTAAAGAAATAATGCTTGGCAAGAATTCATTTTTGCACAAAATTGTCCCATCACATAAATAAAAAGGGGGTAATATTTAGAACACTGCTTTCTGCAGGAATTAAAGTGAAAGTCAGCTGTGCAGATGGTAACGGGCAAACTACAATGTCAAGGGAAGAGACGACAAATATGTTAGGAAGCTACGTAATGAGATTTGATGGCACCCCAAACTTGAGTAATTGTTATGCTCAGGTTTCAGGCAGTGAACAAGGGTCTTCAGGTTGTAGTGTAGCTGCTGGTCCTGCCCAAAATCTCAGGCTAATCTTTACGATTTTTGATATGGAATTGTATGCTGTGGATTCTTTGCTCACTCAGCCAGCTCAGCCCATGTCATTTTGTCCAAAGTCAGCTAACCCAGTTTCTCCACCAGTCACACCTTCAACTCCTCCGGCACCCATCACACCACCTCCAGCACGCATCACACCCCCGCCAAGGTCTACTCCGCCTTTCAGGCTTCCACCAATGCCTCGATTGCCACCATTGCCTCCACTGCCTCCAATGCCACCAATGCCGTTTATGGAGGCAACGGCATGTCCACATCAGTAAGTGTTAATTCTTTTTATCCTGTCATATTAGCATAATTCCTAATCAAACTTCCAGCTAACTTGGACCCCAACTTAGTCAAATTCAAAAATTTAGCCTTATAGAAGTGGGAATAGCTTCACATGTGTATACGCACAAGCAAGCTTACTGTGAGTCTAGCATGCAACATATTAGAAAGCATCCATATGAAATATAAAGTGGGTAAGCAAGTTACACACTGCATAAGAGGGAGGGCATAGAAGTTAGAAATATTAGAACGCAAAAGCAATAAAACTGGACCACTGAATTTGTGACATCAATAAATCAACTAGAGTTTCACGAGGAACTTATGATGTTTGTCACATATTTTCTAAAGCATTTGATAGCTTTTAAATAGGTTAGCTCGTGATTGCCTGTCATTTACTATTTCACATAAGAATGAGGAGGGATATTTATTTTAATGCTTTGCAAAAAAGGGGTTGGAAATTGCCATTGGAAATAAAATGAGGACAATAACATGAAGGTCAAGAGTGTGAGCAGAAACTAGCTTGAAGTTTGTCTGATTAATGTCTTTTCTTCTGATCCATGCACGGTTTTATTCTCTGCCAGGTACTGGACAATGCCAGAGTACAAATGCTACTGGAGAGAAATGAATCGAGATTTCAAAGTTGCAGTTGTTTTCGGACCGATTGCCGGAAGACGATATGGAACAGATATGACTTTGTGGCAAGGATTGCAGGGAAGAGGAGATCCTTACAGGACTCTCCTGAGGGAAGGAACAACAGCTCTTCTGAACTCATATAATAGTCTTCAATTCCCTTACAATACAGTAAGTGTTATCACACATATGAATTTGGCATTGATGGGCTCTCCTCAGAGTGTACTTCTCACTGCTCTCCGGTTCATCAGGGCAAATTCCGGCTCCGGCAATTTGACCTGCAAATTCACTCCTTGCAAGTGATCATTCAGGAGTCTTCTCTAAGTTGGTCACATTTGCTTGCATTATTCATGCTTATTTGCTTACAGTCATATTATTTGTACGTTATTTTGGCTCTTTATGGTTGCTGCAATACTGCGCATGCATATTTGTACTAGATATTGGTCAATTTTCAATCTCACTAATTGAGTAGAATTATTTGAGTTTTCTTGGAGGAGGTAATGATTAATGTTGTTCTTGAACTTTTGTATTAATTAATCATTATCTTTACTAATTTAGTCCTATTTGAAGCAATGTAGTTTTAATAATCCTTCTGAGTACCACGGGCAGCTGATTAAGCAGTCTAAACACTCAGAATTTACACACAAACACATGACCAATGGGCACTGTTAGACTATCATATAATTACAACATGACTATAAATATCTAATCTTATTTATAAGAAAGAAGTTGAAGAATTATACCTATAGCATATAGCATGACACACATACCATACAAGGTCTAGATTATTTGTTCTTTCCTCAATACATTTCACTCCAACTTAAGATTGGAGACTCTTATTCTTTACACTATTTGATTAATCAAACGTTGATTGAATAGTTTTATATTTCACACGTGTATTTATGATAGTGTATTAATTGTTTAATAACTACTCATGTTATCTTAATTTTAATTATTAAAAATAGATTAATTTTAATGGTTTAAAAATGGGTAAGATTTTATATTAAAAATTGTACGGTCGACATTCTACTGTGATTAAATATGATATGAATGATTAATATACAATTAATTAAAGGGTATTAACATATTTACACATAAACACGATAAATTCTTCAAAATATATTCGTACAATTTGCCGGTTTTTATCTATATTGATAACCACAATATTGGTTTTCAAATTTTAATTAATTTTTTTAATTTTTATTTTTAAGCAAGTATTCACATGCGACATGAGTAATAATCAACTGTTTTATATTATATTTTAGTAAAATTTATAGTATAAATTAAAAATATTGATGTATAATTAAATGATTTAATATTAATTATATCATATTTTAAAGTCCGTATAAATTAATATTAAAAAAAGACTAAGAAAGAGAGAATCATGATTCTCTAAACTTTTATACAACATTAACAGACTTTGAAATCTGGTTGTTTTGGGGCAACAAGAGATTTCTACCTTTGAAAAAAGATACAAGTTTTGGTTGTTTTGGGGCAACACGATCAATTTCAATTAAAGCACACAAAGAACAAGACCGATGAGGGTCAAATCGTGAAAATAAAAAATGGCATGAGCGTAGCTAGCTAGAAAAGCCATCTTCTATTGCCAAATCGGAATGCCGTAGACAAGAGCCTGCAGTGTGAAAACCTACCTCTCGTCCTCATCCCCATATGTGTGGTCTCGGTACTTCCATCTAGCAAAATAGAGTCGTGCCCACAAGCAGTTACTTAATGATTGAGCTTGTGTATGAATGCCAAATTCTTATGCATACTTCTATGAAGTCATTTCCTCAACATTTTTGGGGTGTTGTTGCTTCAATGTTGAGCAAGTAAACTTAGAACACGTTGCAACTTCAGTAACCACTTGATTCATGTAGGGCGTTAGTGTGGTATTAATTTTTATACCATTTATTTACATATTTATAATTTTACAATAATATTATAATAATAACAAACATAATCGAACCTTTAATTCAGAAAGTTTCATCTTACCAAAGGCTTATCAATTTAATAACTTGCTTTCAAGCAAAACCAGCTCACGTCGAGAAATCCGCAGACTCTACCCAGTTCTCAGGGGCTTCATTGCGGTGAACCCAGATGCATTATGGCATTACGATAAGGCTGATCAAGAGCGTAAAGCTAAAGCAGCAAGGTCAAAACCCGAATTGCGCGGTATTCCAATTTTTCTCAAGGACAATATAGCAACCAAAGATAAAACGAACACGACTGCTGGCTCATTTGTGCCTCGAGATGCACCTGTTGTTTCCAAGTTGAGAAATGCTGGGGCTATTATTTGTTGAAAAACTTTAGAGACGATGTATTCTAGCATAATAAATCACAAATGCAAGATTAATACAGTAAGCGTTATCCTTGAGGAAAGATTCCATCTCTTTGGGGTAACATCTTAGTATAAATTACGCTTAATAGCGGTTTAACTTCTAAGATTCAAAGTTCTAAAGAGTATTTTCCTAAATATAGAACCCTAGAATAACTATAAAATGTATATTCTTTGGTGTTAAAATAAAGATAACAATAAAAAGATTACTTCAGTCTCTCAATTATTTTTCTCAAAGCATTGGTCGTCTCCTTTTATAGTATGTTCTGCCACCATTAAAATACAAATTAATATTATCATTGTATTAATCATTAGTAAAAAATTTGTAGATAATAAGTAAATAATAGTATAGGTTAGAATATATAATGAATGATCAATTAAATCATATTTTGTAGTCAACAAATAAATAAAATATTAATTACAAATTTAATATATATATATATATATATATATATATCAGAATCAATTAATTATGATAGGATGTATTTTGAAATAAACAAAATATCCAACATCAATTTGGAGAAGGCTAGGTTGAGTGAGTAACTAATTATAGGACATTTGATTCATCCAATAGTTGATGTGCTACAAGTGGCCAAAAAAAGGTAAGTCAAGAATCATTTTTTGGGATAAGAATTACTTTAAACTTTACAAATTAATAATCAGTTGAGCAAATAATTATGTGCAATGGTGGCAGATGGCAATATGTCAAGATTTTAATACTATAATTACTGTAGGATCTGTTTGTTGAAAATACGTACAAGTGTCTTATTCTGTAGAACTTATCTTTAAGGTTATTACTATCTTTTATTAAATTTTAAGAGATTAATTTAGATAGAAATTAGTTTAGATATTAATTATAGTTGTTTATGCTTAAAATTTGCTGTAGTTATTTAACCTTGTAAAAATTTCTTTGAGTTTTAGGTATGGAAGCTAATCTTTTTTGTCTAATACTTTTTCAGTTTTAATATTAGTGTTCCTTCTTTTTCATATCATAGTCTCAACTACAAATTGGTATTAGAGCAGTTTATTTTGAAGGACCTATAAGATTGTGTGATACAAATACAAACTTTCACAACGGAGATTGATACACAATCATCTTTTATCATGTTGCTCCACCTATTTTTGATGGCCAAAATTATCAAGCATTGGCTATTAGGATGACAGTCTACCTTGAAGCATTAGATCTTTTGAGGAGGCTATAGAAGAAGATTATGACATTCCACGCACTGCCATAAAATCCAACGATGGCACAAATAAAATATCATGAAGAGAGAAAGACAAGTCAATCCAAAGGCCAAAGCATGTCTTTTCTTTGCCATTTCAAGCACCATATTTACCAGGATCATGAACTTGGAATCAGCCAAAAACATATGGGACTACCTCAAAAAGAGTACCAAGTCAAGAAAGAACAACATGCAGTGCTCAATTTGATTAGAGAGTTCGAGATAGTGAAAGATGAAGGAATCAGCAATGATTAAAGGACTATTCTAACAAACTATTGGGACATTGTTAACAAAGTAAGATTGCTAGGTAAGGATTTTTCTAATGAAAGAATTGTCCAAAAAATTCTTGTAACTTTATTTGAAAAATATAAGTCTAAAATTTCTTCTTTGGAGGAGTTTAAAGATTTGTTAAATCTATTCTTAGCAAAGTTAGTTAATGCTTTGTAGGCTCAAGAGCAAAGAAAAATGATGAGAAAAAAATAAAGAGGGAAGCAAGTCAAACAATGACAATAATAATGATGAGAATTCACTTTCACCCTTATTACAAAAAGTCAAACCATATACCAAAGAGGTGTTGATGTGAAGGCCTGATATCAAATGCAAAAAGTGTGGCAATATAGGGACACATGGAGAGGGTTTGCAAATCGCAACAGTCTGAAACAATAAAAGTATCCATATAATTACAAGTGGAAGAACAACTTTTTGTGGCAATGTGTTTTGCCATCACCACCAACTCAAGTGATTTTTAGTTGATAAATAGTGGTTGCACTAACCATATGACCAACAATCAAGCTCTTTTTACAAAGATTAATAAAACTATAATTTTTAAAGTAAAAAATTAGAAATGGTGAGTTTATTTTAGTCAAGGGAAAAAGAACAATAGCTATTGAAAGTTTGACGAATTTAAAGCACATTACTGATGTTTTATGTGTGCCTGATATTAATCAAAACTTGCTTAATGTTAGACAACTAGTTGAAAAGGGCTTCAAAGTTATTTTCGAAGACAAGTGTTGCTTGATCAAGGATGCAAAGGGTAAAGATGTGTGTAAAGTGAAGATAAGAGCCAAGAGTTTTGCTTTGAATTTGATGAAGAATAAGCAAGCAAAACTTATAAGTCATGTAAGCAATGCAGAATTGTAACACAAAAGACTTAGGCACTTTCATCATGCCAGGCTTATATATATGTAGAAAAAAAACTTTGTGAAGGGTGTGACAACAATAATGATGAGAATTCACTTGCCCTTATTGCAAATGTCAAACCATATACTAAAGAGATGTTGGTGAAGGCCTGATATTAAATGCAAAAAGTGTGGCAATATGGGACACATGGAAAGGGTTGTAAACCGCAATAGTTTGAAACAGTAAAAGTATCCACATAATTAAAGGGGAAGAACAACTTTTCGTGGCAACGTGTTTTGCCATCACCAACAACTCAAGCGATTTTTGGTTAATAAACAGTGGTTGCACTAACCATATGACCAACGATAAAGCTCTTTTTACAGAGATTTAAAGCACATTACTGATGTTTTATATGTACTTGATATTGATCAAAACTTGCTTAGTGTCGGACAACTAGTTAAAAAAGGCTTTAAAGTTATTCTTGAAGATAAATGCTGCTTGATTAAGGATGCAAGGGGTAAAGATGTGTCTAAAGTGAAGATGAGAGCCAAGAGTTTGGCGTTGAATTTGATGGAGAATAAGCAAGCAAAACTTACAAGTCATATAAGCAATGCAAAATTGTGGCACAAAAGACTTAGGCACTTTTATCATGCCAAGCTTCTATATATGTAGAAAAATAACTTTATGAAAAGTGTACCGGTATTGAATGATAAACTAGGAAATTGTGTGGCTTGTTAATATGGAAAGCAAGTTAGAAAATAATTTCTTCAATTAATATGGAGAGCATCACACTAGCTCTAATTTATACACACTAATGTTAGAAGACCTTAGGTAACTCCATCCTTTAATGAGAATTAAAGTGATTTAAGGTTACACATAACAAGGTCGAACAGTAGAAAGAGTTTCTTTATCCTCCACCAATGAGAATTAGTCAAAATGATACTATTATAGATACCAATGAGTCCTTTCAACATTTATCATCAGCCATAATCAAGAATAAGAAATCAAAACGACAGCTTAAACATGAATGCTGTCAGGAACAAAAATTTGCCATTAATCTCTGTCTTGAATTAGCTAAGATTGGTGATTTTAGCTCATGCTCTTACAAGGGTAAGTGTCATTTCAACTATGACTTAGAATCCTTCAAAGCTCAGAAACTGATTGATCTAAAAGGTGAATGCCCATTTTTAAGTGCTGAAGGCCCGTGCCCTTGTGGTTTGGCCTGCAGATTTTTAGGTACTTATATAGATGTTGCTCTTACTAATACTTCAAACAAGCAGAAGAAAAGTTCCGAGGTTAATGGATTGAACAAAAATGTTCAAAAGTTTTTGTGGAAGCATAAAATGAAATTCTCAAAAGTTGAAGCCAAACTCAAATCTCTTGGGCTTCTAGTTGAGAATGAAGCAAGATAAAGAAGAAGGAAATGTCGTTAACTCTAATAATTATCATGCAACTGATGAAAGTGGTTGCACCAAAAGAATGGAGACAACTAGCATTTCTTATTGGAATGACTTAGCTACAAGAATAGGTATATACTTGGTGGTTTTTTAGATGTTATCCCACAATGACTGAATTGGCGTCTACCTTCTTACTTTGGTCGTGATAACCTTGAGACAATAATGGCCTTTGATTTTGCAGCTGAATGATTCGAATATCTGAGATGTTGCTTGTCAAGGTTCTCTGTGGCTTTACATTTGCACCAAAATCCTTCCAAAAGTAAGATTTAAAGATTTAAAAAAAATTAAGTGTTTGCAAATACTAACACAAGAAGAAAATTGTTGAAAATATATACAAATTTTTTAGTCTAGAAAACTTATCTTTAAGATTATTATTATCTATTACTAGATTTTAAAAGGCTAGTTTAGATAAAGATTAATTTAGATATTAATTATATTTAAAAATTGTTTATACTTAAAATTCTCTATTATTATTTAACCTTATAAATACTCCATAGGCTTTGAGTTTTAGGTGCAGAAGTTCGTCTCTTTTATCTAATATTCTTTTGGTTTTAATAGTAGTATTCCTTCTTTTTCATATTACATTCTCAACTACATGTTTGTAACTGCATTGTTTTTACCCAATTTTGGAAGCACAACAATTGAAGCTTTCCAATCAAACAAGACAATCGTCAAGTCAACCAAACCACCACAGCATCTTAGGATCCTTCAGCTATGTCACAACTGGCCAAGATCTTCCTACCTTGCACACCAAGTAGCCATGTCCATATTCTAACTGTTACACAAGAAAGACATCATTGACTAAGGACAACAATTCTCTATAATCCAGTAATTGCTGGGACATTACACCAATCTCTCCTACAGTCTTCAGAATAGTACAAAACAAAATATACTTTTCTATGTTCTTATGTTTTGTAATTACAGTTGTAAATTCCCAAGGCTTCTAGCATAATCTTATAATATATACACCAGTAATATTTATCACTGTAAACCAAGAAAGGCAATACAAAAATCTCTGCTTTCATTCCAAAGTTCTTTTGACTGCAAGTCACTGAAAAACCTTTCTTCATTTTCATCCTATTTAACTTGGTATCAGAGCCATTTCAATAGCAAATAATGTCGAAACACCTCGAATGCAAGCTCGAGCACCTCACTCATTCCACAAAATCAACACTTTTCCAGCGGCATCTCCTTTAGTGCGCCAATCAAGTTGGACAGATACAACTTTCTAATTTGGAAGACCAAAGCTCTGTTGACCATTAGGGAGAATGACCTTGAAGGTTATATTAATGGCATCAAAAGAATGCTAGAAATGTTCATCTCCATTGCAAATGAACAACAAAATGTTTAGAAAATTGAAAACCCAGCTTTTTATTAGTTGAAGAAACAAGACCAAGTTTTGTGAACTGGCTACTTTCCACCATAAATGAGAATGCATTCATCTCCTTCACGGATTGTATCACTTCAAAGAATCTCTAGGAGGCTATTTCAAGGTTTTATTCCTCACAAAGTCATGTCAGAATCATGCAACTTAAGCACTTGCTATAGACAACCAAGAAAGGTTTCATGTCCATCAGTGATTTCTTCTAAAAAATGAAGAGCTTCTCAGACATAAAAGAGTATAAGCGAGGAAGACTTGGTGGAACATATTTGAATGAACTTGGTTAAGAATATGATGCAATCGTGGTAAACATTTCATTTAGGATTGATTTGCTGACCTTGGAAGATGTTTTTGCGTAGCTTCTTGTTTTCAAAAGCAGGCTTGAGCATAACAGCCTCTCAGACAATATCAAGGTTGAAACAAATCTCTACATAATTATATCTTTCTCGACTTTCCATAGAATACTTTATATAGTCTTTCTAACTAATATCTCTACATAATTAGATTAACTATATATACATCGAGACTCAACTCTTGAAGTTACATAATTAATAACTGCAATTACATTAATATTTCTTACATTGTATAACACGTGATCTAGTGTTATATATATATTTTTTCTGTCAAGTACTTAATTTTTCACACCACAAATCAATCAATTCAATAACACGTTAAATTGAAAGCATTAAGAACAAATTATACAAATAAAATAAATATCAAATCTATTGGTACTTCAAAAATAGTTAACACATAATTTACAAAAGTTTCATCATTCCCCTAAGTCAATCAAATCTAGTCAATCATGATTTTGAGTTCAATAACACAAAAAAAATTAAATAAAACATAAATATAAGCAAAGGAATAAGAAAACCCAAAAAATAAATCTTCAATGCATGCTTGATTGTCTTCTCTGCTTCTTTTTCTTGCACTAGTCTTCTTAGTCCTTTGTGCTCTTCCTTAGCTTAATGGCCATCCCTTTTCTTTCTTTTCATAGAGTTAAAGCCTTTTTCATTTTAGGATTGGGAAAATATTTTATTTTTCTCTTTCAAATTAAACTTTTCACTTGAAATTTATTTCTAATCCATTTTTCTCTCTTTCTAAGACTCCTTTTCCCTCTTTTAAGTAAATTTCTTTAACTTCAATTTTTCTCTTTAAGTTTGGTTTCAAAATTTTCTATTTTTAACTATTGTGACTCATCGCAACTGCTCAAAATTTTCCCATTGTAGTGAAATTCACTGCAATTGTAATTTATATCTTCATTGCAGTGGCTAGTAAAATATACTATTTATGACTTTTATCTTCGAAGTCAACTATTTGTTTAATTTTAAGTTATTCTATTCTATTCTCCTATAAAATAAAAATAACAAAAATACCGTAAAATAACTTGCCAAAATAAGTTATCAATTAGATGTGTTTTGAAGGATAAAGATAGGATAGTGTTGCTTTAAAGGGTGTCTAAAATGTCGCACCTGTTGAAGAGCACAAGAGGAAGTGAAGACAATCATCTAGGAGTCATGCCCAAGCCCATTATTGCTTATTTAATTGGTGAACAATGAAATATTGTGGAGGCATTCAGAAGCTACGGGAAAGAAGAAAGAGAAAAAAGAAAAGAGGAGAAGATGGACAAGAAGGAGAAGGGGGAGAAGAAGAAAAAGAAGAAAAAAAAAGGGAAAAAAGGTGGTGCTCGATAAGAGAAATAAGGAACAAGTTATAAAAATGCACCCACTTTAGATCCAGGAAGGTAATTCACATACAATGGAGTGTTTTAATAGAAAAAAAAATTGCTTAAATTCTTTAATAAATTTAGTAACGTTATTATTGTTAAATTATACTCCGGTGTTTGAAATTCTGTGAAATGATATAAATAATTTATTTTGTTATTAATATGTATGATTGAATCATAAAAGATGATATGGTCTTAGTTAGCACAGTGACTATACATTCAATTTCAGTTTTTCGGTAAAAGCCCATAAACTTTAAATCTTGGGCCGCAATTCTTGGGTATAAAGCTTGTAAAGTATGGAGACAACACATTTTTGGACGGCTGTCTCTATGAATAGTGCCCTAAAATTATATATTATACATAG
Source organism: Xylocarpus granatum (assembly GCA_019650275.1). NCBI lineage: Eukaryota > Viridiplantae > Streptophyta > Magnoliopsida > Sapindales > Meliaceae > Xylocarpus > Xylocarpus granatum. Next base: position 73,755 of record BNST01000054.1, on the reverse strand, counting down.
TGATAATTATTCTTGTGTCATCGTTATAGTGTGTATGTGTGTGTGTGTCTATATATATATATATATATATAATATATTATATATATATATATATTCTTGTTATTTGATTTGATTAATTGGTAGTGTAATTATTTTTAAATTTAGTTGACAAATATTAGTTATAAGTGAATATCCCGCAGGCTTTAACTCACCCCTTATTTTTCAGGTTTTGGATACAATAGAAATACGTAAACCATGAGGGACGCTATAATCTTGCTAGAAGCACTTAGGAGTGTACAATTTTGCGATGTACAATGTAATTGATAAAATATTAAAAATAACTTGTAAACTGTACAAATTTAATTATCATGATATAAAAAAAATTTTGATGTTATATTGTGTGAATAATAGTTGAAGTTTCACGAGGTATATTAAGAGTATTTAGAATTTTAATATATTACAAATTCATGTGGATATCGCTTCTGTTAGAGTAATTCTGTCAAATTATCCCCAAACATAATATTTTTCCTTACATTATTTCTATAAAAACCTTAATTTACGAACCCTAATTTAGAGGGCATGACAGCTTGGTATTAGAGCATAAGTCATCGATCCTATAGATATTTTATTATAGTTGAATAATAGCTATGCCCTAAAAAGCAATGGAAGGTGACCTTAGCTTAAGAAGAATATGATTGAACCATGGCAATAGCATTAGAAGAGTCTGGCACCACCGATGAAAGGGGAGAAGGTTCAATAAAGAGGCTAGATCCATTTCCAATACGAGCGAAAGGGATTACTTATAGGAATATTCCAATGAAAAAGTTAGATCTTTTTCCCTCGAGAAAAGTAGATCCGTTCTCTGTCCGACTTACCATGCACGCACCTCCATCACCTTCTAAATTAGAGTCACCTGCACCAGCTTTCTCCACTAGTGCTAGCAAAACCAGATTTGAAGATTATAGGCAACAAGTAGGTTCCAAGCTAAAATATAATTCTAATAGATCAGTGGCAAGGCACAACGCCAGACTTGTCGCCAAAGAGTTCCACCAAGCTGCTAGAATTTTGATTATAAAATCAATTGATACACCATGAGTTATAGAAACGTTGTCTTCTGATTGCTGTGTGAAGTTAATGACCTAAAATTAATCTAAATCATATAAATCTAAAACTTTGAAATAGAAAACATTTTCTTTTTCTCCCAGACCGACCACATAGAAAAAAAAACACTCATCTCCCATCTTCTTCAATTTTATTCCTTGTTATTACTTTATGGAGATGACGAACAAAATCCGCGTGTTCTATTACTTGTATTCCGACCCAAATCCAAATCCAGCCAAGTCCACTCTTATTATGTATTAATTTTACAAATTCAGAGGAGGTGTCTGGTTAGAGATTTAAATAGATGTGTGTACAGAATTTTAATCCAAATATAAAGGAGGATTATGTAAGATCAATTCACAGCAATTCAAACCACACTGAAACAAGGTAAGATCACTGCCACCGTGCGTGGATGACATAGCGGTTGCAGGAAATGATACAGAAGAAAGGGTGGCCCCTTGGCTTGATTAAGGAATCTTTTTGTTTTAAAGAAAATATGCCTTAGATTTGTTACAGTAGACTGTTATGCCCGCATGTCAACCGGCTGATACACCAGTAGAAAATTTTATCCACTAGAAATATAAATTAGCTAAGCGTAGTTGCCCGTTTTACTGGCTTGAATGATCCACACATGAAACACAAGTAAGGAGTACAAATTTTTCTCCAAAAATTCAATGATGTAGTAGCAGAAACGACATGGAAAAGCTTAGTTCTTCTCATCTCAAATTACAAACAAACGGACAGAGAACAGTAGGAACATAAATTGACAGGAGCGGTCAGGAAAGGTTCAAGTGGGGTTTTCCGCTTCCCAAAAGATAAAATAAAACAAAACTAAACGTGATTCACGAGAGATCCGGAAACACGACCCCGAAAAAAAAACAAAAAACCTGTGCTCAAAGATTCTCCACCATAAAATTTTGCCGGAAAAAAAAACAAAAAACCTGTGCTCAAAGATTCTCCACCATAAAATTTTAAAAAATATTTTTAATTTTTTTTAAGGATACAAGCTTCACCACGTGTATGTATATAATTTTTACACATAACAACCAATATGATAAGGAAAATTTGTATATAATTTTTTAAAATTTATAAATTAATTTTATATTTTATTATATAAATTAAAAAATTAAAAATGAAATTTAAATAATTTATTATTAATTTTACTAAATTACCAAAATTAAGAGAAGAAAAACGAGGCAAAGATCCTAATCATTAACAAAATATAAATAAAATTAGAGAGTCATGTGCTGTTCAATCTGAAAGAAGTATAATACTTCCTGAGCTAACCAAGGTGTCTTTTAAGACCACAAATTATGTATTGAAAAATTTATGGGTCATTAGTCTCAATCAAGGAATAATTTGAATGGCCAAAACTCATGAATACACATATTAATTTTAATACAACATGAATAGATAAAATTTGTGGGTGAAGTTAATGAGTATTTAAGAAGAAAAATTTTGGAGCGATTATAAACTGTAAAATTTAGGTTTGATCGAACTTTCTCATTTTTGATTCGGTAGACTGGACTATAAATAGGAGTGGAAGGTAATGCAGATTGCAGCAACCCCCTCTCTAAACCACTATGGATCCTTATTCATTAGAGCTCTTAGCTTTACTGATTATTCTCTATTGTTTGCGGAGAATTACGGTGAAATCTGACAACAAAAGCAAGGAAAATACTGCCCCTGAACCATCTGGTGCATGGCCTCTCATCGGCCATCTTCATCTTCTAAATGGCCATGAACCCATCTGTAAAATACTTGGAGCCATTGCTGACAAAACTGGCCCCATATACTCGTTAAAGATTGGCAAACATCCAACATTAATCGTGAGCAGTTGGGAAATCGTCAAGGAGTGTTTCACAACCAATGACCGAGTTCTGGCCACGCGGCCAAGTATAGCAGTAGGCAGGTATCTGGGCTATAACAACGCCATTTTTGCACTTGCTCCCTATGGAAAATACTGGCGGGATATTCGCAAAATAGCCACAACCGATCTTCTCTCAAGTCACAGGCTTGAAATGCTTAAGCACGTACGCTACTCAGAAATTAGCACTTTCATCAAAGATTTGTACTTACTTTGCGCTGAAAACGCCCACAGTTCTGCTGAGGTTGCTATAAGTAAGTTAATAGAGCAGTTGACTTTCAATATAAACCTTAAACTGATGGTTGGAAAGCGGTTTTCAGCTAGAGAATACGGCGAACCAGGCAGTCAGGCCTGCCGTATCAAGAAAGCCATAAAAAAAGCTACGTATTTAGCCGGGGTGTTTGTGATGGAAGATGCCGTACCGTGGCTTGAGTGGATTGATTTTCATGGGCATGTGGGCTCAATGAAGAGGACTGCCAAAGAAATTGATAGTATTATTGGAATTTGGCTTGAAGAACATCTTCAGAGAAAATTGCTGAGCGAGACGGACAGTGAACGTGACTTCATGGACGTGTTGCTATCAAAACTCGAAGAAGATATTATAACGTCTGGCCACACACGTGATACCGTCGTCAAAGCAACCGCTTTTGTAAGTTCAATTATTTGATAACTGAGCTAACTAAACAACTATGGCAGAAAACTCATTCGAATAAAATTGTTTTGTAGATTCTAATCTTTACAGGCGCTGAAAGCACTTATATCGGAGCAACTTGGACACTCTCCCTGTTACTGAACCACCGGAAGGAGTTGAAAAAGGCACAGGAAGAGTTGGACATGATAGTTGGAAAAGATAGATGGGTAGAGGAGTCAGACATCAAGAATCTGAAATACCTTCAAGCAATAGTCAAGGAAACCCTGCGATTATACCCACCAGGTCCTGTAACAGGACTCCGAGAGGCCATGGAAGATTGCAAAATTGCTGGCTATTTTGTCCCTAAAGGCACACGTTTGATCGTTAACATATGGAAGCTGCACAGAGACCCTCGGATGTGGGAAAATCCATGCGAGTTTCAGCCAGAAAGGTTTCTGACGACCCATGCCAACGTTGACGGCAACGGTCAGAACTTTGACTACATTCCGTTCAGTTCTGGAAGAAGATCATGCCCTGGAATGACTTCTGGCTTAAAAATTGTTCATTTAATTGTTGCTAGGGTTCTTCAGGGATTCGATTTGGCACCTGTGGGGAATGTGCCCGTTGACATGCAGGAAGGTCTAGGCCTCGCGTTGCCCAAATTGAATCCTCTTGAAGTTGTCATCACGCCACGCCTTTCTAATGGCTTATATCAAGCCCTTTGAAGATTTAAATGTTATGTGAAGCAAAATCTAGCTCCATGTTTATGCAATAAGGTCAAATCAGTTGTTGAGTGCCAGACTACAGAGGAGTAATGGCTCTGGGTCGGTTATTGTAATAATAATAATAATAATGACAGTAATCTTTTGGTGATATGCATTTCATTTAAAGAAAATGATAATCCTTTGATGATATGTATTTGATGACATTAAAAATTATATTTTAAATAAATTAATTTAAATATCAATATTTAAAATATATATATGATATAAGAAAGTGGTGTGCTTATCAATCTGAATGAATTATCCCTCGTGACCTAACCAAGGTTTCTTTGACACCACAAATCCTGATATTATACTACAAAAAGACACGTGTACTCAAGATTCAGCAATGAATAGGAGTGGAAGCTAATGTAGATTGCCGCAACCCTCTCCTTAAACCACTATGGATTCTTATTCATTAGACTTCTTAGCTTTGTTGATTAGTCTCTATTGTTTACGGAGAATAATGGCAAAATCTGACAACAAAAGCAAGAAAAATACGGCCCCTGAACCATCTCGTGCCTGGCCTCTCATCGGCCATCTTCATCTTCTAAATGGCCATGAACCCATCTGTAAAACATTTGGAGCCATTGCTGACAAAACTGGCCCCATATACTCACTAAAGCTTGGCAAACATCCAACATTAATCGTGAGCAGTTGGGAAATTTGTCAAGGAGTGTTTCACAACCAATGACAGAGTTTTGGCCACGCGGCCAAGAATAGCAGCAGCCAGGTATCTGGGCTATAACAACGCTATTTTTGCAGTTGCTTCTTATGGAAAATACTGGCGGGATATTCGAAATGTAGCTACAACCGATCTTCTCTTAAGTCACAGGCTTCATCAAATGCTTAAGCACGTTCGCTACTCAGAAATTGGCACTTTCATCAATGATTTCTACTTTGTGCTGAAAGCGCAGACAATTCTGCTAAGGTTACTATAAGTGAGTTAATAGAGCAGTTAACTTTCAATATAAACCTTAAACTGATGGTTGGAAAGCGGTTTTCAGCTACAGAATACAGCGAACCAGGCAATCAGGCTTGGCGTATCCAGAAATCTATAAAAGAAGCTTTGTGTCTGGCCGGGATGTTTGCGTTGGGAGATGCCGTACCGTGTCTTGAGTGGATTGACTTTCAAGGGCTAGGCTCAACGAAGAGGACTGTCAAGGAAATTGACTGTCATTGGAAGTTGGGTTGAAGAACATCTTCAGAGAAAATTGCTGACCGAGACGGACGGTGAACGTGAATTCATGGGCGTGTTGCTATCAAAACTCGAAGAAGATATTATAATGTCTAGCCACAAACGTACTACCGTCGTCGAAGCAACCGCTTTTGTAAGTTCGATTATTTGATAACTGGTGTAACTAAACAATTACGACAGAAAACTCATACAAGTTAAATTTATTTTGCAGATACTAATCTTTACAGGCGCTGAAAGCACTAATAGTTAAGACATCTGGTAGCTGAGATTTTGGCTTGGCTGTAAGCCCAACGCTGTGAGTCCAGTCCACCAGTGAATTGTATCTTCTCGTCAAAGAAATCTGAGCAGATCTTTGGAACTGCTCCTCTTTCATCCTTGCGTGTGCTTCTCTCACTAACCATAAAATCTGACTGCATTATGATTGAAAGAACATACCTACTACTCTGTCATGCCATACCTTTACCTGTTTTCGTGTTGTAAACTGTATAGGGTCTATGTATATATGCTGAGTTACCATGAAATAAAAATGTATCTAGCTTGCCTTTGACTACACTTTTGTGTTCCTGCAATTTTTCTCAAACTTTCAACTCTAACATCGTAACAACTTGGATACTCTCCCTGTTACTGAACCACCCGAAAGAGTTGGACATGATTGTTGGAAGAGATAGATGGTAGAGGAATCAGACATCAAGAATCTGAAATACCTTCAAGCAATAGTCAAAGAAACCCTGCGATTATACTCACCAGCTCCTGTAACAGGACCGCTAGAGGCCATGGAAGATTGCAAAATTGCCAGCTATTTTGTCCCAAAAGGCACACGTTTGATCGTTAACATATGAAAGCTGCACAGAGATCCTCCGATGTGGAAAAATCCATGTGAGTTTCAGCCAGAAAGGTTCATGACGGCCCATGCTAATGGTGACGGCAACAGTCAGAACTTTGAATACATTCCGTTCTGCGCTGGAAGAAGATCATGCCCTGCAAGGACTTTGGGCTTAAAAGTCGTTAATTTAATTGTTGCCAGGATTCTTCATGGATTCGATTTGGCAACTGTGGGGAATGTGCCCGTTGATATGAAGGTCTAGGCTTGACCAAATTTAACCCTCTTGAAGTTGTCATCATGCCAAGCCTTTTTAATGATTTATTTCAAGTCCTTTGAAGATTTAAATGTTATATGGATGAAAATCTAGTTCCATGTTTATGAAATAAAGTTAAATTATTTGTTGAGTACTCGGCTATCCATGAGTAATGTCTCTAGGACAGTTAATGTAATAATAATAATAATCATAATAATCTTTTTCTATATGTATTTCGTTTTAATAATAATTAATATTAAAAATTATTTTTTAAATAAATTAATTAAATTATCTTTACAATCTTAATCTCTTTTACACACATAATTAATTAAACTTATACAACCGGAGAATTTTAGCGTACGGTGGACCTATGGCACATATTCCCTTACTTGTCCGATCGGTAAGAGCAGTCTGCATGGAACCTTTTAGCAACTTCATAAAATTTGTTTTTTGATTTCTATTGGCGAAAATGGAGTATCAACTTAGCATGTGATGATATGTTAAGAGAGACGAGTGGGACACAAGTTCTGCCGACTATTAGGGAGAATGACCTTGAAGGTTGTATTGATGGCATCAAAAGAAGCCAGAAATGTTCATCTCCATTGCAAATGAACAAAAAATGTTTAGAAAATTGAAAACCCTGCTTTTTATTAGTGGAAGGAACAAGACCAACTCTTGTTGAACAGGCTACTTTCCACCATGAGTGAGAATGCATTCATTTCAAAGGATCTATTTCAAGGTTTGATTCCTCACAAAGTCATGTCAGAATCATGCAACTTAAGCACCAGCTATAAACAACCAAGAAAGGTTCCATGTCCATTTGTGATTTATTCTAAAAAATGAGGAACTTCTTAGACGCCCTAACCATAATTGGAAAGAGTATAAGTGAGGAACACTTGGTGGAACATATTTTGAAAAAACTTGGTTTAGAATATGATTCAATCGTGGTTAACATTTCATCTAGGATTGATTTGCTGACCTTGGAAGATGTTTTTGCACAGCTGCTTGTTTTCAAAAGCAGGCTTGAGCATAACGGACTCTAAGACAATATCAAGGTTGAAGCGAATCTTGCTGCAAACACCGACACCTAGAGCCAACAAAAGAGAAACACCAGAACAAGTGATCAAGCAGGCAGAAACCCCTTACCAAGGACTTACCAAGGAAGAAACCAGTCTAATAATTGTTAAATTATTTTGACAGCATGATCTCGACAAGATTTTTCTTACGACTTTCCATCACCAAATCCTGCTTTTATAGGCTTAATTTAGATAGTCATGGAGTTATGGAGAATCGCGTTAATAACTTTCCCTGTAGTGGCCAGCAGCAGGTGGGGGGCAGTCGGGTAACTGGCTGTGTGTGGTGGGTGGTTAAACGGTCGTGGGTCAACGTGCCTATCAATGTGGAGAGAATTTTAACAGAACGTGGAACCTTAACTATTCCGGATCCTGGATTCAAATGGAGAAGACAATATTCTGAGATGTTACAGACAGGACAGGCATCCCGTTTGGGGATGCCTGGGGTGAGCGGGTTTTTGAGTGGTCGATCGTGGGGGAAACATGTGATCACATCAAAAACTCCTAGTCTGTTGACTATTATTGATTTCATGAGACAGTCTTTCCTTCACAGCTAAATCTTTATTTTCTTTTCTCAGAATTTGATACTTCTAGCAGTATTATTAAAAGAAGCAACCATAAACAATCTCAAACATGCTTCAAGCAAAAGCAACTCTCGTCGAGAAACTTGTCGAGTTCTACCTCCAATAAATCTACAGACTCAACCCAGCTCTCAGAGGGCGGCTCATAGACGTGAACCCAGATGCCAATAAGGCTTATCAAGAACGCAAAGCGAGAGCAGTAGGATCATGTGCACGGTACTCCGAATTTCGCTGAATGGAAAATATTTATTTATTTGTATTAAATATAATTTATATTTTAAAATTTTATTAATATAAAATTTTAATTAATTTAAAAATAAATATTATTAATATATTATTATGCTATTTAAAAAATTAAATATTAAAACTTTTAAAAGTTTACAATACAATTATTATAATATAATATTTTATGTAATAAAAATTAGAATATTTTATCATCATAAATAATATCATTTGAAAATTTTTATAATAAAATTTATAATTTTAATTAAATAATTTATAAATTTTATTTTAATATTTAATAATAATACAAATAAAGAAAAAAAAACAAAAATTCATTAAAAATTTATAAATATTTGCGTGAGTTTAGTAAGTATTATAAAATATTTAGAAATATTTGTTCCAAATCCGATTCGCTGCAATTCTTAATAGAAATGAAAAAAGAATCTCGAACTTATTTATTATTAAAATTTTTTTTTAAAAAAATTATTTTAAGTTAATGATTTAATTTTAATATAAATTAAATCAATTAAGGGTATTATTATAAATTTTTAATTACAAACTAATTATATGATTATTAATATTTATATAATATAATATTATTTATTAATTATATATTTTATTTAATTGATTAATTTTAATATAAATGTATTAAAATTAATTATAAATATAAAATTATTTTTTAAAATTTTTTCGGATGTTATCATTTTATATATTTAAAGGGTATTAAGGTATCATATCTTCAGTCGATCATTGGAGTGGTCTTAGTATAGCCACCAATTCCTCGCCGTTGAGGTTGAGCGTTTCTCTCTTTTCGTCTCTGATTTTTGATATTTCTAGCAATTTTCTCTGTGGGTCAATTGCCACAGTGAGTCTTACTATGGCTACCGATTCAAAATTCTCAGACTCAATCCCGTCCTCAGAGGATTCAAAGAGGTCAACCCCGATGCAATAAACCAAGCTGATGAGGCTGACCAAGAGCGTGAAGCTAAAGCAGCAAGGTCAAAGATTGATTTGCACGGTATTCCCATTTTTCTGAAAGATAATATAGCAACCAAAGATAAAATGAACACAACTGCTGGTTCATTTGCGTTGCTAGGCTCAGTGGTGCCCCGGGACGCATTTGTCGTTACCAAGTTGATTCAAGCTGGGGCTATTATTTTGGGAAAAGCTAGCATGAGTGAGTGGGCACGTTTTAGGACATTTGATGCACCCAACGGTTGTTGTGCTAGAAGCAGTCAAGGGAAAGTAAGTGGAAGATCATATTCAGAAAGAAATTTTGTCAGAAACAAAGCACTGTCAAATTGTTCTTGATCATATTTTTGAATCAACTGCTAAATTGTGTCTCATCTTCTGAATTTGTTTGCAGAATCCTTATGTTTTATCAGCGGATCCTTGTGGGTCAAGTAGTGGATCAGCTATATCAGTGGCAGCAAATATGGCAGCAGTGTCGCTGGGGACTGACTGATGGCGCCATTTTATGCCCATCTGGTTCTAACTCAGTTGTGGGAATCAAACCAACTGTTGGTCTTACTAGCAGTGACGGCGTCATCCCAATCTCTCCTAGACAAGACACTGTTGGGTAAGTGATGTTAAATATCTCCACACCATGTTCTTAGATGGTCTGATTTAGCGTTTGAAAGACTGCCATGCTAATCAACAGTACAAAGTACTCGACATTCTGGTTATGTAGAATAAGAAAATTGTAGTTCTACAACCATTTTAGTATTCAATATTGTATAATTAATTAACTTCTCTTCTGCAAGGAAACAGAGGACAATTTTATATCTGAATTATTATGAAAAAAATGCAATAAGGAAGTTCAATGTCAAATACTTGGTCTTGAGATCAAGACTGTAAGTGTCTATGAATTTTTGTTTTGTTATCTCTCAACATCGTATGAGGCAAACTTTATACGAACTAACTTTCTTTATTAAACTGACATAGAACTCCTTCTGTGTTGGATTTATCCAGGCCTATTTGCAGGACAGTAGCTGATGCTGTTTGCGTTCTTGATGCTATCGTAGGCTTTGATTACAATGATGAAGCAACGATTGAAGCATCAAAATATATCCAAAGTGGTAGTTACAAACAGTTTCTGAAGCTTGATGGACTCGAAGGAAAGAGATTTGAGATTATGAGGAATTTAGTATCTAGTTTTGCAAATAGTTGTGACAGTACTAAAGCTTTCGAGCACCATATCCAGACACTAAGGTTTCAACACAACTTTTTTTTAAAACAACTAATTGCTACTCATGCTGTATAGCCTCGGCATAATAACTATAACGAGTAATGACTTTGTTTGACTTAAGGCAACAGGGTGCAGTTTTGGTAGACAGTCTGAAAATAGACAACATTAATATTTTTCTGAACACAATTACAAATGATGAAACATTAGCAATACTGGCAGCTGAGTTCAAACTAGCCTTGAATAAATACCTTATGGAACTAGTGGCTTCGTCAGTGTAATCCTTAGCCAATGTTATAGCATTCAATGAAAAATTCTCAAAATGTATAAGTATCTCAGCATTGTTCTCTATCTACATGATATGTATGAAGACTGAAGTTCATACTTGATCGTGGACTATTAATTGCTCATGCAGGAAATGCTCAAGGAATATGGCCAATCTGTTTTTGAAACGGCCCAGGCAATGGATGGAATTAATAATGATATAAAAATGGCTCTGCAGAACTTAACAAAACTTTCGAGAAGTGGATTTGAGAAGTTGATGTTTGAGAAAAAGCTAGATGCATTGGTGACTCGAGGTTCACATATTTCCCATGTCCTTGCAAATGGTGGATTTCCAGGAATCAGTGTGCCTGCTGGTTATGACAGCAAGGGTGAGTCTTTTGGTATTTATTTTGGAGGATTAAGGGGCACAGAGCCAAAGCTTATAGAGATTGCATATAGCTTTGAGCAGGCTACCAATATTAGGAATCCTCCTTCATTCAAAGCCTCGAATATTTTTGCCACAAGAATGACAGATTGGTACAGTTGCAAACTGTGTTCCACCACCAGAATGAGGTGTTGGATTAAGTTTACGCAGTGTATTTCTCCTGGATTGAGTGTGGAAGAAAACAGAACATTAGCTATTATATGGGGTTCTTGTTTCCTGTCTTGTATCTGTTTAATCTAATTAATTCTCTAAGCACACTCTTTTAAAGGTTGCTGCCCCTGCAAAGCATATCATTTTGTCTCTTCGGTAATTACTTGCATGCGAGCGTGCGTGCAATAGCCCAATGATTCAAGGTAAAGATAGCGGATCCTGAAAGATGGAGGCATCGTTTTCAATTGTCTCAATAGTTTGCCAGAATGCCCACAATAAGGTAGCGTTTAGGGTCAACTTTACCCACCAATCCCCCCAAAGCTTCAATGCTTTGCCCCTCTCAGCTGCTGGTTGGCTTGGCTCTGAAATCTCTAAAATTCACTGCTCGTACTTCAAATACTCTTATGAATCTATTACAGGAATTGAATTCAAGAAATAGCCAATAGAATGAAGAGAAATAGTAACAGAAGATTGAAGGTAATGTGTTAGCGGTGGTTGAGTTAAGACGTGAAGAAAAATAATTGGGTGAAAGCTATGGCTGTAAAACAGCATCTGTAATCCTAGTGATGTAGCCTATCTATCATATTTTCATATATATATATATATATATAATATATATATATATATAATGCATACATTTAATTTTTAAATTTTTTATTTATATTTTAAATATTTTTATTTATATTTTTGAATTTTTTATTAAATATTTTTTATATTTTAAATTATTTTTATAATTTTATATTAATTATAATCGTTAAATTATTGAATAGTTCGATAAATTTAAAAATTTTTGAAATAAATTTACGACTATTTCATAATAAATTCTCGTGGTTATACCAATATCAAAGGTAATAAAAAATACGTAAAATGATAATATTATTAATAACGAGATTAGTATCTTTGAGATAATATTTAGGTTAAAATAAATATATATAGATATAAATGTTATATATATTTATAGATTATTTAAAATAAAATTTTTATATGTTTTACATTAAAATATAATTTATTAAAAATTATATGATCAAATTGATAATATTAATTATTCAAGGATTAAAATGAAAATATGTAATTATGAGATAATTACACATTAGATCATATATATATACTTAATTATACTTTAGTTAAAAGTTAGCCAACAATTTGCAAAAAAGTACTTAGACTTAAATGTATAAAATGAAAATTATGATACGCGCGCGTGTGTATTGCTTTACCAGATATTAATTTTTAATTTTGAAAAGCAATCAGAACGTCAAACCCATTTTCCTCCCAAGCAAGCAATTGGCCAGGGCTTCTCCTTCTCTTTTGGTGGTACAAATTGTGAGTTATTTGCATAATTAAAGAAATTTCCATCACACCTCATCAAGAAGCAAATAAATTTCATTCAAAAATGTCGATTTTGCATATGTGTAATATGTGTGTATATATATATATATACACACACACTTTGACTCTCACATGTTTGTGAAAAGATTCCAATGAACACAAAATTATGATTTTACGCAAGTTGTTAGTATTTCAATTAGGCAGGTTGTTTATGTACTTTTCTGGGAAAAAGTATGCGATGCATTTACGTTTGGCTAATGAACAAGTACGTATGCCACAAATGAAGAGCCAATGATATGAATATATACGATAATAACCTGAAGAATATGCTAGAAATTGAAGAATCAATTTATGCAATGCTAGAAATGGACGGCGAAGGCCTTGAATTGGTCATACTCCGTATGCATCCCAAGTGGCTGCTTTCTGTAGTTCTATTTTATTTTTCTTCTTTACTCTAACCTTCACTTCACATCATGACATCGTGTCTGTACTTAACCACCCCAATCATATAATACATTTGAAACTATGCATGTACTTACATATATGAATAATATAATTTGTATTTTCCCATCTCATCAGCCAAATTCCAAAGCTGAGAACTATATTTTCAGCATCACAGCAGCTTAGCCATAGCCATGGCTACCAATATGACATCCTCGACCTTTTCCTTCTTTTCATCACTGCTTCTGATTCTTGTAGCTGTATCAACTAACACAATCTTCAGTCATGCTTTCTCAATAAGAGAAGCAACTATCAAGGATTTCCAGATTGCTTTCAAGCAAAACCAGCTTACATCAAGGCAATTAGTTGAATTTTATATTAAAGCAACCCGCAGGCTCAACCCTGTTCTCAACGGGGTCATAGAGGTGAACCCAGATGCGCTATACCAAGCCGACAAGGCTGACTACGAGCGTAAGGTTAAGGCACCCGGTTCACTTCGTGGTTTGCACGGTATTCCTATTATTCTCAAGGATAATACTGCAACAAAGGACTCGCTGAACACCACAGCTGGCTCGTTTGCTCTGCTCCGCTCAGTCGTTCCCCGGGATGCTGGTGTGGTGATGAAGTTGAGGAAAGCTGGTGCCATTATTTTTGGAAAGGCTAGCCTGAGTGAGTGGTCTGCTTTTAGATCCTTGCGAGCACCCAATGGTTTCAGTGCCAGAGGCGGCCAAGGAAAGGTGAGTTGAAGTTTGTTAGGCCCTTGACAAATTAGCTACGAAAATTTATATTTTTACAGTAAATTACAATAATTGAAAACGTTTGGCGTAAACTGATATTCAGAAACATGACAACTATGTTTTGATATTTGTATGCAGAATCCATATGTCCTATCAGCAGATCCCTGTGGGTCAAGCAGTGGTTCAGCAATATCAGTAGCAGCAAACATGGTTGCTGTGTCACTGGGAACTGAAACTGATGGTTCAATCCTATGTCCTTCCAGCTCTAACTCTGTAGTGGGGATCAAACCAACGGTTGGTCTCACCAGCCGAGCCGGAGTTGTCCCCATATCTCCCAGACAGGACACCATTGGGTATTTGATCTTAACTTTTTGTTCACAATGTTCTTAAAAATTACTTTACTTTCAGAAGAACACTAGTAATCTATACATTATACCATGCTTTCTGTGCAATATTTGATCATATCTAGAGTCATCCCATACTAAAGTGCTCAAGTGCATTCAATTAATGCAACTTCAATATCTAAATAACATTATTTTTACTAAATATCTTATTTGTTCAGAATTTTTTGCTATATTAATTAATAGCTGCAAACTTTAACAAAGGACTTTTTTCCCCTCAGACCTATCTGCAGAACTGTGGCAGATGCAGTTTATGTTCTTGACGCCATTGCAGGCTTGGATTACAACGACCCAGCAACCAGAGCAGCATCAAAGTACATTCCATATGGTGGCTACAAACAATTTCTGAAGCCATATGGGCTCAAAGGGAAGAGATTGGGAATAGTGAGGAATCCATTCTTCAATTTTGCTGAGGGGTCTCTTCTCACTCTAGCTTTTCATGATCATTTGCAGACACTGAGGTATCTATATAACACATATTTTAAGTACTAGTTCCAGTAGATCTCAAACAATGAAGAAGTCACAGGGATTTGAAAAAACGTTCTTATTTCAAAACCAGTAATTGGGTTCTGCCCGAATAAGGTTGAGTGACTCAATTTTTTTTCCAAATCCAGAAAAGAAGGTGCAGTGTTAGTGGACCATATTGAAATAGCCAACATCGATGTGATCTTAAATGCTACTGTAAGTGGAGAGGCAACAGCATTACTTGCCGAGTTCAAGCTAGCCTTGAATGCATATCTCAAAGAGCTTGTGGCTTCCCCCGTACGATCTCTGACAGATGTTATCGCCTTCAACAAAAAATTCTCAGATATTGTGAGTCCATATATGAATATGAGAATGACTACTATTCATATATTACGTATTTCTCTTCTTTGCCTTGGTAATACTCATAATTTTCTTGAATGATCATGCAGGAAAAGATCAAAGAATTCGGCCAAGATATCTTCTTGTTAGCTGAATCAACAAACGGAATCGGCAACACAGAGAAGGCAGCATTGTCAAATTTAGCAAAGCTTTCAAGAGATGGTTTTGAGAAGCTGATGACTGAAAACAAGCTTGACGCTTTGGTGACTCCTGGACCAGATGTTGCACCCGTTCTTGCAATTGGTGGATTCCCAGGAATCAGCGTTCCAGCTGGATTTGATAGGAAAGGTGTTCCTTTTGGCATTTGTTTTGGAGGCCTAAAGGGTACAGAGCCAAAGCTTATTGAGATTGCCTATGGCTTTGAACAGGCTACTTTGATTAGGAAGCCTCCTTCATTCAAGCACTGAAGCTAATTAATCTCCATAGCAGTTCTGCTACTTTGTGTGTGATTTCCATTTCAATCAGTTACTGTCAACTTTGTATGTGATTTCCATTTCAATCAGTTGCTGTTCAATTTATGTCTTTTGGTAAGAATTATGTATGTCTTTATTGCAAAATTATAAACAACAAAATGGTGCTAACTACGAAACTTGAAAACATTTTCTTGAAAACATTTTCTTCAGCCGGCCCTTACATTGGCCCATATTACATACATTTTTTAATAATAGATCATATTTTTGTTATTTCAATTTTTAATTTTTAAAAAAATAAAAATTCATATGGTTGTAATTATTAAATCCAATTGTAAATGAAAATTAGTTGAATGATGTAAATGAAATTTCTAAATATAATAACTCTTAAAGGGATTACATGAAGGAGTCTAACTACTCATGTTCATTTATTCCAATAATTTCTCGGAATCCCCCCTTTAAAAATGGTAGTATCCAATAATACTCTCACCCAATATTCTAAAATTTCAATACTTTAAAAATGCTAGCGGTGGTCGGCGGTAGAGGGAAGTTGAAGGATGGAGAGGGGATTTGCTCAGCTTAAGACTTACTACGTAAATGGAACAAAAAAATTGGCGATGCCATTGTTGAGTATAACGTTACTGTTTTTCAGTCCTGATAGATTTCAGGATTTTGATTGTAAGATGAACAACTGATTCTATGGCTTGCTATTGAAGTGAAGTTCGTAATATTGGCCATGCATGCATGGTACTGAATTAACATTTACTACATCCACCGTTTGTATATTCTTCGTGAGATATTCATATTATAATATTTACTAAAACACAGGAGATTTACTGATCTGGTTTACACATAATTACGTTTATATTATTCACGATATGCAGCCATGACTCGTTGAGGAGTTGTTGATTTGTTCCCTTATATACATTTTATGGCAAATGTTAATGGTGGATTTTTCGTTTAATCCCCTCCTATATGCATAAATGTTCAATGATTTCTCTTCTGTACATACTATAATGGGTGCTCAGGCACAATCACAGAAAATTAATGTTTACTAATCTTCATTATAATTATTAGTGTGCGTTAAAATTCTTTAAAAATTACAAAAATGGAAACATTTTCGTGTGGTGGGTTTGTTTCTAACTATGCTCTCAATTCAATTAATTGTTTCCAATACTTTGCTTCTATGAATCCAGTCTTACTATGCGTTAACTCATGACCTAAACCAATACTCTATAACTGTTTGCGGTAGCACAAAAGATTCGAGGTTCAAATCAACGGATTGGAGATTAATTCGGATTCAATTAATGGAAAATCTGACGTACAATTTCAAGACTCTTTCCTGAAGGTGGAGATATTCTTGTTGATTTCCTCCCTTATGTATCTAAATCAATTTAATGTATAAGGAATCACCTTCACTTAAGCAAAACAACCTGTGTCGTTCGAGTTGTAATACAGTTAGCATTGATAGTGCTTAGAAACCTTTTCACATAATTCATACAACTTTGGTGTGTTGAGTGCAAATTTTTCTAGTCAAAGTTTAAGCCAAGAAAATGGACAAGACAGTGATTTTTAGTATGGTTTTGATCCTCTGCATTGCCGCGACATCGGCATACGGCAGGGAGGACTATTACAAGAGCATGCCGGCGGTTGACATGAAGGAGAAAGTAACCAAACTCCATTTCTTCCTGCACGATATCCTCAGTGGGAATAACCCTAGTGCAGTCAAGGTAGCCAGTGCTAATCTCACCGACGACAAGTCACCCACGCCATTTGGCAGCGTTTACGCCATTGATGATGCTCTCAGAGTTGGTCCAGAACCAAACTCAGAGATCATTGGAAATGCACAAGGACTTTACGTATCATCCAGTCAAGATCCTAGCAACTTTACCATAGTGATGTATGTTGATTTTGCTTTTACAAAGGGTAAGTTCAAAGGGAGCTCGTTCGGTGTGTTTTCAAGGAATCCGGTGGTGGAACCTCTCCGTGAGGTGGCGGTAGTCGGAGGGAGAGGCAAGTTCAGATTGGCTAGAGGGTTTGCTGAGCTTCAGACTGCTTACTTTAATGGCACTAATGGTGATGCCATAATTGAGTATAAGGTGACTTTGTTTCACTACTGAATATTGAATTAATGCAGTACTATCTATGCTTTAATTTCAATTCTTAATAATTTGGAGGATACTTTATCTTCATACTTTCTGGTTAGAGAACTTTTATCAGAACATGCTTGCTTGATTGCCAGAATATTTATCCGATTCTCCCTTGCTTAACGGATACAAATATGTTTTGACTTACTGAGATTATACTGTTAGAAAAATTTTGTAACATGGGCAAACTTTCCTTGAAGAACAGCCATTACTTTCGTCTATTTAAACAAAAATCCCATCACAGCCCCTTGGAATACTTGATTATTCCTGGGTTGGATGGAAAAGATTAAATTGAATTCATTGAAACTGGTTGGTTGAAGTGGGTTCTTTTGAGTTTAAAACAAATTGTTTAACATATTTATAAAAAAATTCAAATCAAAAACTATTCTTTAATTAATAATTTTAAGTTTATGTATTTTTATTAATGACCTATTATTCAACTTATAATCTTAAACATATCAAGTAATTAATAAAATTTTGTTTTATATATATTTATGTATGATTATTAAAATATTTTAAAATTTTTATTGATAATATTACAACTATTATGTGGATTAGGATTAATAATATTACAAATCTGTTGATTATGCACCAATTATAAATCAACAATGGTTGATGTGGCCGTTTAATTGATTGAAATCAAGCAAATACATATAATAGTAGTTTGATAGAGAAGCAATTTGTTCTCGAGATTAATTAAAAGTCATAGCCAATTACCAAACAAATGAATTATTCTCTTTGTTTAGGTGAAACCTGCTCCATGGATTTTCTAATTATTCCGGCTATGCTACCGCCATGTTTAGGTGAACTCTTGCTTCGTGCTTTCACCTACTTCCACACATAACATATGCAACATTGACCGATAGTGATACAAGGGATAATTGATGGTAATAGGCAGTTACCAAACAATTAACCTATTCTATTTGATAGAATGCATTGTACAAGGGATAGTGATACAAGTATTACGATAGCACAATTTCGATATCTACGTCAAAATTTATAGGAATTTTTTTTTGTAAATATGGCCTAATTTTTAAGTTATTTTATATTTATAATCCAACCAAAGAGTGTCTTATATTTGAAATTTAATTTCACTATAATGATTATTTTGTCGCTTTATTTTTTTCATATTTTTCATCAAAATACCACTTATTTTATTAAAATCTTAATAAATTTTATCGAGATTATATCAATCTTGAGAAAACTTATGGAGAGAAAAGTTTTTTTTAACGAAAAGACAAAAACAATTTTATTTTATTAAGATCTCGATAAATTTCATCAAAATTATATTAATCTTGACAAAATTTATTGAGAATGAAGATTTTTTTTTACGAAAAAACAAAAAAATTTTATTTAATTAAGATCTCGATAAATTTCATCGAAATTCTATTAATTTTGACAAAAATTATCGAGAGAGAATTTTTTTTCTTTTTTTGACGAAAAGACTAAAAAAAACACAAAGCTAATCATTACATTGAATATTTAACCTCAAATGTAAAGTACCATTGTCTTAGACTATAAATATAAAATGAACAAAAAAAAACTATTTTTGTAAAAAAAAACCGAATTTATAATAGAAGCTCCCAAACACAACATGAATTTACCGCTCTAAGTAAGATGTGTTGTGTATTTATCGAATGATTCTGTTAAAATTATTTTATTTAAAATTTTTGTTATTATTATACATTTTAATAATTTTTTTAAAAAAATTATTTTAAATAACAAGATATTAATTGTTTAAAAAATAAATTAAGATAATAAATTATTTTAAAAAATAATTTAAATTTATTGTTCAAAAAATAAAAATCCAATTACTTGAAATGATCAAATTTGAAAGAGGAATTGAAAGACAAGTCTTTTATCGTACGTACATTCCCATTCTATAGGAAAGAATTATTTTACGTACTTATTCCATAATTTTTACTTCTATTCCTAAATCCCTGATAATTGACAAAGCAAAAAGTGAGAGAAAGGTTTCCTGTTTATGAACACGTGGAACCCTTTGATTAAAGGTGGTTGCTAACTCTTCAATAAATTTCTTCCTTTGATCCATGGTGGTTAAACAGCCTTTGAATATTCTTTCAACTTGTAAAACTTTTGCTGACCCACGTTCTCTATATAATCCTCCTCTTTATTTATGTTTGTCATTCTTAAAGCTCCCACAATCTTTGTTTGCATTCAGAGGTATGGCAAAGTTATTAGCCACAGTTTTATTGCTCATCGCCCTTGTGGCAGCCATGGCACAGAGCTTCCACGCAGCAGAAAATTGGGCCGTGAGGCTTGAGGCTCAGAGAGAGGTGACAACAAACCTGCAATTCTACTTTCACGACACACTGAGTGGCAAAAACCCTACCGCGGTTAGGGTTGCTCAGGCCACTGACACTGAGAAATCTCCAACTCTCTTCGGAGTCGTGATGATGGCGGATGATCCCTTGACGAAAACCCCGGATCCGAAATCGAAGCTCGTTGGGCGTGCTCAAGGGATTTACGGGTCTGCTTGCCAGGATGAACTAGGTCTGATCATGGCCATGAACTTTGTGTTCATGGATGGTATGTACAATGGCAGCACTATCAGCCTTCTCGGCAGCAACAGGGCAATGAATCCGGTTAGGGAGATGCCCATCGTCGGCGGGACTGGGGTTTTCCGGTTGGCGCGAGGATATGCAATTGCTCAGACGCATTGGTTTGATCCTAAAACTGGTGATGCTATTGTTGGATACAACGTTACAGTTGTCCACTAGGAATGCCAGATTTAAGCTTGGTGGGGTATTAAATAAACTTTCTTCCAAATAAGTAGACTTATTATGTACTTTTGCTATTTGTAGTTTATGTGTTTCCTAGATGTCTTTTTCATGTTGGTAGCCTCATTTTGCTTTACACTTGTTCTTCAAATATTAGTATTGCATCAAAAAATCAACTAATATGGTCCAATATTTAACTATCATTCAGGATTTTGACGGAAAATTTAGAAGGTTTAAATTAATTTTTAAAATATAATTTTTATCGAATTAAATATTAAATTAAAAAATAAAAATTATATAATTAATTTTAAATTTAAATTTAATAAATCGTCTATGTTAATTATTTATATAATTATTCGTTAAATTTTAACAACACCCAAAATACATATTTTATATAACATTTTTGTTAATATGGTATGGTTCTTCGTATTTTTTGTATGATATATATATATATATATATATATATATATATATATATTTCTAGCCGATCTTTTTAATTTCACCATTAATTTTCATTATTATTCCTTCCACGAACACCAAAAGGAATTAAAAAGGAGCAAAGTCAATTTCCTAAAAGTATGCAGATATTATTGCCTGTGAATGGCTATTGTGCTACTTTTGTCTTGATAATTTGGATTGGTCATGTAAAAGGAGAAAACTTTTGGTGCAATTCTTTTCAATGGCGTCATCAAATAATATCATTATGCTTTCTGGTGATATAACATACGAACCAACATGGGCATGGCGACATCTTCATTTTGGCCAGGCTTGACTTGTCTTCTATCTTCTCAATTTATGCCACAAAAGCACGATTCCTTTAATCATTTCTGTCACAGATCTTGTGGCAATTACATACCAATCTAGCTTTACAAAACAGAAACATACCCATCTAGGCAATGTATTTTATAAATTATATCTAATTTATCCTATTTAATTCGAAAAACGGCAAAACTAAAAAAAAATCGAATAAATATTTATAAAATTTATGTTAGTTTTAATTTAAAAGAGTTTTAAGAAAAATTTTAGTTGTTAGAATGTTATTATTTAAATAACACTAATAACAAAGAAAATGAAAATAAGGGTAGGGAATTGTATGAATTAAAGCAACTTATATTTATTAAATATGATATAAAATTAATAGAAAATAGTCATCTTCGATTGCATATAAGTTGAATTAGGGAACATCCAAAACAGGACAAGCCATCTCTCCGAGTACAGATGGGCTATGGTATTATATGAACCTAAAATCCCCTTTTAAGATCAAGTCAAGTTCCTCTTTTGTTATTTTATATAAAAATATTTCCAAGTCCTCTATGCCTAAGAC
Source organism: Xylocarpus granatum (assembly GCA_019650275.1). Lineage (NCBI taxonomy): Eukaryota > Viridiplantae > Streptophyta > Magnoliopsida > Sapindales > Meliaceae > Xylocarpus > Xylocarpus granatum. Next base: position 51,831 of record BNST01000054.1, on the reverse strand, counting down.
CAAAAGAAAAACTCAAAAACACCGTAGCCAAGTTCAATCCTACGTGTAACCATCGTCCTAAACGATTAAGATTATAGAAATTCCTTGCTGAATTTACAACACTTTCCGGCATGCAGGGTTGAAAGCTACATAAATTTCACATCAGTGTCTGCTTTTACATAATCTAGGGGTCAGACCGTGACAGGTGAAGTTCAATAACTCAAAAGATGCTGAAAACTCTTGGCATTTAGCAGGGAGAAAAATACCTAATGGCTGTTTCCAATTATTACAAGATACAACTTGAAAAACAAACCCTTGTGCACCACGGGCACATGCCAAAGATTTCCACGACCCATTTACCCCTTGACAGTAAGGGAGTTGGGTGAAAATCACATGCTATGGAAAACCTACTCCAAGCAGCCACCAGCGTCCGCAAGGGCAATCATTACTTGCCGTTTATTAGCTATCAAGTGACAGTATTTCACACGCATCTCAGTTTGAAAATCCGGCAAGAGTAGTGAATATCTAAGGATGTAATCATAATATTACTTAAATGGCTCTTCCTGTCATCAGGGTGGGATCAAAATTTTTAACACCTTTAGTCACAACAAATCTGTTTTTCTTAGTCATGGCAAAAGTTCATCAACACCAGTCGAAACAAAAATCCCGCCACCCACATGCACTTTAGTGTCAGCCACACATTAGACTCCGAGTTACCTTCCATTACAACTTCTCCAGGTTCAAATATAATCAATCTTCGAAGAGAGCCACTTCTGCTCAGCTGCATGAGTATTTTTTGCTAACCAGAAAAAAGAAAAAAAATATAAAGGAAAATAAGTCGTGTTAACTACAAATTGTCAGTCACATTTCTACATTAAAGATCTGACAATAGCAAACCCACTTTTCAAAATTGATAATTGAAATTTCAAGCACAGATTCAATTTTTCCCTCATCACATGGAAAGTATTATAGGTCACAGTTCTATAAACCTTTTTGAGGATAACGCATGACCTCAAACAGAGTATGCAAACAGAAGCATCAAGGTAAATCCAAAACTCATGGACTGTGATCCGTCTCAGAAACAATGCAACCAGAATTCAGACATTAGATCAGTTATATACCAAATAAGCTCAACTTTTGGCATACACATATTGACTTCTCCAGAAGATACATCTGACATTAAATTGAAGAAAAATCTAAATAAGAAACCTGATGGAATCAAATAATAGATGGGTCCAACCCCCAACAACAAAAACACCAACAAACAGTATGAAACTAAATTCATGTTAGTCTAAAGCTGAGGATACAAGGTAGCAAGTAGTTAATGCTACTGATATATATATTACTTTCAGAACAATAATTATAAACTGAAACCAAAAAGGCAATCTTGAAAGAGAAAAGACTCGAAGGAAGCAATTCTTGGCCAATGGCTTGAGGAGAACAAAATTCACCATATGCAAGTATCTAACAAGAAAACTACAATCACTATTAACCATGAAAAACAGAAATGAAAACGAAAAAAATCAGCATCTTACTCTTGCTCCCTGTCGATGATGACAGTAAGAGATGGTCATTTCAAATCTTTTATCCTATCGCCACAAGACTACAGCAGCAGATATAATCTAATTATCGTCATTGTCCAAACTGCATTTGTTGTGAATAACCAAACAACTTTTTCAATAGGGGAATGAGGCCAATTAATGCTATTTGAAGCTGCTCTGAGTTATTTACACGAATACTGACTTGTCCTGCCCCTCTATTATTCAAATTGGCACGAGCAATCATATTTGATGACCGTCCAATGGGTACTTGGGACTGTATATTGCATCCAATAGCAAGATCGCCATGCCAATCCATGACAGAGAGCCCAAGAGTTGACAGTGACCGACCAAAAGGATAATCTGCATCTCTCAACTGGGCCTCCAAACTGCCACCATAAGCAACATCACCACGACTGGTCATTGCACCACCAGTTGCAACCACTCTGAATCTTTTGCTCACAATCAGTTTGTCTTCAACTTTCACACCAGCTGATAGTGAATCACCCAAGTGTGTAACTGAGAGACCAGCTGTTGCCTTATTCCTTCTAAAACTACTAAACCTTGTCTCACTGCGCAGCGTATAAGCCAAGTCCTTTCCAACAGTCTGCATATCAAAACCTAACAATGTTGCTTTCCCTTCCCCATGCTTTAGAGAACTCGATACTTCCATTTGAACATTGGCATCCTTTTTATCCTTTGTAACCTGGCCAGAAAATGAAATGGGAATTTTGTTTTTCACCACAAAGAGTCTTTCTGCATTTATACCTTCATAACCAACATCGTGATCCCAACCATGAGTTTCTAGAACAGGCCTCACAAGCCATTGGTTGGAGGAATCTAGACAACGATAACGGTGAGTAGGATTATCAGAGTCAAAAGAAGCAGGCAGGGCCAAATCTGGCATGGGAACTGGCACAGATGCTGAACCACCGCTTTCTTCTTCAACATTTTCACTGTAGTCACTTGGCAGATCCTTGGTTGCAGCTGCCATTTTCTTCGTTAACTTCCGCCTCCTTTTCACTTCTTTCAGCTGCTTTTTCATAAACAACTTTTCCCTATATTCTAACTCATCAAAATATGCCTTCTTCTGAGCTTTAGTAAGCTTTGCCACCTGTGCCTTCATCAGACGTTTAAATGGTGGCAATTCATCAAATTCTGATTCATCTTCAGATTCTGATGAATCATCAAAATCCTCATCAATACTGTCCTCATCGCCAAACTGCTCCTCAGGCAGTTTAACTGGTGGTCTTGATTGGAGAAGAGTTGAGAGAAGAAATGGTAAAGGCGGTGCCCTGGATCTAGTAGTAAAAGGTTTTCCAGGTGGACTATCTTGCAACTTTAAAAGTGCATTTGCCTCAGCAAGAATTTTTGATGCAAACGAAAGCAACAACAAATGAGGCTTCCAAACCTGACCATTTGGCAACACTCTCTGTCCAGCCCTATTTGTTCTGCAAGCAGAATGGTTCTCCACCAATGAAACAGGATTCATCAATCGCATGTCCCCAGCTGCCTGACGAATAGCTTGCTGAACAACATGAGAACGTTGAGTCACAAACATGTCATAACTAGAAGCAGTACCATTTGGGCCATCTGGTGGAGCAGATGCTGCATGAGTCAGCACCACGATAGCATTAAACCATATTGAAGGTTCAAATATCTCGGTAATGGTGCGTAATAGAGGCATATCACCAAAATCCCTGCTTTGCATGTCCAACCTATCAAGATACAACACGATATCTGGGGGTGTTTTCTTGATGAAATGCTTAACAGAGTGAAGAATCTTCTCATTCCGGTGCTGATCTGACCACGAAGACAGGAGGCCCGGAGTGTCAATGACCCGTACCTTAATCCCCTGCACAAAACCCACAACATCCTGAACCTTCTTCGTCCCCATCTGAAAAGCATCAGTACCAAACTTAACTTCATCAAATATTGAATTGATGGTCGCACTTTTCCCAACCCCTGTCTTTCCAAGAACCATAATGGTACAAGAGAAATCAAGTGGTTCCTGCCCAGCTGCCTCAAGCTGCCCTGCCATGGCACTGGCACGGTCAAAGCTGAAGGCACCAACACGACCCCCATTTCTCCCTCGCAGCTGCTCAGCTAATCCCAATCTGTACAAAACCTGTGCCACAACAACATTATGGGGGGTCTGCCCAAGTCTATGAGCAAGCCGCAAGAACTTCACCCTGATCATTTGAAGTTTTTCACGAGTTTCATCATACTCCTCAGCCTCCCCATTGCCAGGGTCTTCAATTCGCTGGGGTGTTGCATCGGCTACTGTTTCATTTACACGAGCCTGCTGCATCGCTCGAGGTGCAGGTTCCAAAAGTGGTGCAGCACGCCCAAGACCAGCTGGACGAGCAGGCAGGTTAACAGGATTTGTAGATCTTCCAGCTGAAGAAGCAAGCTGTGGTGCATACTGAATATCAGGTTCTCTAGTCACTTTAATACTTTGCTTCTCTTCCAGGTCCTTTCCTGCTTTCTTTTCTGACCCTCCAGGATTTGTAGATCCTGCAGCTGAGGATGCAAGCTGTGGTGTATGCTGAATATCAGATTCTCTTGTCACTTTAATACTTCGCTTCTCTTCCATGCCCTTTTCTGCTTTCTTTTCGGACCCTTCATCCACAACATGAGATTCATGAACTATTTCATCTGCATGCTGTTGTGGAGACTCGGAGCTGAAATCCGTTTTACCCAGCTGAATACTTTCACTAATCTGATCTGTAGACTTTTCTATGTAATGTGAGCTTCCAATTTCGAGCATCACTGTACCTTTCACAACTTCTTGAATATCAACTGAAGTGCCTTCACAAGTCTCCTTGTGATCCTTCACATCCTCCCCAGCCAGACTATTGTTCACTTCCCCATTCCTTTCTGTCTTATGTCCTGTCTCATATTTATCCAAGTTGTCACTTGCTGCTTCACCTACACCATTCCCAATCCCTAAACCTAGACCAGATATACTGTCTCTAACTTCCTCACTTTTATCTCGCTGTTGTTCCATATTCCCACTAACCAATTTATTATTCAGCTCTTCCCCCTTGTCATTTAGGAGCTCTATATGAGTGCCAGCAGAACCATCAATCAGTTCTGTAGCCTTCTTTTCTAGATATTCAGCACCCAATTTATTCTCCTTCAATTCCCCACTCTCACCATCTTCAGACAGAATCTCCCTGATCAGCTCAATTTGTTCTTCTTTTCCTACCATTCCATTGCTACCATTATCCAATTTTGCATCCCCAAGTGATTCTGCCAAATTCATATTACCAGAATCCCCATTTTCTGGTTTCTCAATCCCATCTTTCACAGTGTCACTTTCTACCCCAGCAACAACCTCAGATGCCTCCGTTCCCTCCTTTAATTCACCGTTTGTTCCTCCCCTCTCAGTGCCTCCCACATATACCTTATCAGGCACCAAAACCCCGGGGACACTCTCTCCTCCTGCCAAATCCTTCATTTTATTCTCAACGATCACATCCTCATCCTCACTCAAATCCCCAACAGCCTCCTTAAAGCTCTCTATTTCACCTTCTAAATTAGAACCATCATTGACCACAGCTAAACCAGAATCACCAACAACAAGGTCATAATCTCCGAATTCAACATTTGTTCCCAGATCACGCGGACGGTCAGGTGTACCGACTGCCTCCTGAAAAACCTCTTCTACATCTTTAGAATCATCAGAGCCCACCAAAACCTTCTCCTCTACTTTCTCATCAACAACCATGTCCGTTAATGGCTTATTAACCCCATTTTCCATTTTTCAATACTGCAGCTTCAAATCCTAGATTCAACAAAACCCACAAAAACCCATTTAACTGAAACGATTAACAATCAAAGAGAAGCCAGTATGACCATGAAAAATACCAATCATAAGCATACCCGCTACATCAAAACCACGAAACGCTAGCATTATAACTCATTCCTAATTCAAAAACAATATATACCCAATTAAAACACAGATCTTTCCCTTTATTAATAACCAAAAAAAGGTTTTAAACCAAGAAAAGCAGATCTTGATGTTGTCTACACAGCCTTTGATTTGGGTTTATGCAAAAGCTAAAATCAAGTCAAAAAAAGGTCACAAAAGCAATGAACATGTAAAGCTAAAATATAAAATACAACCGTCATAAAAAAAATTACCTGTATGTGTGGATGCCACAGAGAGAGAGAGAGGACAACAAGAAAAGGGTCTGCGTATTTCACAGTAAAGGATCGGCTTTCCAGCGCAGCTAACGATGATATCTACTAAGGGGGGTGCTTAGGCTTACCAGTTTAGAGAGATTGGGGATAAGAGTTTGATCGACGGTTGAGAGTGCTTGTGGGGTTTGATCGGACGTCGTCGGATGGTTTCATTGGTATCAACGTTGAAGACGCCAAATCACGATGACGTGGACGTAAAGGGGGGAGGGGGTGGAGAGAAAAATGTCTCCTGCTTTAAGACTTCTTGCGGTTGTCACGTGATGAATCTAGGGAACAAATGTGGGCCGTTGGCTTGATATGATTGATGATGCCAGATGATTAACACGTTCGATCATCAACGAACATGTGAAATGTTTTCTTCGTTTATGCATAATACTACAGCGAGAGAGAGAGAGAGAGAGAGAGAGAGAGAGAGAATCATTATTAATTATTATTATCGGTGATGTTAATTTATGACGCTGTACGGATACATCTACACACTTAAATGTGTACAAATCTAGTTTAACAGGCCATATTGTCATTTCGTTCATAAATTGTCATTGCATACAAGGGTTTTCATTAAAAGTTGTATTAATTAATATTATTTAAATAATTATTTATATCTAATTAATTAGTCTAATTTAAATTATATTTCATATATATATATACATTAATTATTATAATATATTAATTTTATAATTAAAAAATTAATATATAAAATTAAAAAAAATCTCGTTCTTTCTTCCCGAATTACGTAGATACAAAGCAACATAATTATCCATACTATATACACAATGCTTGAGTGTCCAATTCCATTGTTGAATCTTGTTAGATAACACTGTGATCTAATTATTAATTTAATATTTAAAATTTATTCTTAAGGTTTTATATAATTATGCATCATACGAAAAGATATTCATAAAAATTATAATATATATATATATATATATATATATACATATGTACGTACTATAAATTATAATAGTTGATACTCACGCACACGTGTGTGTGTGTGTGTATATATATGTATATACATATATATGTGTGTGTATATATATATATATGTATGTATGTATGTATGTATATGTTATTTTTTTATTTTATTAACTTGATAAGAAAAAATTGAATTTAGATGAAAATGTCCTCCACTCTAAATTAATTAAACAAACTTTTTATCTTTTTTTATATTTTGAATGGATCTGTAAACTTTTGAAATTAATGAATAATAATAAAATATTTAAAATCCTTTCACATTGGTACCAATGAGTTTGGGCTGGGACCAATATGAATGACTTTGAAATATTTAACCGTTATTCATTAATTCTAAAATTTTGGGATCCATTCTAAATAAAAAGGCAAAATTTGTTCAATATTTTGAAACTAAAAATTTTAAGTGAGATAGTCCATTATATTACATAAACAATACAGTAGGATCATCTAATTATAAAAAAAAAGAGTTTATTTATTATTTATAAATAAAAAAATTAAAATAAATTTTATTTTTAATTAATATAATAAAATATTTTATGAAATTTATATTTTATTTTTTTAAATTTATTTTTAATAAAATTTTATTTTTTTATTAATTAAACGATATTATTATATCTGTGATATGATAGAACTACTTCACTTAAATTTTTTTTTATATTTAATATTATACTCTATTTTTTTTATTCTTTAATTAGTTTAATGGAATAAAAAAAAACAATAACATCATCTAAGCAAAATGACCTACAAAAGTGATCGTTTTAATTTTTTTAATAATAATAATAAACAAAAAAGCTCTCTTATATAATATATATTTTATAAGTTTAAGAAACTTAAAAGAATTAAAATCTCGGTACGTACTTTAGTTCAAAGACAATAAAAAATTACAAACAAAAAAGAAAAATTAGGGTTAGATTTAGTACACTTTACTGTCGTTGGTTCATTGTATAAATACACATGATAATCAAGATATTTAACTTATTGAATCATGTCACGTGTCTAATTCTATTAGTATTTTATTTTATATATATATATATATATTATTTTTAATTTAATAATTTAATTTTTTTTTAATATAAAATAGATTGATTTATATGATTCATAGTATTTTATTGGTATAATCGTCAAATGGTCGACTTTATTAATAAAATTATGTTATTAATTTGGATAAAATTAAAATATTTAAAAACATAAGTCATTATTTGTTTCAATTAAATAGTGTTAGATGACAAATTCTTTCGTATAAATTAACGTAGAAAATTTATATTTTAATATATAATTTTATTTTTATAAAAAAAATTTAAAAACTCTAATTTAATAAAAAATTCATTTTACTTGTGGGAGTGACTAACATATTTAGCAATATGGCCCAACAGCAAAAGGCTAGTGGCCCAAACCTGGCGTTGTGCATCAAACCAACCAGAACACCCAGCCGGCGATGCTCGCTGGAGCTGCCAATGCCCTCTAATTTCTTTTCACTTGGTACAAATTGGAAGAAGCAGCCCAACAACTGCCTCACCCAATCCTTCCTCGTTCTCGTCTCTAAAGGCAAGGTCTCAGAGGCCGTCTCTTCACTTGATTTATTAGCACAAAAAGACATTCGCTTACACTCAGAAACACCGGCTTTTCTCTTGCAACAGGGTGCAAGAACCAAGCCTTTGAAATTAGGCAAATGGGTCCATCTTCAATTGAAGATTACCCGACGAAAAACGCTTACAACTTTGTTATCAAACCGTTTGATCCATGTGTACTCCAAATGTGGCAGTGATGTTGATGCGCGCAAGGTATTTATTAAAATGCCAGTTAAAAATTTGTATAGTTATAACAATATGCCTTCTGGGTACACTAACTTGGGCATGATGAAGCCTGCTTGGAGGTTGTTTGATCAAATACCAGAGAGTGATGTTGTTTCGTGGAATACGATGATTATGGGGTATGCAAAACATGGGGATTTTGATGAGGGTTTAAGGTCTTACAAAGAGTTGAGGTGGTTGTGTATTGGGTATAGTGAGTTTAGTTTTACTGCTGTTCTAACCATTTGTGTGAAAATGGAGGAGTTAAAGCTCACTGGGCAGATTCATTGGCAGATTTTGATTACTGCGTTTTTATCAATTTTTGTTGAAGCGCATGCAAACGGTAGAGGGATGAGTGGTGAGTGATGCTAGTAGGTTGTTTGATGAGATGAAAGTGAGGGATGTTCTGGCTTGGACCACTTTGGTTTCAGGCTATGCCAAATGGGGGGATATGGAATCAGCTAGTAAGTTATTCAATGAGATGCTTGAAAAGAACCCGATTACATGAACAGCTTTGATAGCCGGGTACGCTAGAAATGGGTTAGGATCAATTTACTAGGATGATGGTTCTTTGCATCAGACCTGATCAATTTACATTTCGTAGTTGTCTTTGTGCTTGTGCTAGTATAGCATCACTTAAGCCTGGAAAAGAAGTACATGGTTGTTTGATAAGAACAAATTTTAGACCAAATACAATAGGTAAGAGCTCTCTCATTGACATGTATTTGAAATGTGGGAGTCTTGAAGTTGGCAGGCGTGTTTTTGATCATACTGATGATAAGCAAGATCCTGTGTTGTGGAACACAATGATTTCTGCTTTAGCACAGCATAGTTATGATGAAGAGGCCATGAGGATATCTCATGTGATGAAGAGGCCATGAGGATATCTCATGACATGGTTAGATCAAATGTTAAGCCAGATGGGATCACTTTGGTTACCATTCTTAATGCATGTAGCCATTCAGGTCTAGTGCAGGAAGGGGTTATCTTCTTTGAATCCATGACTCGTGATCATGGCATTGCTCCTAATCAAGAACATTATGCATGCCTAATTGATCTGTTGGACCGAGATGGATGTTTTGATCAGTTAATGAATCAGGTCATGAAGATGCCTTACAAGCAAAATGTTCACTTTTGAAAGGAATTATTTGGTGCATGTAGAATCCACAACGATATAGAGTTGATAAGAAAAGTGGTGGAAGAGCTAATTTATTTGGAGCCTCAGTTCTTTTCGTTCTATGTACTGCTTTCAAGTATATATGCTTCTCTTGGGAAAGGGGAGTCAGTAGAGAAAGTGAGACAGCTTATGAGTCAGAGACAGGTGAAGTAAGAACAAGCTATTAGTTGAATAGAAATTAAAAACAAGTATATGCATTCATTGGGTCAGAGAGGTTGCATCCCATGGCCAGTTATCTTCTCAGTTGCTTTTTCCTCAATTAGTATTGTTGTTTTTGGCTTTCTGATAAGCCCTTTCATATGTCATCACATGCTTCTTTCACAGCGCATACCAAAAAATCTCACATTCTACTCCTTTCTTAAAACCTTACAGAGTAATTGGTAAATTGTATCCAACACTTCTACATGATACCTTGACATGAAATCCTTCAAGCTTTCATTTCCCTTTTTCTAATCATCTGCAAACATCTAGGATCCTTTGATGGTATATTGGCCTTCAGAAATTCTCGAGTAAATTCATGACACAACTGGTCAAATAACCTAACACTTCTCGGCAACAGGTTCTTATACCACACTGGGGCTTGCCCTTCTAGTGTCAGAAAGAAAGGACGACACATTTTTAGCACCATCAATTCCTGAACGTGCATCAACTCTTTTTACCTATCAATGTCTAACATTGGGTCTGTTTTTCGAGAATAAGGTGCACTTTGTGGCATCTTAAAACCTTGGGGAAACTTTAACCCATGATTTCTATCTACAATAGGGATTCTGTTTTGTGCTGGTATTCTGTTTGTCTTTCTTCCCTCCGCTCTCTTTTTAATTCTCGTGTCTCTTCTCTTAACAGCTTTAACTCTTCAAATAAATCCTTTCGTCTCTCTCTCTTTTGCTGGGTCATCCTTACTTCCCTCTTGCTAACTAATCCTTTAAGACTTTTCAGATCCTCTCTAGATTCAACATCTCCATCAGAATTTACCACTTCATTTTTACTTTTTCTCATTCTGAATATACGTTTACCCTTCTCAAGTATCCTGCAAAGTAAACCCTTAGTCTCTCAATAATGATCCTCGCTCTCCTCTTTAACCTTTTATTTCTCTTTTTGTGTTGCGACGAACCTCCTAAGTTGGGGATTCCTAATTTCGGCTCTGTACAGGCTCGCTGCTACTTCATTCCTTAGTTCTTTCACTCATACTGCTCTAGCCTTTCGATCCAGTTGATGGTCCATCTCTTAGCAAACCTTTATCATCATCTCCTTCATGACCTCCCTTTGCCTTCCCATTTCCACTGATTGAGGTCCATTCGATCTTGATTCTCTCATCCTATGATCTCTTTCTACAGAAGAACAGTCATTCAAGCTTGCTTCTTTATCTTGATGCAATTTGGCAGTCATTTCGTTTCGAATTTTCTCGATCTCCACCCTCCTTGAAACTACCATTTTCTTTCTTTCGGTAGGCTTTATCTTATGCCCCACGGACTGTGCCAGTTACTGGCACCAAATTTTTGCTTAATGCCAATTTGTAACTTCTTGAATTTCTCCGGTCTTTATTTGTAAAACAATCACAAACCAGAGATGCTGGTTTCTCAAATTTTGTGTCTGAGAATTATAATTGATCCATCCTCACTTTTACTCGACCATATTTTAGTTGTAACAGATTTCATAGAGTTGATATCAATACCTACATGAACACTAGCTGGTGGATCCCAGTTGTTGTAATAGATATTAAATTTCACAGCAACAAATGGATTTGATATCAATTCTACGGCGCAAGAAAGAAAGCCATCCATCTGCATAGGAAATCTCTTTTCAAAATTAATAGCAAAGAAGAAATGAGTAGTGAAGTCTGTGAGGTTCCCCTCGGTGTTGTCATACAGGCGCATGGGTTTGCCATAAATGGCACCACAGCCCGTCTCAAGTTCATTCGGCACTACTTTGATTTTTCCTTTCCTTTAAGCCCATTTGGGATAGAACTCTAAGCTTTTAACCTGGAATATTTCCTGTAGAATTGTCCTAAAAGGAAATAAACATGGACACGGAAAGCATCATGCATTATCACCAGGTTACAACCTCCATTATTAGATTTGAATGTAAGTTCCGCGTTCCATGAGCACAAGGGGGGCTATGTCTCTATGTTTGATTAGTCGAATGATGGTCAAAACAAAAGATTGAATAAATTGTTTTGTGTTTTTGGTCAACATATAAATTTATTAAATTATGCAATTTGTCATTTTTCTTCAACAAAGAAATTGTATACCGTAAACCTACGGTGGTGGGTATACAGAACCAAGCCAAATCTACCTAAATAATTATTTGGATTAGTAGGAATGGCTTTGTTCGGCTTGAAAATATTTTAGTTTAAAAAAATAAAAAAGAATATTATCGATTCAATTTTTTTATTTTACTCGGTTCAAATTGAAAATAATCAAACCAAAAGAATAATATAAAATTAATATATTTTTCTATATTTTAATTAATAAATAATGATTTTTTTCAAAAAAAAATAATTTTATTTTTATTCTAAAATTAATGAAATTAAAATTTAGTTAAATATACATTTTGTCTAATTTGATTTATGAAGTTTGAAGGAAAGCAACGATAATCTAATAAATTTAACTCTTAAATAATTATAATTAATACAATATTATATAATTGTAACCAAAAAATAAAAAAATCATTAAAATAAAAAAGATTTTTGAGTAAAAGAATGGCGCGTGAGCGGGTATTTTAGAAAATAATGGAACTAAATAATTTATTTAACTAAATCTTAAGGTGCATACGTTCTTTTCTTGGTATTATTTAAAAGTAAAGTACTAAGATTTTAACTCACGATAAAAATAAATATTATAATTTTTTAAATTAACGATGAATGTATTATAAATAGTGATGACAACGGAACATGAATAGGTGAAGGATGACCATCCCATCCTTATCTTCATTTTTGGAGTGATATTCACATCTCTATCTCATCCCCATTTTGGAAAAGGAATCATCGATCTTGGACCATTTCTATTTATCAATTTTAAATAAATAAAAATATTCGTACAAAATATAAATTAAATTAAATAAAAATAATAAATTAAACATACATAAATAAATTATTTATTTCAATTTATATATAAACATTAACCAACTAATATGTTGATAAATTATAACCTCAATTCTTAATAAAAACAATAAAAAATAAAATTAAATTACATTTTTAGAGTTTATTAAATTTGTATTAATTTTTATAAAAATTTTAAATCTTCTTATTAATTTTGTAAAAATATATTTTATTCTATAGATAAAAAATAAAATCTTGAAAGTTATTTTTTTCTTTATTTATCTTGTATTAATACACTATAAAAATCAACTAATCGTTACATTTAAAAAAAAATTAATTAATAAAACAATAAATCTAATTATATATATATATATAATTAAGAGTTTTTTTTTAATTTTACGTAACTTTTTATATTAATTTCTCAATTATTAGATTAATATATTTTTAATCACTAAGATCAAATTTGATTTAGTAATTAATATATTATAATTAATGTACACGTGAAATTTAATTAAAAAAACTTAGCATTATTGATAAATTATTCTTCTCGAAATTTTTAATTGCAAAATTATTGATTAAATTTTTCATAAAAAATATTGGTGATTCATTTAAATTTATTTTTTTAAAATATTTTAATTAATAATTTTTTTAAAATTTATTTGATTTCTACTCATATCTTTGAATATTCATTGCCGGGAAAGGGAACGGTCAAAGTCAAATAAAAACAATATTAATTTCCAATAATTAAATCGAAGAAGCATACCGTGAATGCACAAGTTCTTTTAAAATTGGTGAAATACTACGGGCTTTTAATTGATGATTCTTCTCGTTTCAACGTCTCGCGCTTTAGTCGGCCTAAAGCCGCCAGCTTCGCCGTGGCTTCCATACACACCATGAAATTACCAAACACTTGCATTTATTTATTTATTTTGGCATTAGGCGTCGAGACAGACAACCAAAACGCTGCTTTTGTTCATACAAAAGCCGCCGCAGAATTGACCAAGTAAACGAATTTACTACATAATAAAGATTCGAGTTAATGAGACTTCCTTCGCATGAATAGCTCAAGTTTTTCATTGATCATTCCTCCCAAGAATGCCTAATCACGGTCATCTTCCCTTTCATTTCTTCATCTTGTTTTTGTTATCTTCTCTATCAATCTCTTTGGCAACTGCTTTGTCTTTCAATTTTACCAGCTTCAGCAAGGACGGTAACCTGGAGTATGAGCGAGCTTTTCCTCAAGACCAAGTGATTTACATGGCCAAGAAAGCTGAGATGATTGGCCGGGCAACTTACAGCAAACCGTTGCGTCTTTGGGACAGAGCCACTGGAAATCTCACAGACTTCACAACCCATTTCTCCTTCATCATTGATTCTCGAAACAGAAGTGCATATGGAGATGGGATCGCCTTCTTTCTTGCTCCTAATGGTTCAACCATTCCCCAAGTCACCAAAGGAGGTTCTCTTGGCCTTACAAGTGATGACGAGATTTTAAATTCAACTTCCAATCCATTTGTTGCAGTTGAATTTGACATCTACAAAAATTATTTTGATCCGCCTGGTGAACATGTAGGAATCGATATCAATTCTATGAGATCGACGGTGAATACCACATGGTCGGCTGATATCAGGGATGGGAAAATGAATGAAGCATGGATTAGTTATAATTCTAGTACACAGAATTTGAGTGTAGTCTTCACTGGTTTCAGAGATAACTCCACAGTGATGCAGCATCTTGATTTTCAAGTCGACTTGAAGGTTTATTTACCTGAATGGGTAACTTTTGGCTTCTCTGCTGCTACTGGAAATGCGTCAGCAATAATCGAGATTCACTCGTGGCAATTTAGTTCCAGCTTGGAAGTCGATGATAACGTGATTGATAATCCGGTCTCGGCGCCAAGTCCAAGTCCAGTTCCTCAGCGAAGAAAGAATAAAACAGCATTGGCTGTAGGATTGAGCCTTGGTGGAGGTGTTTTGGTTGCTGCTTTGCTCCTGATCTTTTGGATTGCAGGCATTGGTAAGAAAAGAGACCATGAAGAAGTTAATGATGACATCAATGAGTACGTCATGGATGATGAATTTGAAAGAGGAGCAGGTCCGAAGAAGTTTCCGTACAAGGAATTGGCCCAAGCAACAAACCTTTTCAGCGATGAGCAGAAGTTAGGAGAGGGAGGTTTTGGCGGAGTTTATAAAGGATTTTTGAAGGATACAAACTCTTTTATTGCAGTTAAAAAGGTGTCAAAAGGGTCTAAACAGGGTATAAAGGAGTACGCATCAGAAGTGAGAATCATTAGCAGGTTGAGGCATAGAAATTTGGTACAACTTCTCGGTTGGTGCCATGAGAAAAATGAACTCCTGCTTGTTTATGAGTATATGCCTAATGGCAGCTTGGATTCCCATCTTTTCAAAGAAAATAGTTTGTTAACATGGGAATTTAGGTACAAGATAGCTCAGGATTTGGCTTCAGGATTGCTTTATTTGCAGGAGGAATGGGAGCAGTGTATAGTACATAGAGATATAAAATCAAGCAACATCATGTTGGATTCTAATTTCAACGCAAAGATTGGAGATTTCGGATTAGCAAGGCTTGTAGAACATGCAAAAGGTTCTCAAACCACAGTTTTGGCAGGAACCATGGGTTACATGGCGCCTGAATGTGCTACAACTGGCAAGGCTAGCAAAGAATCTGATGTCTACAGCTTTGGCATTGTTGCTCTGGAAGTCGCTTGTGGCAGGAAACCCATCGATATAAGGGCCAAAGAAGACCAAGTCTATTTGGTGAAGTGGGTTTGGGACCTCTACGGCAGCGAAAACCTGGTCGAAGCGGCAGATCAGAGACTATGCGGAGATTTTGACGAGCAACAGATGCAGCATTTGATGATTGTTGGACTCTGGTGTGCTCACCCAGATGAAAATCTTAGGCCATCCATGAGGCAGGTTCTTCATGTGCTCAACTATGAAGCCCCCTTGCCCATTCTGCCGCCGAAGATGCCGGTTCCATCATATTTCTCTCCGCCAGCGAATGTGTCAGCTCCTGATCGAAACTTGCGTTCTTTAAGCAATGGCTACAACACCAATTCTTCGCAGTTGACTTCATCTTCTGCAGCTCCTTCAACGGCATCTCTTTTAGACACCCGTTAAGTTTTTCCTTGTACATTTCAATTTTCTTCTTCAGGTTGTTTTTTCTTCTTCGTACACGATTGTTTTGGCTAAGTTTGTATTTGAGGATAAGTTGGAATGTATAACGGATGTTAAAAGAGAAAGCTTTGCATCGCAATTTTTGGAATATTAAATGACGTTTGCTGTTGCTAACACACTGTAATTTTCATTTCGAAAAACATCAATCCACCAAGCAATCCAACTCTCAAACCAACAGAAGAGAAGGAGAACTGGAGCAGTAAGAAAGTTACTGACAATTACCATCGTTGAATGTGTAAGAATTTAGATCTCCCAAATTCAAGAACTGATATAAACCAAAGACAACCAGAGCATTTCCCATTTAGCACGAGGATTTCAATGGATAACTTATATACTCCAACTGGGTAATATGGTACCCCATCATGAAGCATGTTTCTACGCATCTATGTAGAAGCAGTGTTCCGACAGGATGCCTAGAAATAAAGTCGCAATTTATATTCTCCGAAAATAGTTACCGATAGCCAGTAAATTGCGTAGATAATCAATAATGGAAAGACTTCACGAGGAAAACAGAGTGTAGATGTGAACTCTACAAGGCACGGAAAAATTTTAAAGCCAAGTCACAGGAAAACGCCAAATGTAGTGCCAATTTATCATGAGTTAGATTATAGATTCAACAAAATGTTTAAGTTTTAAAGCACGTACATCACAAGTAATCGTCATCCTCAAGTTCGTTTGCACTTCACTCGCAGAAGTTGAATACACAACTGGTCGATCCCGTGTTAATTGCTTGTATCCCATGGCTGATCTCTTTCTGCTTCCCTGAATCTGTTCTACGTTATCCAAACTAAACAGTGTTACCCTCTTCAACAATATTCTTTCCAAGAAGTAGCCTTCATTCCCAACCCTAAATTTTGACCATTCTCATCAAAATCAACGGTGGAAATAGAGGTAGAAAGATGTTTCCATCTTGTTGACGGTACAGAAGTTCTTAGAACATTTTTAATTGGAAGAAAGGAAAGAATGTCAAGTAGAATACTTTCGTGTAACTTTCTGACTATCTTCAACGTACAAAATTTTTAAGTATGCCATAAATACCTTTGAGGAAATTGTTGACTTTGGACATTGGTGACTATATGTATACCAGACATTAAAGTCCTTTGTACAGAGTAAACATGTTTATAAGCTGTTCTATATTGTTCTAGACATAGAATCTAGTCATTTTCTTTATATTTCTTACAAGTTGTTTCTTTCCTATATATTTCTTAGACATTGTTAATTATTATATGAACCGTTTAGTTAAGAAAGTTTATTTTTCTTTACTTACATCTTGATTCTTCTTCATTTCATTGATTAGTATCAACAAAATATATGTAAATGATTCACATTTGTTTTGTGTATTTCTCTTTAATTTCGGAGATGGTGATAGTATGTATGTTTATCTCATGAATAATTTTCTTTTCTTAATCTTGAAATTACAAGCTTTATAAGACTTAATTTTCATTTTTGTAAGTTGGTTTTATAAAAATGATAATTTTTTTATTATATTAAATTGATAAGAAAAAGAAATTGAATTTGGATGAAAATGTCCTCCACTCTAAAAAGAAATGATTCTGACATTGTATTTAATCGTTTTCAGGTTTGTTTGTAGTTTTTGCCCCTTGAGGCTTAGAACTGCCCTGATGTGAGTTCTTCATTTTTGTTTTTATTATATATCCTGAGTTGAAGCTCTCTTTTGCTTTATTTTCTTGAAGAGAGGCGACGTTTATGGTGCTTGGGAACAGATCAGGTAATGTACTTCTATGCATGGACTCGTTATACTTCGTAATATTAGTCAAATTAACATCTTTATCGGAATGATTGGACTACTAGTTCTACTATTGTCAATAATCCTACAGGTCTGCTTCATTTGTAAATCTGTCTTGAAACTGCAGAACCGTCACACATATGAGAAGCCTGTCAAAATATAATAACTAATGCAAGAGCTGATGATCCACTGATGCAATAGCTTAAGATGAACATCCGTCAATACCTGGATGGCATCGTGTAACTGGACATGATTGATAGTTGAATGGTGCATTTGAAGGTACAACAAATGAGGCTCACATTGAGGTGTTTCTGTAGGTTTCCATTGTTGGTTTGTCGGCTATATTTATTTCTTTAACGTGGATGGCAAGGTGAGAGGTCTTACTTTAGAGATATGTAGCATATTCTAATTATCGATGCACCCTATGCGATCTGTCTGTCCCTTCTGTTTATTTCCCACAACCGGATGTCGTTCTCTCTCTCTCTTTTCCCTCAAACTTTCCGGCGACAGTCTCTTTGTCTTCTTATCATCTTTCCACGAAAGTTTCTTTAAATATATATATATATATATATATATATATATATGAAGATCCGCCGACAGTCTCTTTGTCTTCTTATTATCTTTCCACGAAAGCTTCTTCGCCCTCCTTCTTTCACAATTGAATCAATTCACAAATTGCATAGATTTTATTGCAGCCTAGCCCCCACAACTTAGATATGGCATGGGCTGCTAACTCAGATTTTTCCATCTACATTTGTCCGTTTTGGGATAAAACTTTTCTTTGCACTGTATGTATACCGTCTTAAAGCCGTGGTTCCTTCTTATTCTCTTTGTGGGGCTGTGGAAACATGGGTAGAGATCACAGGCATGGCTTCGTTGAAGAGAATTTCGCCGCCGACCTTGATTATTTTGCTAGCGTTTACATCAACGACTATGGTGATCAAAGAGAAAATGGTGCCCGTTAATTTATGCAAGAACAAATTTATTTGTTAGGCTCAACTTTCGGGTAGGTCTGCTCATGATCTTCGTTTAATCTAATTAATATTTTTTAATCAGTTATCATTAACATTCTAATATTTTTTATAAATTGGATCATAAAATTTTAATATGTTATTGCTTTTTTCGTTAATGTCAAAACAATTAAGACAATATTAACAATTCCAGAGAACAAGATTACAATGACAAATAGTAATGGTTTTGCCTTGAGAGCCGAGACCTCACGAGGGGCGTCGTAATTAAAGCCAGTGCTTGGCGGCCTCACTTGAACACTCTTTCTGTCTTCAATTTCACTCTCAATGCGTTTTCGGGGTGAAAGCGAAGCATCATTTAGTTGTAACAATGTAATAACATTGGACAATACATATGTCACTATTGCTAGCGATGTCAAGTCAGAAAATCAGCTGACTTTTTAATTAAATTAAAGTATTAAACCCACGATGCTCTTGGTCCCGGGGAGGTGGAAGGCACTATTGCTAGTCTGCAATCAATGTCGTGGCTTGTCGTAGTCCAAAAGAGGGGCTCTGATCAGTCAAATTTAGTTAGCTAAGTATGCAGTTGATTATTTCATTGACTTTGTTTTCGTACTATACCAGGACTACCCAAGTCCTTTCCCGACCTACAAGCCAAGTCAACTTATGTTCCAATTTGATCCTCAAATTGCAGAAGCTTTTGCAAGGTAAACTTAGACTCCCCAAAGGTGGAAACTTCCTGGCTTCTGTAGATCAACTAAACACATCGAATTTGGACAATAATACCACTAATCTTCACGTGAAGGTCATTACCGTCAAATTATATTAATTTTACTTTTAAAACCATTTGACTTTATGTATAATTTATGCATAAAAAAGATATTTAATCAAAAATTTAGTAATTTAAAATTTTTAGTAGTTAAAAAATAATTAATTATCATATTATACACATTTAATTTCAAATACGGTTGATGGAATTTTTCTTAGAAATTAAAAAATTATTTTTTAAAATAAAAGTACACAAAAAATTAAAATTAATATTTTATATAAAAAAATTATCTGAACAGAATTTGTACGAGATTTTGTATTTTTAGAAGAAATATTTAAATTGAAAAAAAAATTATAATAACTAAAATTTACATAATAATTTCATTAGAAAAACAATACATTGATCTTAAATGAAATTAATTGACAAGAACAACACTTAAACAATGTTTGTTTAGAAGGGATATTATCGAAGAAGCTGTAGAAGATCAAGTTATTAGGGAGAAATGGTATTATTGTTGTTGCTTGAGGAGTATCGATGTAGACTTCCCTTAGAAATAACAGCATATTCACCGGAGAAGGGAAATATGATGGAACCGGCATCTTCGGCGGCAGAATGGGCAAGGGGGATTCAAATTTAAGCACGTGAATAACCTGCCTCATTGGAGGCCTAAGATTTTCATCTGGGTGAGCACGCCAGAGTCCAACAATCATCAAACGCTGCAACTGTTGCCCGTCGAAATCTCCGCATAGTCTCTGATCGGCAGCTTCGACCAGGTTTTCGCTGCCGTAGAGGTCCCAAACCCACTTCACCAAATAGACTTGGTCTTCTTTAGCCCTTGGATCGACGGGTTTTCTGCCACAAGCGACTTCCAGAGCAACAATGCCAAAGCTGTAGACATCAGATTCTTTGCAAGCCTTGCCTGTTATAACACATTCAGGCGCCGTGTAACCCATGGTTCCTGCCAAAACTGTGGTTTGATAATCTTTTGCATGTTCTACAAGCGTTGCTAATCCGAAATCTCCAATCTTTGCGTTGAAATTAGAATCCAACATGATGTTGCTTGATTTCATACCTCTATGTACTACACACTGTTCCCATTCTTCCTGCAAATAAAGCAATCCTGAAGCCAAATCCTGAGCTATCTTGTACCTAAATTCCCATGTTAACGAGCTATTTTCTTTGAAAAGATGGGAACCCAAGCTGTCATTAGGCATAAGTTCATAAACAAGCAGGAGTTCGTTTTTCTCATGGCACCAACCGAGAAGTTGTACCAAATTTCTATGCCTCAACCTGCTAATGATTCTCACTTCTGATGCATACTCCTTAATCCCCTGTTTAGACCGTTTTGACACCTTTTTAACTGCAATAAAAGAGTTTGTATCCTTCAAAAATCCTTTATAAACTCCACCAAAACCTCCCTCTCCTAACTTCTGTTCATCGCTGAAAAGGTTTGCTGCTTGAGCCAATTCCTTGTACGAAAACTTCTTCGGACCTGCTGCTCTTTCAAATTGATCATCGCTTATGTACTCGTTGATGATATGGTTATCTTCTCCATCATCTTCATCCTTTCTCTTCCTTCCGATGCCAGCAATCCAATAGATCAAGAGCAAGGCACCAACCAAAACAGCTCCGCCAAGACTCAATCCCACAGCCAGTGTTGTTTTATTTCCTCTTCTTCTTGGACTAGGTTCAGTACTTGGTGGCGAGGCTGAAATGTTACCAACTTCCAAGCTTGAATTAAATTCCCACGAGTAAATGCTAAATTTTGCATATTCCATTCCAGTCGCCATTGAGAAGCCAAAAATAACTAACTCGGTAAATAAATTTTCAAATCGACTTGACAATGAACATATTGCGTATTACCTCTGAAACCAGTGAAGGAAACACTCAAATTTTTTGTCAGAGAATTATAATTGATGCGTGCCTCGCTTTTTCTCCCATTTGGAATGTCACTCAGCCATTTTTCAGTCTTGGCAGAATGCACCGAGTTGAGATCAATACCAACATGCTCACCACCTGGTGAATCCCAAGGGTTTTCATAGATATCAAATTTCACTGCGACAAATGGACTTGATGCTAAATAATATGGCTCGTCGTTTTTCGTGAGACCGAAGGAGCCTCCCCCTTTATTGGTCGGAACTGCCGAATTCTGCATAGGAGGATCTGTTTTGAGAATCAATAGCAAAGGAGAAATGAGTGGTGAAGTCTGTGAGGTTCCCCGTGGTGCTGTCATACAAGCGCATGGGTTTGCCGTACATGGCACGACCCACCATCCCGGGTTCATTCGGAATTCGTAGGACACGGTCGCTATCAACGGAAGCAGCTATCTGACGGTTGATGTTATCGTCATGTTTAGGACTGAAACTGGAATACTTGAAGTGTAATGCACTTGCCAAAGGGATAGTTATTTGAGAAAACGATACAGTGATAAGAAAGAAAAGAAGAAGAGTTCTGTTATTAATACAGATAGCCATTCTTGAAAGGGAGAACAGTGAACCATTACCATATGTTCAGGTTCACGTTCAACTGATTTATGTCTAAATCCAATAGGCACAAAGTCCTTGAGTGGTTAATTGTCATTCAACACGCTTACCTTGTCAACTACGCTTTGTTAATTGCCATGCAACACGCTCTCATTCAAGTTGATTGTTTTCAATTTCTTTTTATTTTGTTAAAATTTTCATTTTCATGTTTTTTTATCAAAGAATTTTTACTAGACAACATAAATAATCTAGAGCAAGATTTATCAAGAATTAAGATTTGATCAATTTCAACTTTTAAAAGTTTTTTTTTCTCTGTAGATGCAACACTAATTTGTATAGTATCCCCATTCCTCTCTAGTTCCTATTTTGAAATAAGAATCCTCGTTTATCATTGATTCTAAGAACAGTAGTGTGAGTATGGAGATGGGATCGCCTTCTTTCTTGCTCCTAAAGTTTCAACCATTCCCCAAGTCACAAAAGGAGGTTCTCTTGGCCTCCAATCCATTTGCTGCGGTTGAATTTGACATCTTCACAAATTATTGGGATCTGCCTGGTGAACATGTAGGAATCGATATCAATTCTATGAGATCGAGGGAGAATATGACATGGTTGGCTGATATCAGGGATGGGAAAGTGAATGAAGCATGGATTCCTTATAATTCAAGTACACCAGAATTTGAGTGTACTCTTCACTGTTTTCAGAGATAATTCCTCAGTGATGCAGCATCTTGATTTTCAAGTCGACTTGAAGGTTTATTTACCTGAATGGGTAACTTTTGGCTTCTCTGTTGCCACTAGAAATGCGTCTGCAATACTCGAGATTCACTCGTGGGAATTTAGTTCCAGCTTGGAAGTCGATGATAACGTGACTGATAATCCGGTCTCGGAGCCAAGTCAAAGTCCAGTTCCTCAGCGAAGAAAGAGATGAAGGAATAAAACAACACTGGCTGTGGGATTGAGTCTTGGTGGAGGTGTTTTGGTTGCTGCTTTGCTCCTGATCTTTTGGATTGCAGGCATTGTTAAGAAGAGAAATGATGAAGAAGTTAATCATGACATCAACGAGTACATCATAGATGATGAATTTGAAAGAGGAGCAGGTCCGAAGAAGTTTTCGAACAAGGAATTGGCTCGCGCAACGAACCTTTTCAGCGATGAAGAGAAATATTAGGAGAGGGAGGTTTTGGTGGAGTTTATAAAGGATTTTTGAAGGATACAAACTCTTTTATTGCAGTTAAAAAGGTGTCAAAAGGGTCTAAACGGGGGATTAAGGAGTATGCATCAGAAGTGAGAATCATTAGCAGGTTGAGGCATAGAAATTTGTTACAACTTCTCAGTCGGTGCCATGAGAAAAACGAACTCCTGCTTGTTTATGAACTTATGCCTAATGGCAGCTTGGATTCCCATCTTTTCAAGGAAAATAGCTTGTTAACATGGGAATTTAGGTACAAGATAGCTCAGGATTTAGCTTCAGGATTGCTTTATTTGCAGGAAGAATGGGAAACAGTGTCTAGCGCATAGAGATATAAAACCAAGCAACATCATGTTTCAACGCAAAGATTGGAGATTTCGGATTAGCAAGGCTTGTAGAGCGTGCAAAAGGTTCTCAAACCACAGTTTTGGCAGGAACCATGGGTTACATGGTGCCTGAATGTGCCACAACAGGCAAGGCTAGCAAAGAATCTGACGTCTACAGCTTTGACAGAAAACCCGTCGATACAAGGGCCGAAGAAGGTCAAGCCTATTTGGTGTAGTGGGTTTGGGACCACTACGGCAGCGGAAACCCGGTAACTTTCATTGCTCTCTCCACAGTATGGTAAAACTCTAAACTTTTTAACTGCTTTGTGCTGCGATCGGACCTTTTTGGCTTTAGATGATAGGTTAAGAAACTGGGATTCCGTTTTCCATACTTTTTGATATTATTGCGTCTGGAGCATGAGATTCTGCAGGGTTTTTGAAGCATTTGAATGGTTGGACTACAATTCTGCCATACATGACATCTTTCTTGATCTCTTTGAATATTTTGGCTCTCAAGACTTGTGGAGTTAGTTTTTCACTCTTCTAGAATTGGATTACCATAGTAACGATGAAGCTATTAATTTCTGGCAAATTGTTATTAGAGATATACTTCGGAATCAATGCGTCGTAAAGTTAAGAGTGATATTTATTTCATTCTTTTGTACGTATATTTTTGTAATTAATTGTAAAAATATTTATAATTAATACGATAATAATTATTTCATTTTATACTTGCACAATTATTATTTTTTAATTTTTTCAAAATAAAATTTTATATAATATATATTATATGTCAAAATTCTATTTGCAAAGAGTTGATTTGAATATATCCAAAACTGTTCTTGGTTGAGGTAATGTCATTATGAATAATGACATTATCTAACTAGCATATTTTATTGCTGCCACTGATTAGTATATGATGTTAATAGTTTGACGGTAAATCTCATGAAACAAGAGTATAAACATAAGTAATATGTTAGATAACATAATCAGACATGATGAATCACATGAGTGATTATCTACAGTCAATGATTCTACATATAACCAAACTAGTATACTCCTAGTCTTTTGACTTGAAATATTATGGATACCCTTTGCATTGAGGCACATTGTTTACTTGTGTATATAGTACTGGTTAATCATACCCAATGAAACAAACTTGATGGCAATATATTTTTATTATATGAGAATAGATGATGATCAATATGGAATCTATTACTTTCGTTACTTGAATTTAAGATTTTTGTAAGATTATCGTATACAGTAAAAAATCTTTGATCAAAGCACGCAATTTCTAAAGACAAATTTTGTGAATATAAATGATTAAGTTTCTAATCTTATGTTCAAATTAAGGGTTTGATAATACTAAAGCTCACACTTGATTAAGAGTTAACAACAAAATCTTTACTACACTTAAAGTATAACTATAATAAGTTGATTCGAAATTACATTCTTTGCATCTGGGAATCATGATATCTTACTAGACTCACCTATGATCATTGTGAATATCAATTATAATGAGTTATATTGCAATGATGCAAATGAGTTTGTATATATTCATGTCTTGTTCATCGTAAATCTAAAGAATTACCGATAATAATTTATAGGCTAATAATTGATAAAATATATTATTAAATTAGTTAATAATTTTTTTTATATTAATAAAAATTAATATAATTCTAAATATTTTAATCAGATAATTATTATATTAATTACATTAATAGATAAATAATTTATTTGTTCTAATAGTTTTCACCTGCCAAACCTAGAAGGGATATCTTTAATAATATTGATAAAGCGTTTGTGAAAAGTCATCATCCTGGAAATCAAAGTGATGGGTTATTACGTGTCCCTTCAGGGGCTTGCAGAGTTGGCAATGGTGGCTGGATTGCCTTATGGTCTATTTAGTTATTCGAAATTAACAAACATTCCTTAAAATTGAGATATATATAGTAAATACAAATGGTTTTGAGTTGTCCATCCACCTATATTCAGTCCGCAAATTAGGAAATGTAATAGGGAATTCTTGACCGTTGGATTATTTCACAATCTTGATCCAAAATTTTCAACGGTGATAGTATAATTAATAATATAATAATAGAATATCGAGGATACACGTAATAATCACTAAGCGTGCTCGCTCATGAAATTTAAAGAGTCATCAACCCCAGTGAGAGTAACATCGACAAATTCAGTCAATAGAAACTAAAAGAAAACCAAAAGTTTAGAAACATGTTGATGCGTTTCTCTTCTATTCAGCGAGGTAAAGTGAATATAATTTTTGTGTTGATTTTCAAAAGTTTCGTTTTATCCATCTTGATTTTAGTGGATTATTTTGAAGTGAGGAACTTCAAGGCTGTGAGGCCACAGATTTTTGCTCAGTTCTCTACCGTCGCAGAGCCTTCTTCAAAGCAGAGTAATCCGCCGGTAAAATCTGTTTGTTTCTCTGAAAGTTGAATTTTCGGGAGAAGTTAGTAAACATTTATGGCTGCGCAATATAATCAACCTTGAATGATTTCTCTTAGCTTTATTGTGAGGTGTATGTGAGGTAGTTCATCTTCTGTTTGGCTGCTGAGAAAATGTTTGAAAGAAAAGTAGAAATGGAAATGAAAATTTTGATTGTTCAATTTAAATTTAACTCCATCAAGAGATGTACGAGTACATAATAGTATCGGATTTCACAATCTTTGATTGCTTTGTTTACCGGTGGAATCAATTTGGTTTGTAGCTTTAGAGATTTTAGCATCTTGTTGAAAGGAAATTCCAAACGAGTTTAATTTCATCTGTCCAAATGTTGCCCTATGGTTGATGCTTCTTGCAATTATTTTAATATGCAATACACACATTTTACTCATTAATATTGCTTATATTATGCCAGAGGGTTCCCAATCTTATTGGTGGTGCTTTTGTTGATTCACGATCATCAGAGTCCATAGATGTTATAAACCCTGTAAGTATATGAAATACTGTCAGTGTTTATTCACTTTCATTACTGAGCTTATGTTGCAAAAATGGTTCGTAAGATCTAATGGATTTATAATTTGGCAACAGGCAACGCAAGAAGTTGTTTCAAGAGTTCCTTTGACTACAAATGAAGAATTTAGAGCAGCTGTTTCTGCAGCAAAGCAGGCTTTTCCATCTTGGCGTAACACTCCAATTACAACCCGTCAGCGCATCATGCTTAAGCTCCAAGAGCTGATTCGGAGAGACATCGTATGCTTGTCATAAGTCTGAGTTTTCTATTTGTATTTCAAAATCTTTCTTTTAATCTACGAGGAACTCTGAGTAATTACCATTACTGTGAACTTATATTAGGATAAGCTTGCCATGAATATTACTACTGAACAAGGCAAGACATTGAAGGATGCCCATGGAGATGTGTTTCGTGGTTTAGGTAAGTTTTAGTTGTCATTTTTTTATTTTATTATTATTATTATTTTTACTAGATTTCATTGTGTGAAGGTGGTTGAGTTGAGGTTGTTACGGTGAAGGTCTCTTATTTGTCTTTCTTCTGTCTCTCTATGTATATATATTCATTTTTTGGGTTTTCTTTTGTTGCAGAGGTGGTGGAACATGCATGTGGAATGGCAACACTGCAAATGGGGGAGTATGTCCCCAATGTATCAAATGGAATTGATACTTATAGCATAAGAGAGCCTCTTGGCGTTTGTGCTGGGATATGTCCTTTCAACTTCCCAGCAATGATTCCTTTATGGGTAAGCCCGCATATTCTTCTACTTAATCTGGTTACTTCTCTGTTCCACTTAGATTTTCATTTTTTTTTAAAGCCATACCTCATAACTGTTATGAAACAAGAGGTTTAAAGTATGTCTTAAAAAACTTATGGTTAAGATGAAAAAGAATTGAATAAGTTCTTTCTAATAATTCTTACGTTTTTTTTTCACCAGCTTTAATGATTATAGGGTTTTTCACCTCTCAATAATTTAAATTGTGGAGGAAAGAAATTTTCTTTTAAAAGTTTGTCTTATTACTTTACTGCAGATGTTCCCGGTAGCAGTCACATGTGGTAATACCTTTGTTTTGAAGCCTTCGGAAAAGGATCCAGGTAAATGTGGTATTTTTATTGTTGTCATAAAAAAAGGCATCATTAAATGTGGTATTTTTATTGTTGTCATAAAAAAAGGCATCATTAGCATTATGTGCTTCATACTAGTGTTGTGTCTTATATCCTAGAGCATGAAATAAAGAACAACTTTTTTGGCCTGGAATGATGTTGTTGACGTATAAAAGCACAATAGTTTTTGTGGGTATGTGAGGCATCTTGATTAGAATCAAGGGGATTCACCATAGTTTTGTCAACTTCTTCATTTATCAAGAAGTGCTTGAAACCAAAGGTTTTTTGTATCATCATATCCTATACCCAATTAGCTCTTAAATAATCTCTTCCAAAATGGATGTATTCTGTTTATGTTGTTGCTAAGAACAGTGTGTAATTCATTTTTGAAAGCAAATTGTACTTACTGCAAGCAAATAACATACTTTGTGGATTTATATTCTTTTGGTTTGAAAGATGAGTGATTACTTGCAAACAAAGTATTATTGTTCTTTTTGGCGAATGTGATTCTTCGTAGAGAAGCAATTAAAACTAGATTTTTATAGTAAATATGATGTTGGCTCTTATCCTTGGTTCTGTTCAAGAGATTGTTTCATCCTGACTACTGTCAATTTTCTTGTCTTCCTGCTTCTGTCATGGAGTCAACATGAACTCAAAATGTTGAACTGTAACCTTGGAGGTCATGTTGTTGCTAAGACCCTAAGGCAGACTGTTAACATGAAGGAAACAAAGTCAGTATTAGGAACAAGGCCTTGGGTGACTGATCTTTGCTATATTATAGAAGATAATGGTACAACACTAAATCTCACATGGCTAAAAATATACATATAAATGGGTATATAAGCTGATGTGCACCCTTCACTCACAAGTCGGTTTTTGAGGGTGAGTTTTACCCATGGGTTTGTATCAGATAAAGATGGTCTGGTTTCCTTTACTTAATTACTCTATATTTGTCTAGGCCAACCTTAGATGCAGCTAAACCATTTGCAGGTTTGGCAATATATAATCATTCACACTAATGTTGGCACAGTTGTAAGTTGTGCCTCTGCACAATCACAGTCTAAATTCCTACAGTTACATCTCTTCTAGGCCAACCTCAAATGTGGCTAATCCATTTACATATTTTGCACTGTATCTGCATTCACACCAATGCTGGCATGCATGCAAGCACATATGTATGCATGCCTGAGCATAAGCATGCAGTCTAAATTTCCTACAGTTTGCATCTTTCGGGAGATAGACACAAAAAATTACTCATGTACTGGTAGTTGTGCAAATCTAATGTATTTTTTCTGGTGGTGATTAGTGTTGATAATCTAATCTCTAGGTGGAAGTTAGCTACTGCTTGACAGTTTTTTTGGCTTTTGATATGGAAGTTGCATTCAATATGATTTGATCAATGTCAGGATGATAAATTTTTTATTCTAAAGCCTTTTGTATAACTCTCCAGTTGGTGAAGCGTGCATTATGCTCAATTCTACAAACTGACTATTGATATGCTTGTGTCTCAAGAATAATTTTTTGATCAAATGTTTCTTGTATTATCATATGACTGATTTAATTTGGAAAAGTTTATATTCATGCCTTTTAATGCCTTGTTGTTTTCATATCTGTTGATTGCAATGTTTCTTTTACTGTTTGATCAATGTCTACTTTTCCTTTCAATTTACTTAAAAATTGTTTCTCGGTTGTTCCTGCAGGGGCTTCTATAATGCTTGCAGAGCTAGCAATGGAGGCTGGTTTGCCTAATGGTGTTTTGAATATTGTTCATGGAACCCATGTATGTTTTTCCTGAATCAATGTGCTCCTTAGTACTTTGTTGGTTCCTCCCACCATTCCTTCAGAAAATGCATTCAAGGACTATGTAAATGATTTAATTGATCTTAACTTTTAAGATATTGAAGTTTTTACTAAAATCTGTCTTGAAGATATCTACATATTAATTGCCTACATCATCTGTCCATGAAAAACAGTTTCCCTTCTCTCCCTTTTCACAATTGTATCTAACGCATGAAATTTTGATGCTTCTATGAATCGATGTTGCTAGTTGCATCCTAAACAATATTTGTTTAAATGTGATTAACTTTGTGGCAGGAGACTGTGAATGCTATTTGTGATGATGACGACATAAGAGCTGTATCCTTTGTTGGTTCAAATGTCGTAAGTTATTTCTTAAAGCTCTACTTCTTAAACATATTAGCACATGATGTTGATATACTAAAAATCATGGAAGCAGAGTATGATTAAACAGCATTGAATTGGTATCTCCTTTTTTGTGCATACAGATATACCCTGATAAAATGTTACCTTCTTTTTTGCTTTCTAATTTACTAAATCTGAGTCTTCTTGGTCGTGCCACATAATTCTTTTGGGAGTTGTGGATTGTCAGCCTCGGAGGTGGTGAATGAGAATCATTTTGTAGTTTTATGGAGTTCTTTCTGCCCTCTGTACTATATTTGAGAAATAGAAGATTTCTATGGGTACGATTCAATTGTGCAGCTAGTAGAGGGAACAATTAGTTGATCCATCACTTCACTCTCGACCATATAATAGTTTAGAGGGCATTGTATGCATTAGATTTAATTAGCTTAGAGTTTAGAAGGCACTGCCAGTCTAATATTTATTGACTTCCTTTGGTCCTTTTGTTCTTGTGGACTGTCCCTTTTCATTTTATGAGATTTATCATTTGATACAATAGTATACCTTGTACTGTATGTGAAAATATTTTGGAATGCAAGAGCTACCTCATCCTTTTGCTTTTTTACCTCCTCTCTTTCAAAGAAGAAGAAAAAGGATTTCCTCGGAATTCCTAGGAATCTGTTTTTGGTTCTAATTGAACACTTATGCAAGAAATTTGTATTCTGTAAAACAAATGCTTTCTCCAATCTTATTTCTGTAAGCATCTAAAATAATTTTTTTTTGGAAATCTATATTAGTTGTTTTTCCTACTTTTCAGTGGTTCATTTTATGATGTTTATGATAAGTGACTTCACCAAATAGAGTTTTTCACTTCTAAATAATTCATATATATTTCCGCTGAATATGAAATTTCTTAGTTGGCTTATCTATTATACTCATAATACTGTGCTATGCTACTTCCTTGTTTTCACCTGTTGTGCATCATTGTGGGATTCATACACTTTTGTGGCTATAACCTGCATGTATTAGCGCATATTTATGTGTGAAGCCTGAACTAGGTCACAATCTTTTAAAAAGTGGTATGTGATCTATGTGTAGCTTTATTTCATGCAATGGAAATGTAGCAAGGATCTTTTTTGGAAATTATATATCAACAAATTCATCCTTCAAAGAATTATTTGTGTAAACACGTATAGTTAAGATCCACTGCATAGTCAATTGGTTCGTTGTGATTTTCTGCAAATTGTTGGTTCTGTCTATAAAGAAGTGGTTGTCTCTCTCGATAATGAAGCAATTGTGTTGCAATTTAGTTTTGTTCTTATTTGATGTTTTGACATTTTCTGCAAGG
This sequence comes from Xylocarpus granatum, assembly GCA_019650275.1. NCBI lineage: Eukaryota > Viridiplantae > Streptophyta > Magnoliopsida > Sapindales > Meliaceae > Xylocarpus > Xylocarpus granatum. The sequence continues at coordinate 20,890 of BNST01000054.1, read as the reverse complement.
CTGGGATGCATATATATTCAAGAGCATCAGCTACAGGGAAGCGAGTTCAGGTAAGGGCATTTTGTATACAAAGCATGCCAATTCTCTTCTGTAGAAGATAGTTTGATTTTTACCGCATTAGTTGAATGGACATCAATTTGACTACTTGATTGTTTTAAGTCCAATATGGGAGCCAAGAATCATGCGGTTGTACTGCCTGATGCAAACATGGATGCTACTGTAAATGCCTTAGTTGCTGCCGGTTTTGGTGCTGCCGGACAAAGATGCATGGCACTCAGCACGGCAGTTTTTGTTGGAGACTCGAAAGCATGGTATTTTGTAATCCAGTATTTCTTATTTTACGAGTTTTATGCCTTTCATTTACTGCTACAGTTATCTTCTTTATCTGGAATGCTGAAAATTTTGATAATCAACATGGTATTAGAGTCAAGCTGCCCAGAGGTCTTGTGTATAAATCCCTTCATTCCATAATTTAAGTTACAACTATGGAACAAGTTAAGCTTCTATTTGAATCCATGTGTGTGTGCGTGTGCCAATCCACAGGGAAAATTTGTTAATTAAATTCAGCCATAAACAGGAAGTGGCATGCTAGAGTTCAAATATGGTTGGTGGGCCTTTTCCTTTAGTTTAAACTTTTAGGATTTATGGTTACTCATCAAAATTGATTTGTTTTGTTGCAACGTCATAAAACTGCGTATGAGTTTACTATGCGGTCCTATCTGGTGCATGGAGATCAGTCCTTCTGTCTGAGGAGATATCATAGACAATATATCTTGTGTTATCGGTGCCGAAACAATTCAAACGTTGTAGAATCTTTATGAAAGTTCATCCTAGTGGTGCCCAACAATGAAAAAGCAACAACATTTATAACTCTGGAAACTGTGATTGATTATCAAATTCAAGGGAAATGAGTTGCTCTACCAAGCAATAGAATGAAGTGGGCTTTCTGTTCAAATTCATCTGCATTGTGGAAATTAGAAGTTCCCCTGTGGGTATCCTATCTGAAGCCAAGTGAAGGCTGTTCAGAATTCAAGTCCTATGGACTGATTTGCCCTCAAACTTAATAATCAATTGTAGGTTTCCATTGATAAAAGGAGAGAAAACTGACAGGTTCCTAATCTCATCAAAGCTAAAAGTCAGTAGTAAAATGCGTTCCTCTGGAATCCTACTGAGAGCTGATTTAATGAAGCTTCGTTGAATGAAACAAAGCTTTGTTTCAATTCATTGTGGACGTCAGAGTTCCACTGGAATCCTACCTAAAGCTGGTCTAAATGAAGTCCTTTCCCAAAATTTGACTTGAATGGTTAAATTGAGATTCATTAGTATGATGGGTTTGGTAATCTTTTACAGGGTGGATAAAGTCGTGGAGCGTGCAAAAGCTCTCAAAGTAAATGCTGGAACAGAACCTGATGCAGACCTTGGTCCAGTTATTAGTAAACAGGTCAGTTTACAGTTCAAGAATTTCAACCTATTCTGTACATACACGGTCAATTTTGGCATCACACTTTCAACAATTAACCATGCACTATTTATAGCAACTGCTGATCTTGTTTTGTGTCATTTGAACAGAAATTTTTCAACACTAAAGTTTTTATTTGCTGATATCGTCTGGTGTAAGTTTCTAATTATTAGCTTTGCTTGCAAAATATTTCTTCCATTCACAGGCCAAGGAACGAGTGTGTAGACTAATTCAAAGTGGTGTTGAGAGTGGCGCTAGGCTACTAATTGATGGGAGGAATATAGTGGTATCTTAAACTGTTTACAAATTTTGTTTGTTACTTCTTCAAGCTACTTCAACAGATGATTTTCTTCGATCCATTCTATATTTGGCATTTTTATTTTGTATCTTATGAATTGAAGATTATAGCATTCGATTAAGAAATTACTATGCAATTGGTTCAACATCTTTGTGCTGACTTTATGAAATTCCAGTTGCAACAGTTCATTGAGAGTTTGAAATTCTAATCAATATACACAATTGATCAGTGTTAACACATCCTACATTATCCTGATCTTTCTCCGCCTTTATGCTTGCTGTCCATGAAGGCAATTTTCATTTTTGACATCTGAAGTTGACTAAATCAAAACGTATGGAATAAAATACACTTCCCCCATCCTCTTTTCCCAGTTGTAGTAAATTTCATCCTTTAAGTGGTAATTTTGTTATACTCCGCTTAAACATGTTCAATTTTTGAAGGGAAACCATTCTGTTTATGCATTTTTGTGGGTCCAAACAGGTTCCAGGACGTGAGCATGGCAATTTTGTTGGTCCCACTGTCTTGACTGATGTCACGGCTGATATGGAGTGTTACAAGGTAAGTTTGTATTTGTTCTGCGATCATTTGCTATGTTTTTTCAAGATGTGGAAATTTACTGTTCCCAGCGGATGAAGAGATTAAGACCTTGAACATGACCTAAACTTTTATCATTCTCTCTTGATTTGCAGGAGGAAATCTTTGGCCCTGTTCTTCTATGTATGCAGGTGTGTTGATTACTCCTTTTCTGTTTCTTGGCTTATTTTGCTTCTCTGTAAATTGGTCTGGCTATATGTTGACATATATTTTTGTCATTCCTCTTGACATCTAGGCTGACAGCTTGGAAGAGGCCGTAAACATTGTTAACAAAAATAAGTAAGTCCTTTGCCAGATCTTTTTTGCCCTAAATTATTTTTGACAGAATTCTTACTCTTGCATAATTTTAGTTCTCCATGAAAAAGGAAAATCTTTCTTATATTCTAAGGTTACCTTAGTTTTTATAATTCTAGTTTACGCAGATTTCTTGTGCGTTTAGGTTTCCTTTTATTTTTGGTATATAGGGAAACCCTATAAATATTGCACATTGCATTTTCTTTTGAAGAAATAATAAGAAATCAAACTTTCTTATGCGAGATTGTTGGGAGTGTTGAACTTGGTTGAAATGCTATTTGGTACTGTAACAGCCTTGATAGTCTTATGTTATAATTCTGACGATGATGATCTTAAATAAATATATTGGCTTAGAAGACAGCTAGGCAAAGATTCTAAAATAAAAGACTTGGAGACATGTAAGTATATTTGGGAATTGAAGTGGCACACTCAAGGAATGATGTTTTTATTTTTGCAACTGAAGTACATTCTTGATCCCCTAAAGGAACAGGCATGGTTAGTCTTTGGCCTGTAGACGCGCCAATTGAATAGAATCACAAGCTAGTAGAAGCTAAGGAAGATACGGTGGTAGATCGTGGAAGATATCAACGTTTGATTGAAAAACAAATTTATTTATCACACGTCAGTCCAGATTTAGTTTATGCAGTAGTGCGATGAGCCAATTCATGCACTCTCCAAGAGAATTACGTTTTGAGGCAGTTAGTTTATAGAATCTTTTGCTATTTAAAATCCACTCTACGAAAAGGAATTCTCGATTTAAAAAAAAAGGCACAATTGAGTTTAGAGGCAAATACTGATGTAGATTGGGCAGGATCAATGATAGATCAAAGATCAACTTGATGTTATTGTATGTTCTTGGGAGGGAATTTGATGACATGGAGAAGTAAAAAAGGAATCCTTAGTAGCTAGGTCAAGTGCATAGGTAGAGTTAAGAGCTACAACACATGGGGTTTGTTAGTAGTTATGGTTGAAAATTGCTATCAATGTTCTTGGAATCAAGTGGGAAGAGACTATGAAGTTGTATTGTGATAATAATTCAACAATCAATATTGCCAATAATCCTTTTCAACATGATAGTGCTAAGCACATGGAGGTGGATCAACATTTTATTAAGAAAAATTAGATAGTGGTTTGTTATGTACTCCTTATATTTCAACAGAGAGACCTGGCTGATATTTAAACTATAGATCTAGCAAGTCATTTGTTCCCAACAGTTACTAGCAAGCTGGTAATAGGTATAATATCTATTATCTAGCTTGAGGGGAGTGTTAACAGAATTGTTATTCTGTCAAAATTGAAAAAATAAGAAATCAGACTTTCTGCAATTATCAATATCCCTTTTAATGTTATGTTCAGAATTTCTCTTCTAATATTATGTTCAATTTATCATCCTTATGCAGATATGGCAATGGAGCTGCTATATTTACATCATCTGGTGCAGCTGCAAGGAAATTCCAGACTGAGATAGAGGCTGGGCAGGTAAAACTCAACCCTTACCAGTGATCAAAATGTCTGGCTGTTCCTATGAATGGAACGACAATAATTAAGAGCTTCTGTCCTGGAGATTAAGCTTACTCTTTGTGTTGGCCTATTCTTATGTTGAAATTGGATGGCCAGATTGTCTAAGCCAATGGTTTTCACTGTCTAATTAGATTCTAATTGTGGTTAAATAGTCTTGTGAATTGGGCACTATTTAGATTCATATGAAGCTACTAAGATGTTTGCTCTGACTCAGATTGGCATCAATGTCCCAATACCCGTTCCCTTGCCCTTTTTCTCATTTACTGGCAACAAAGCATCTTTTGCTGGCGATCTGAATTTCTATGGTATCATACAATTCCTGCCAAACTTCTGTTCTTGTTCTCCCATATTCTTTCCCTTTTCTATATTACAGTTACATAAATGCAAAAGAGGGGTGGATTTTTTGAATTTGTGAATTATTAATTGCAGGCAAGGCTGGAGTTAACTTTTACACCCAGATCAAAACAGTGACTCAACAATGGAAGGATTTGCCAGGTGGCAGCAGCGTTTCACTAGCAATGCCAACTTCTCAGAAGTAAGAACAGTTGCAATGAGTGTAATAAATTCTCCTTTGCAGCCTATATGAACCCTTTAATAAGTTGATGCCAAATATGTTGCTCTCCATTGCACACATGGGCCTTTGTTTCACTCCTTATTTCGTTTTCTTTTGGAGTAATTGAAACTCTGATAGGAACAGATAAAGTAATGAAAATGAATAAGTTGGGATTTTATATGTTTTGCTTGCCAATTATTTATTTACTTCGTGTCAAAGACTTCCGTTGTATATAGAGTCTTTAGTGTGTTTGGTTACAAGAAAGGTAGGGAAAGGAAAGAAAACGCGATTGGTTGGTGCATAGAGTCATTAAAGAAATGAATTTAATCATTTTTTTTCTTGAATAAAAATATTCTTTAAATTTTAAATATTTAATAACTAATTTATTAATAAATATTTAAATTGGTGGTAGCACTCAAAGCAATAAACATTTGCCAAACACCTCTAACTTTCCCAGCCACCCAATGAGCAGCAACATATGAGCATCCAAAGAAAATCATAAAAGAAAGAAGATTAACCAGACGACGAACACTGAAAATTCATGAAAATGATGAAACAGTTGTTTATTGCATGTAAGTATATAAAACTGAGTGAAAATTATATATATCCATAAATCATGTGTAAAAGTGTTTCGCAAGTAAGAGTGATTATAGTTTAATCCGATTTGATTTGAATTAAATTTAAAAAAAAACCAAAAAAAAAGTTTTAATTTAATTCAAGTTGAATTAAATCAAATAATTAATATATATTAAAAAGATGAAAAATTGGAGATTCGAGAAAGGAGACAATAATTTAAATCTGTAAACACAGAATTCTCGTCCAAATCTCAATTAAAATAAAAGAAAGAATGAGTCAAAGACGGAGACGGCAATCCCGGGAACCAGCCAGTCCCGGCGGGTTGCCATGCATGCTAAATGTTAAACGTGGTATGCAGTGGCTAGGTTGGTGACACTGAGATTTTCTCCACCAAAGAGTTGAAATCCGGAGTAGCTATGTCGTTAGGTTCTGCAGCTTTAGTCACAGTCTCTTTCAGGGCTCAGACATTTTCTCTCATTTTCTTTCCTTGTTCAGAAAAAAAATAAAAAGGCTCCAGGCTCCTGAGCTCCCCATTTTTTGTGAATATCGTGCCTTCAACTTTCGAAACAATTTCCCACACCTCCTCCTCTAACATCCTTTCATTTATTTATCAGATGATCTCCGAAAAAGGGTCTACAGTTCATCGGCACTTCATTTGCAATGCTTTCGCAAACTGGGTTTGGTCCACTGTGCGTTACAAACACACCTGTTGAATATGTGCCAGCAATTGAGTTAGAGGTGCCAACAGAACAGTTGGATTAGGTCATCAGCAACCCAACCGGGTATTATTATATGATCTGATAACAGTACACTTTTGTAGAGTGTAATTACCAATTAGTGTTTATTTTAGTGCAAGTTGCTAATATAATTGTATAATTGTGGTCGCATCCAGCAAGACATTGCTTAAATTATATTATCTGACGTATTAATGGTTTTGATTCTGTGATGTAATGCAAAATCAAAGGTCATAATTTTTTATTACATGGTACCAAGAAAACTCTTGCTAAATCCTTAGTTGTAACCAGACTCGGTTGCTTCATAAGAAAATTCTCTATTTGTAAGGCCATTGTCTTGGGTAGAACTTCATTGCTCATTTGAAATGTTACCAGTTGCACAAGCAAATTATTAGAATTCAACCAACTCTTACCATGGCTTCCCCTAGCCACGAATATTTCAAATCATTGTTAGTTTTCTATTGTGCATTGGTCAATGTGGCATAAATTGTCAACTTGCAAGCATCGGCCAACCATCCAATTCATGATTTTAACGTGAAAAGAAACATATCCGCCATCGTTTGTGCATGGATTTTATCACGACAGACAGTAAGAAAGAAAGTTTAGCCTGCTTCTTCGTTTCCTTTTCCCCCTCCCTTCCCATGAACAAGGCCGAGTCATTATTCATTTCCCATTCCAGTTCTGTCTTATTTGATATTTTAATTACCTCTTTTGTACTATCACACAACGATGTATTGTCTTCTGCATTCGGCTCGTGGCTGGATACGTTTTTGCTGTGATTTTAAAACGAATTCAATGACTGTACAAGCTCTTGGGCGTACGCATTATGTCAAGTATATGCTTCCTGTTCTCTTCTGAAAAATAAAATAAAATAAACAAACGTGATGATAGCAAGCCATGATTGACAGTTGTAACCTTGTGATTAAGCATTGAAATCATCTTCATCATCGTGGTTCACCTGCCGTTTGCTCATGGTTATGGTTAAGGAGTAGTCGATGAATCAATGTCCACTTGTCTCCTATACATTTGATTTTTTTCAAAAAAAAATGTGGGTTTTCGTTGGGAAATATTAGTTAGGCGGTGGATGATTACTCCACTACTCGGCTCCTTTTGATTGTTGGTGCAAGTTTTTGGATGCTTCATGAACTAGTTATTAAAGGAAGGGAGAGATAATCATGGTAAACTTGTAGATTAATATATTCATAATTCTCTGTCGATCCATCGCACCAAATAAAGAAATTGAAGCGGTAAACTTGTATTATCATTGTTCAGGAAATAATTAACTTCTTTTTAAAAAAAGAATTGAAAAATCACACTCCATGGATCATATGATTATCACACTTTCGAGTGGGAGATAGGATTATGTGGATTAACGTTATGATCTGTAAGGCACAGTTATTTGATTTGCTGCTTGATACTCTTCCGTTTATTATATGCTGTTGGGTGTGGCCTACAAGGAGCTTGCTTCTGGTATGTTATCTATTGATTGTCCATATCCATACACAAAAGCAATGCAATGAATTTAACTTATTGATTTTGATTAATAACGGCTGAAGTTTCCTTCTAGAAATCACTTCCTAAAATAGTACTTTAAAAAAAAAGCACTTTTGGAGTTCTCTTCCCCAGATAAAACATAGACCAAAAGAGATTTGATATATTATGTGGAAGCAGGGTACATTGAATGAATAAAAGCAGATAAAGTTTGGGTTTTTTTTGGAGGAAACTGAAGCTACGGTTGTTGTCCAGCAAAGAGCAACATGAAAATGAGTTACTGCAAATTTCAACCGAGAGAGAGAAGAGAAGAGGGCTTGTTGTTTAGTTGGGCTTTTTCATTGGGCTTCTTGTTAGGTTGGGCTTAACCCACCTAGCTTAAAATAACCCAATTTATAGTGTTGGGCCAACTTGAATGGGATCGATCCCCAGTTAAAGTAGAAATGTTTTCTGATTGATTGACCACGTGTATTTCAGGCAAAACTTAAGGTTCATGTCTCTTAGTTATTGCGAATCTTCGGCTAATTATTTCTTTAATCTATTTTCTTTTCTTTTCATAGTTGTTTACCTTTTGATCGTAGAGCGACGTCGTGTTGATTGATCATATCGCGATGGCAGTTGCATCCGATGAGACCACCAAACTTTGCAGTCACTAGCGTTCATTCTTTCTCTCGTTTTTTTCTTTCAATTATATGATTTCTTGCAACTCTTTTTCGTAAAATTTTATGGTTAAAGGAAACCCTGTAATTACATTTGTCTCCATCGTTTAATTGTTTTAGAGAAGCCGTGTTTTTTTTTGCATACGATTGAGTTCATGTTATATTTCATTCCGGTTTGTTAGTGTATAATCAAGTGCAGCACACAAGAAGTGCAGCACACAAGGTGATGAAGCACACGAGCAGAGTTGCAGGATATACAAACAGAATAACTGAGCAAGTGAGCTGGATTACAGAGTGCACGTGTGAAGTTGTTAGACTTAGATAAAGTGAGCTAGACTACAGAGTGCACGTGTGAAGTTGTTAGACTTAGATAGAGTTAGTTAGAGTTGGTTAGTCAGTTTTTGAGTGTGTTTATTTTCTGTATAAATACAGACTTCATTCATTTGTATGAGTTGAAGGGATTGTACTGAATAAACACAGAATTATAAAGTTTAGCAAAATCTAACTTGGTATCAGAGCTATCGATCATGGCCAATACCAATCTGTCAATCCAACCTTCTTCTGTTAACGTGTCTTTCTCCTTTGTCATTCCTATCAAGCTTGATGGTACAAACTTCTTAGCATGGAGATCACAAATTTTACCATCTATCAGAGGAAATGGACTGGAGAAGTTCATAATCGAAGATCAACGACAACCAACGCAATTTCGATCTAAAGCTGATGAAGATCAAGAAATCGAAAATCCTGACTATACAATCTGGAGAAGACAAGATCAACTCTTACTTGGCTGGCTGTCGTCAATGACTGAATCTGTGCTTGGCCTTATGATTGGATGCAAGACTTCCTTGGAGGTATGGAAAGTTCTATCAAAACAATTTGGCTCTCAATCAAAGGCACAAACACTTCAACTACGATTTCAGATCCAATCGACTAAAAAGGAAGGATTAACCATAGCTGAATATTTTGTTAAAATGAAGAACATTGCAGATCATTTATCTGCTGCTGGAGCACCTTTAAGCGACGAAGATTTCATCCTATACCTACTAAGTGGTCTAGGTTCTGAATATGATCCTGTGGTTGTTAATATTACTACTCGAACTGATACACCTAGTGTTTATGATGTATATTCCATTCTACTTACTCATGAATGTAGAATTCAGCAACTTAATATGCATTGTGCTTCTATTACTCAAGGAAATTTTTCTGCGAATTATTCTCAAGCTAAGAGTTCTGCTAAGAAGATCACAGGACAGCAAGGATTTAACTTTAGTAACAATTTTCCTGCTGGTAAAGGAAGAGGAAATCAAGGTGGTCGAAGCTGGTTTGCTGGAAGAGGAAGTTCAAAACCTATGTGTCAGATCTGTAATAAGATTGGACACACTGCCAATATTTGTTTTCATCGTTTTAATAAAGATTTTGTTGCTCAGGCACCAGGTTCTTTACAGCAGCAAGTTCATACACAAAGTCAGAGCAGGGAAGCATTCCAATCAAATAAGGAAGCTTATATTGGTAACATTGAAGATACTAATTGTGCAGATGAAGGCTGGTACTTAGACAGTGGGGCTACTCATCATTTAACTAATAATTTCAACAATTTGTCAATCCAAGGTAAATTCTCTGGATCTGATAAACTAATTGTTGGTAATGGTGCTAGTTTGGACATTACACATGTTGGATATGCTGTTTTGTGCTTTAAATCATCAGCAAGAGCAGTGAAAAATCAATCTTCAATTTATTTGAATGATATTCTATGTGTTCCGCAAATAAAGAAGAATCTAATAAGCATTTCAAGGCTAGACATCTGACAACAATATAATTGTTGAATTTTCTAATGATCAATGTTTCATTAAGGACAAGAAGCTGAGGACAGTGCTACTGAAGGGAGTGGCTTCAAAAGGGCTCTATAAGCTTCTTCTTAACTCCAGCACTTCAGGCTATCAGGCACACTATTCTGCACTCAATTCTGTACCTCTAACTCCTGTTTCAATGCTTTCCTCTTTGTATTTTTCTTCCAATAAGACAAAAGGCTTAGCAAATGGTGATTTGGTTGGACATAATCAGTTTTTTGCTGGTTCTACAGAACTGAAGAATGCTACTATTGATATACTTCATAAGAGGTTTGGTCATCCAAACTCAAGAGCTCTAAAGCTCATTTTGGAGACTTGTAATCAGTCTTTTCAAACCAATAAAAATGATATTCCACAATTTTGTGATGCATGTCAATATGGGAAGAGTCATAAACAGCATTTTGGTAGCATAAGTATAAAAAGTTCATCTCCTCTACAATTGTTGTATCTTGATCTCTGGGGACCCTCTTCTATTCTGTCATTTGAAGGTTTTAGATATTATCTTTGCATAGTAGATGATTTTAGTCGGTATAGCTGGATTTTTCCTTTGAAATTAAAGTCAGAAACATCTCAAGTGTTCAAGCATTTTAAGAGTCTTGTTGAAAAGCAATTTGATTGTTTTATAAAAGCAATCCAAACTGATGCGGGGGGTGAATTCTTAAAGCTATCTGGTTTTCTAAGAGACAATGGTATTCAACATAGATTATCATGTCCTTACACACATCATCAAAATGGCGTAGTGGAAAGAAAACATAGAACTATTACAGACATGGGGCTCACACTACTAGCTCAAGCTTCTCTTCCTTTCGTTTTTTGGTGGCATTCGTTTCACACCTCAGTATTTCTTATTAATAGAATTCCTTCTCTAGTATTAAATCATGTTTCACCTTATGAGAAACTGTTTCATACCTCCCCAGACTACACTGAGATGAGAATTTTTGGCTGTGCATGTTTTCCATGTCTTCGAGACTATCAACAACACAAACTAGAATTTCATTCTGCTATGTGTACCTTCATTGGTTATAGTCCTTCTCATAAAGGGTACAGATGTTTGCATCCTTCTGGGAAAGTTTATATAGCAAGACATGTTATTTTCAATGAGACTTTCTTTCCTTATAGTTCTGCTTCCTCAACAACATCAAATAAAGTCTCTTCTGCTTCAACTGTATCTGCTGTGCCACAAGTTTCTGCCTTCACACCCGTAAATACTTCAATTTGTTCTTCTTCAGCTACACTTCCTTCTACATCTTATCAGACATCCTCACCTCATCCTGAACCTATTTACTCTGCCCCAACCTCATCTCAACAATCTAAATCTTCTTTGCATCAAGTCAACATACATCCTATGATCACAAGATCCAAAAATGGTATCTACAAGCCTAAAGCCTATCTAATAGATCAAGTTTCTGCAGAGCCAAAAAGTGCTACAGATGCCTTACAACTTCCAGTTTGGAAAGCAGCTATGCAGGAAGAATTTGATGCTCTTCAAAGGAATAGAACATGGGATCTTGTGCCTTATTCTTCTGCATTGAAATTAATTGGAAGTAAGTGGGTATTTCGAATTAAACACAATTCTGATGGTTCAGTTTCTAAGTATAAAGCTAGGCTGGTTGCAAAGGGTTTCCACCAAACTTCAGGTTTTGACTTCTTTGACACCTTTAGTCCTGTTGTTAAGGCTTCAACAGTGAGGGTTGTCATCAGTCTTGCAGTTACTCATGCTTGGTGCATTAGACAAATAGATATTAATAATGCTTTTCTTAATGGGAATTTATCTGAGGTTGTCTATATGGAGCAACCAGAAGGCTTCATTGATCCTCAATTTCCAACTCATCTCTGCAAATTGAATAAAGCTCTTTATGGTCTCAAACAGGCACCTAGGGCCTGGTACACAAAATTCAGGTCTACCTTACAGCAATGGGGTTTTCTTAACTCAGTTGCAGATTCTTCTTTGTTCATCAAATACATCTCTACTGAAGTTCTGTTAGTTTTGATTTATGTGGATGATATTTTGGTTGTCTGTTCTAACAATGCAATAGCTGAAGCTTTTATTCTTCAACTTAATAATACATTTGCATTAAAAGATCTTGGTTCTTTTGGCTTCTTTCTTGGCATAAAAGTAAATCTCAATGCTGGTTGTATTCATTTGTCTCAAACCAGTTATATTCAACAGCTTTTATGCAAAGCCAACATGGTTAATTCCAAGGGATGTCTAACACCAATGTCTTCTGGAACAAAGCTGACTAAAGATGATGGAAATCCTTTCATGGATGTATCTTTCTATCGGAGCATTATTGGAGGTCTTCAATATGTGACTTTGACAAGGCCTGAGATCTCCTTTTGCTGTCAATAAGCTTAGTCAATATCTGGCTTCACCCACTGTTAAACATTGGCAAGCATGCAAGAGACTACTCAGATACCTGCAGGCTACTCCCTCTTATGGTCTTCAATTCACTCCTGGAGTTAGCCATAACCTTATTGCTTTTTCAGACTCTGATTGGGCTTGTGATCTAAATGATCGAAAATCCATTGGTGGCTATGCTGTTTTCTTTGTTGGAAACTTGGTGTCCTGGTCCTCTAAGAAACAAAGTGTTGTTTCCAGGTCAAGTACTGAGTCTGAGTATAGGGCTTTGGCAGCAACCTCTTCTGAAATTTCTTGGCTAATGTCTTTACTTGATGAGCTTCATATCAGGATCTCTGCAACTCCCATTATCTGGTGTGATAACCAAAGTGCAGCATCCTTAGCTAAAAATCCTGTTTTTCATGCTCGCACTAAGCACATTGAACTTGATATTCATTATATTAGAAACAAAGTTCTTCAAAATCAGTTGGAAGTCAGATATGTTCCTTCTGATCAACAAGTTGCTGATATTTTCACAAAACCATTGACTTACTCTCAATTTTCTTATTTTCGAACCAAGCTTAAAGTTCTGTCTCCTTGTTCCACTACTTTAGCTTGAGGGGGGATGTTAGTGTATAATCAAGTGTAGCACACAAGGTGATGAAGCACACGAGCAGAGTTGCAGGATATACAAACAGAATAACTGAGCAAGTGAGCTGGATTGCAGAGTGCACGTGTGAAGTTGTTAGACTTAGATAGAGTTAGTTAGAGTTGGTTAGTCAGTTTTTGAGTGTATTTATTTTCTGTATAAATACAGACTTCATTCATTTGTATGGGTTGAAGGGATTGTACTGAATAAACACAGAATTGCAAAGTTTAGCAAAATCTAACTCGGTTTGGTATGAGTAGAATTTATTTCAAATTTAAAGTCAACTAAATTGATCTTAGCTCAACAAGTTTGTTACACTCCTCGACCTTCAATTTCTGACCTAATCAGATAATTATTTTTCGTAATTTACATGATGTAGATTGGTTATTGGAACGATCTTTGCTTTTTATCGTCAATCAATCGAATCTGATCAATGTAATGTACACTACCCTCTTTCGCTGACAATTATAGCATCTGTGCTGAATAAGACCTTTGTGATTACTCTTTCAATCATGGGGAATGGGGCACCAAAGATGGGTGACTGTTTGTAGTGTCCAGACATGATTTCTTATATTTTTCCACACGAGGAAGTAGGCGAAATGGTGTTACGTTTGTTGATTAGATTTATCAGTTTCTTGTCATATTTCAATCTCATGTGACTATGATGTTATATGCTTTCGCAGCTTCTTAGTTCCCTGAATCTTAAGTCTAATGTCAGTACTAATTTCAATATTTCCACTCTTGCTGACTTCCTAACTGTGTGATTGTTTTGATGTATTACTGTTTTTCAATTTCACAAGATTGTTTTTGTTTGGTAATAATAGTTTAGTTATTCCCAATTTTTAACTTTGTATCATATTTTTTCTCAAGTTACCATTACCCTGTGACTATGATGCTATATATTGGCTGCATGGTTTACTCTTCTGTTTTACTTAGACAGTTTTCTGCAAATAATTTTGTGTCTTTTTATCCTTATATCGACTGTGCTGTTCCATCTTCAAACATTGATTTGCATTATGCACGTCGCTTGCGGAATCTAGAAAGATGTAAAGTGCGTGGGGACATGATACCAAAGAAACATGCTGAGAAACACTTCCTAAATATCCATGCTCCGGTACATGAGTCTAGTTTTTTCCTCAAATTTTGATTATTCTGTTATTTTTTTATACAAGGACTGTCTGGCAATTTTTTGAGATGGAAACAATGAAACTAAACAACATGTATGCCTGTATATAGTGAGTGGTTAAATCCTGAAAGTTTTTAGCACCATATGCACTCATTCAATTTTCTTATAGAGGTTTCAACAAGGAAAAGGGAAATTATAGTTATTCCTTGGCTGGCCTGTACACTAGGTCATCAAGAGGAGAGCATCTGAGTTGGAGGGTGGTGGGATCCTTAATGTTGTAGTTGTGCCACGATTATGTCCATGGGCGCAACATAATTCATTTTGCACATTCTTGAAGTTATAATAAACATAGTTGAATTGCTATAAACAGTTGCATGATTTTTGTGATAATTAACACAATTGTGAGAAGCCCGTGTTGGGAGAGAGTTTCTATCAGTAGTAGGAGGGCCAATAAGAAAAGTTATTGTTAGGCTTCAGAAGGACAACTTTTTTAGCCAGCTTTTGTTCAAAATACCAAGCTATAACTCTGAAGTCATGACTTGAGCCAATGGTTGGTTGGAGTCTTTGTCAACTAACTACATGCATTCAACTTATTTCATTCAACATTGGCCTTGTTCATGGCCGTTGTTTATTCTCTGGCGCACAAATTTAAAATCTTAGTTTGTCCCTCTCTGTTAACTGGAATGCCCTTAGTTTGTGTGCATGGAGCTGTTAAATGGAAAAAGTGATCACGGTTTGTGGGGCAATGGTTCTATACCAGCCTCAATGGCAATATGACTTAAATTAAGGATTTCCCCTAGTTGGTTCATAATAAATTCTTCTACTTTCTTGCGGATATCACTTTGAAGCTCCACGATCTTTTCACTGGATGAGTTAAGCCCTGGATGATCCTCATAAATGTATCCTGTGGTGGTTTGTAAGATAGAAAGCATTGGCTAAGCAATTATGGATTAGGTCAAGCAGCTTGTGGTCAGCTATTTGTTATTCAGAAAGAGACTTCTCTATGTCTTTATTGAATGTTTTGGGAGTAGGGCAAACCTTTTTTTCTTACATAGCCTCATAGTTTTTGACAGTTACTGATTGGTACAGCTAGACTAGTTTGTTTGATTAAAAGAAGGTATAGTGTGTGTACATGATTTCTGATATTTGCCTGTACATATTTGAGCAGGTGGCCTGTTCACAATGCAGTGAGACAGTGGAACCTGAAATTTTAGCCATGCATAAAAGGTGAAAATTGTCCCCAAAGGATTGTCACTTGTGAATTTTGTGAGTTTCCACTGCCTGCAATTGATCTGCCTGAGCGTCAGGTAGCAATTGTCAATAATTTTCAGAACGAAAAGATATTCTCAAATACTACATCTTAGTTCGTGGCTGTAATTCTCTGTTGCTTTGTGATTGTAGGAAGTTTGTGGCAATCGTACAAAACTTTGTCATCTGTGTAACAAATGTATTAGGTTGCAAGAAAGATACAACCATGAAAGTAGGTGCACAGGTGTTGTGCCAGAAAACATAGTGGGAACTTCCAGGTATGTTAGCCAGCATTTATTAGCACAATATTTTAATAGATGATAGTCAATTTCCATGATGTATGATTGAACATTAGTTATAGTAATTAAGAATAATTATAGACTGCTGAAATTTATGGAAGCAATTTGTGATGACTCACATTGATTTAAAATAATAGAAGATGAAGATGGATAGACAAGCAATTTTGCATTTCTCCATTGCCTCTGTTTAATTTGTCATTTCAATCTTTTGTGTAGGGATGTGAGGGCAGCTGAAACGGACCAAGTGCCCAGCAGAAGGCCACCACTAAACTGAGTATTCACTTCTACTTACCATAGCAATAACAGGCATTGCTGTTCTATTAAGATCACTATTTTTCCAGAGAAAGACAGAGACCAGTCAGGTGCATTAGCAGAATAGAGGATACCCATTGGGGGGTATGTAAATCAGCTTCAAAGCAATGTATTTGTTTTATCGATACCTAAATCATCTGAGAGTATGTACTGCAATGACTAGATCAAACTAATTGGCATTTGGACTATATGCTGAACAGGTATGCAAAAATTGTTGCTTCTTTATAATG
The DNA here is from genome assembly GCA_019650275.1 of Xylocarpus granatum. Taxonomy (NCBI): domain Eukaryota; kingdom Viridiplantae; phylum Streptophyta; class Magnoliopsida; order Sapindales; family Meliaceae; genus Xylocarpus; species Xylocarpus granatum. The sequence continues at coordinate 4,662 of BNST01000054.1, read as the reverse complement.
GGATTCACTAATATATTCACTTGTGTTAGAAAACAGTTGCATACCTAGTCCTGAAAATCCAGTGCAACGGATTCCCTCTTTCTCTTTCTTAGCCAACAATATGACCTCATAGCATCTAACGGCAGAAACAAGCGGTAATAAGAGCTGATATGGTGCTGGATAGAGTGGTGGCTGTTGGTTTTGGTTTTTAATACGCCCTTCCAACCATAGTAGAGGCTTCCGTCATCTCCTTCCCTCGTGTAGTGTCGTGGGAAAAAATGCAGTTGTGGTGGAGCGAACTCGGTTTGATATATTTGGATTCAAAATTTAAACCTAGTTGTAACAGTTTTAGTTTAAATTAAATCAATTTCAATTAACAATAAAAGATAAATTAAATTTTAATTTAGTTTATTGGTTTTAATTTAATAGAAAGATTTATAATAATTATTTTTAAAACTTTTATACTATTAAATTTTAAATTTATGTATTATTTATTAATTATAATATAAATATAAAATATAAATTTTAAAATAATTAGACTGTATTTGAATTAAATTTAAATTAAAAATTAAAAAATATTTATATATTAATTGAATAATAATTATTTTTAATTTATAAATATTAAATTATTTTGTTTTATTATTTAATTAATGTATTTTAATTATTTAAGATTAAAAATTTAAATAATTATTTAAAACGAATGATAATATTTATATATATATATTATATATAAAAATGTATAATATTTTTACATAATTTTATTAATATACAATATTTTACTAACTTTGGACGGTTAATCCTTCCGCCACTGCGATCCATCGTGGCTGATCTCCGTCACCTTGCCGCCACCACCGCTAAGACTCTGGCTATAATCGCATACGTCTGCGTCTAGAATTGCCGCTATAAATTCTCTCACAGTTCAAGTGAGTCCGTCAATATCCTATGAGGAGGAGGCTGCAAAGGATCTCAAATTGTTTGAGCGGTTGTGGCTGTGGAGCGTGTGCCGATAATGTAAAAGAAGGCATTTCCAGTTGCCTAAAATCCCGAGGCAAGTGTAATTCTTAAACTATATTGATTCAGTACATACTCACTTTCTCGGTTAAAAGATGTATACGGCAATTTTCATTTCAATGCAACTCTAAAATTTGAAGCATGACTGATTTTGTAGCATTTTTTGGTCGCTTCCAATTCTGGAGAGGGCTACCTCTTAAAGATGAGTGACGGTAGTACCATCTACGGGGGGGGGGTGGGTCCAGGTTCTCTTTTAGGCTGAGCGCGACCTAAATAAAATAGAAAGTGGTGGCAGGCTATACTTTATAATCATTAGGGGCGCGAAGCTCCGTTAGCTGCCGAGTCTTAAGCGGGGGCACTGGGCAAGTGGATGGACAGAGGGGGGAACCACTCATGCTCGTCTGCGGGAAGCGACATTCGTCACATTCTTGCTGTTACGCGAATACTAAATGCCTTCATATCCGCTTTCCCTAGGGCATAGTATGCGCATCTCGGCATAGTTCGGAAGTACGTAACTATATGCCTGTGAAGGTGCTTACGGTACCCAATCCGTGAGGTCTGCAACCATGAATAAGGCCTTAGGTAGTTGTGGTACTTCACTAACCGCGTAAGGATAGACATTCTAACTCGGATCAGTGAAGGTGCGTTACTTTTATTCTCATGCTACAATTGTCCGAATGTCATCTAGGTAGAGAGTATCCCATACCGGATATAGCAAAGCCAGGCGACTCCGCTCTCATTGTCCCACGTAGAACAATGACTGCCGATGCTACGTTCTTTCCACGATTGCAAAATCACCGCGTGTTACTGCTGGGCATGATTAGTGCACGCGCATCGTGTATATTTCCTGAGTCACCGCCATGTGATACCTTTTACCACGTAGAGCCCGCTAGTGCAGGGCCAGTAAACTTAAATTTCCCAGATACTACACATGTTCGTAAACACCCCTATGCCACCCTCCTCGGTTTTGAGTCCTCTACAGTAGTATAGCTTCTGGCAGAAGCTCTGACACGAGTTTGTTGTTTGATCACCTATTGACCACTATGACTAAGTAAACGTAAGCTACGTCTGCTGATGAAACACGATCTACCTACTACGTAGCCCAACGGAAACTTGCTGGAGTAAAGTGGCGGAACAACGTCCTGGTGGAAATGGCCAGTGACGGAGTACGCGCGTACTACATGGTATACACACGCTCTAGTGACCTGGATCTGGTACCGGTAGATGCTTGAGTCAATTAGCGAAGGAATGATCTTTCATTGACATAGATAAAGTCAATTAGTGCTGATACGCACGCAGCGAGCTTGCCGAATCATCGCTGGTAGAGCCCATCATATTGATGATCCATCTAGCGTTGACTTTGCAACGATCAAACAGTCTAGTCCGAGGCGTCGTCCAGTGTAGTGCGGGCATTACGAACATATGGGGCGCTGGTTGTCCGTGCCTCCTTAGGTAGTCTGCAGCTTAGCCGTTCTACGTTGGTTTTCTCCCGGAGAGAGGGAGAAGAGCTTTCCTCCCCTGCTTTTTGGGGGGTGCAAGATCCCAACCTAATAACTTTTAGGGGGGAGGGGGGTGGGTGGTGTGGGGTGGGCGCTCTTATAGGTAAAAGGGAAAGCAACGTCTGGGGTAGAAAATGAGAGGGAACTTAAGGAGTTATGGGGGAAAAAAGCAGTTAAAAAAGGGATGAAGGGAAAGGGGGAAGGGGAGGGAAGGGAGCAAGGGGGGGAAAGGGAGGGAAGGAAAGGGAAGAAAAAATAGGCACGCAGGCGATAAAACATTAATATTTCCATTTACACAGCGTTATAGGTCACAGAACTATGTATAATTAACAAAAGACGGAGAGAAAAGCATTTGTGGGTTGGGGTTTTTTTAAGTTAATTTTCCGTTTTCCCCCCGACCCCAACCGCTCGTTTGATCTTTGTCTATCATTGAGCCCGATTATTTCCCCCCCCTTTCTTCCCTCCCCCTCCCTTTCTGGGGGGGGGCTAATTACATCCCCCCATAGTATATTCGTCCTTCTTTTCTGTTCTCCCTTCTTTCCTTCCCCCCAAACACCCGCCTCGTCCCACACCACCGCTCAAGCCCCCATAACCCAAGGCAACCTGCCACCTCGGTTTCCTTGCACCCCCCCCCGCCCCTAGAGACCACCCTTCTTTTCCTTATGTCTCCTTTGAGGACAATAGCGTAGGGGGGTGGTGGGAAACCCGAAACCTACTAAACCTTACCTTATGCAGGGAGGAGAGAAGGGGAGAAAAAAGAGATCTTGACCTGCCGGAGGTCGATCTCAGAATCTTCCTCATGCACTTGGTGTTGTGTGATTTCTGATTGAACCCTCCTAGACATTTGTGGTAGGAGTGGTGGCTGTTTCTTCTTTTTCTTGTGAGGGGGGGGGTGTGGCTGGCTGTTTCTTTTCTTCTTACTAGTTTCTGTTCTTCTATTATCTTGTTTCTTCTTCTTCTTTCTTTTCTAACCCTGCCTTTTTTTTGGGGGTGGGGGTGTTTTTTTGACCTAATTTTTTTTTTTTTTTTTTTTTTTTTTTTTTTTTTTTTTTATTTTAAATATTTGTTATTTTCTCTCTTTTTTTCAATTTTTTACAAAGAGAAATGAAATTATAGATGATAGTGGTGTTTAATATCACACTACCTGGTCATTGACCACATTCTGGCATTCTGGTTTTCTCTCTCCAATCATTTCTTCTCGCTCCACGCGAAGGATTTTTTTCTCTTCTTCCGTGGTTGGTGGTTGAGAAATCCCCTTCTTCTTCCCTCCGGTGTGTTCCTCCTGTGAATCCGAGTGAATGCTGATTGCTGCTGGTATGGACAAATGGTAAACGCTCGGATACAAAACCCTTGCTATGCAATTTGTTTGACAGTGGTGTCCGATATGGGCTGCTGGTCTCCTCAAAACTAGAGCAAACTAATTTGTAAGGTGTTTTTGTTGCTCTGTTTGTTTTTTGGTGCTTGCTTTCCGTCCCGGCCCCTCTCTAACTGGTGTTTGTTTGAGGGGGGTCTGTTATCTCGGCAATGAGAGCACCAATTTGTTAGGGTCCTGACTTTATCTACACCAATTTTTCCCCAACTTTTCTCTCACCCCTTAGGGTCAGCACGCCTACTAAAATCCTTCCTAACTTGCTGTCCCATTTGATTCTTGAGTTCTTTTCTTATATTTACGTCCCCTAAGCTGTCCTTCGGGATTAACTAATATATAAAAGGATATGTTGGATAGGCAAGACAACTCTTAAACCTATCACAACTTGCCTTGGTTGAAGAAGACAACTCTTAACTTCAACCTAAGCTCTTAAGCAAGGAAGATAACTCTTAACTTGTCTTAAGCCCAAGTTATCTCAAGACAACTCTTAAAAGATAACCGAAAATATAAACAAGAAGTAGAGCAAGAATGCTAACTTTGATTCTTGATTATTGAATGAGGGAGGGAAAGGTAACTGGGGAAAAATTTGAGAAGAGGGACAAGGGAAAGGGATTGGGGGTGGACGGGTGGATGGCATTGGGGGTAGGTGGTTATTGTTATGAAAATAAAAAAAAGTATTATGGGGTGAATATGGTAAGTTATCTTTGGGGTGATTAAAATTTTGGGAAAAAAGTAGCAATTTTAGTGGTGTATTTCCCTCGATGGATAATTTTCTCGATACGTACTCTCACAAGTAATCTGGGA